>JALXJV020000023.1:22609790-22906385 GCA_024633595.2 Lepomis macrochirus | reverse complement strand
TCTCTGTCTATATTGTATTTCATTTGAATGCATAACAGCAGCAGCACAGCCTGGGACATAATTGAAAAACTCTTAAGACCACAAATATAGATAATTGAGATAAAGGCTGATTGAGATTAGATCTATTTTATCTGCCATTCTCTTTCCCAGGGAAGTGTTGACAATCTCTCATGATGTGGCATTAGTCTTATCTACTCACTTATCTGACCCTGTAATTAGTTTCTATGGGATTAAAAAAATAACATCATTTTCACACTGGAAATTGCAGTTATTGGAAGAGCTGGAAGTTCCCTGGAAATAAATTTAAACAATGCCAAGAAGTGTAATATCTAATTAATGAGGAAGATCTATTAATGAAGATCTATTTTTGTTAGTGAAACACATTCTACAAGGCATATATATGCATATTTATATGATTTTTAGATGCATCGCGATGCGGACTTGGATGATTATGAATCGAGGAAGACCGCCACAGCCAAATACGTACAAAGAGTGAAGCAGGTCCTGAAAAGTCAGCTGAATGGGAAAAACAATATCCGAGCCATCAACACATACGCCCTGCCAGTCATCAGATACCCCGCTGTTATAATAAACTGGCCAAAGGAGGAGATAGAGGCTACTGACATCAAGACAAGAAAGCTCCTCACAATGCACGGAGGGTTTCACCCCAAATCCAGCACCCTGAGACCGTACACCAAGCATAGCGAGGGAGGCCGAGGGCTAGTGTGTGTCAAGACCACTGTCCAGGATGAAACGACGAAGACCCAGGAGTATATCAGAAAGGTGGTCCCCAAAGATGAAGGGCTTAGTGAATACCTCAGGCAGCAGAAACCCGAAGGTGAGGACAAGGAAGATGAAGATCATGGAGGGACAAGCCGCTGCATGTATATATATATATATATATATATATATATAGATGCTGTCTGATCAGCATCATGATATGCCACACCTGTGAGGTGGATGGATTATCTCAGCAAAGGAGAAGTGCTCACTAACAGATATTTTGGCAGATTTGTGAACAATATTTAAGAGAAATAGGCCTTTGGTGTACACAGACAAAGACTTAGATCTTTGAGTTCAGCTCATGATGAATGAGGGCAAAAACAAAAGTGTTGCGTTTATAATTTTGTTCAGTGTATGTACACACACAACACACACACAATATATTATCAAAAAAAATTAAAAATGTATTTAGCTGTAAATAAATTTTTGTTTTGGTTTTTAAAGGCTTATACCAGCACTGTACCTTACATTTTTTAGCAGGAAAGCTTAATTAAGAAGTTCATTGGACCATAGCTTTAATATGACCAAGCCTCGGTTACAATAACAGCTTTGTCAGTGTTTTGAATGTTGGTGTTGTGCTCTCTGCTTATCTACACTTGAGGCAATAATTGTATGTGAACACTCTGTGGCCGTACATATACGTGACTCTTTCTCTCATGCATGTGGGGTTTTGTGGGCAAGAATCAGTCACGAGGTTTAAAAATATTTAAAGCTGCGCTAATCAATATTTTTAAAGTGACAATGGATCAAATGACTGCCTTTAATGTGAAACCTGTCGCTCATAGTCACAGACCCACACAAACTTAACACCAGACTCAGTTTACCTCAGCTCCGCAGAGCCTTTTAGCATCTCCAAGCAAGTCAATCTCCATAGACACCCATGTTAAAATGCCTAACTTTACAACAGAAATAAACATGCCTAGTACAAAAAACGGTTTTGGTGTCTAAAGTTAATTCCCCCTTCATGACAACTGTACGTGTTTGAATCTTTCTATAACTCTCCCGTTTAAATAATATGCAGGCTCAAAGTTATGCATAATTAAAAGCGGGCCGCTTTAAGTGACAGGTGGGTGGTGTCACAGCGGGGTAGTTGCTCCACCTCTTTGGCCATTTCTGGATTAGCTGGAGTCGGGCATGTCAGGAACTGCCAAGAAGGCGACGGAACGGAGCCACTCACACTGAGCTTCACCATCAAAAACCTATGGGTGATGTCTCGGAGACAACATCCATGTTTTATACAGTCTATGTTGACGCAGCAGGTAGATATTTTCACCAAAAGAACTTTGAAGAAGCCAGTGTACCACCAAATAGCAGACAGACAAAGTTAGCAACTAGCTGGTGAACGCATTTAGCACGTATGTGAGAAAGACAGTGTTTTCGCTAATGCTAATGTTGCTTTGTGTCTACTATACCTGGCAATAGGTAAACTGTTTTGTTTACAGCTAGTTTTGCGGCTACCAAGGCATAAAAGAAATTAATATTAATGCAAGTTAAATGAAGTCAAACGAATGTTCAACACTCTGTATTCCTTAACACAATGTGTGCAGATTGTTGGTCCTATATAATGTCCCTCTTAAAACTACTACGCAGCTCTCTTAAGTCCCCGAAAATATATAGCACAAGATAACTTTCACAGGCTTAACAAGCTTTAAAAAGTTTACTGTTTTAATAGGCATAACTCTGACAAACTTCTGTGCCAGTTTAGATTTGCTACCGATTTCCTCACACTTGATAGATATCGGCCATGAACTATGTGCCCCTCAGGAAATCATAAAAAT
Source organism: Lepomis macrochirus (assembly GCA_024633595.2). NCBI lineage: Eukaryota > Metazoa > Chordata > Actinopteri > Centrarchiformes > Centrarchidae > Lepomis > Lepomis macrochirus. The sequence continues at coordinate 22,903,824 of JALXJV020000023.1, read as the reverse complement.
GTAATTGTAAGAGTCAGATAGGGGATGATTTTCTGTTGCAGCATAATACCTCTTTAGACATGATAAGGCCAAGAATTCCTTCAGGGGAACACTTATCTCAAACTTCTATGAATTAATGTGGCATCTGGAAGTGTCAGAAAGTGTCTGACTCTGAGAGAAACTCAGCCTGCCTCAGTGAAATGTCCTCTCCTACCTGTGCTGTGTGTTTGTGTGTGTGGTTCATTTCAAAAGAAATCTAACTCACCCCAGCTGCAAAGCCTAGACTTCCATCCAAGATGCGCTTCTAAAAAGGGCACAGAAGAAGAAAGATTGTCTGCAAGTCTGTCAAATCAATATCCTCAAACCCTGAAAGTGTAACATCTAAGTTATCAGTAAACCTCTTACTGTTGACTTAACTGGCAAAAATGCATCATGCCCCAAGAGTCAGAGGTTCAAAGATAACAAAAATGCATAATCAACAAGCAAAACCATTCTGTCAATAGAGGAGTTTCATGTGATGTTCTGTAACACACTCTATAGCTGTCATAATGGTAACCTTCAGCTCCTGGCAGCAGCAGCAGAACGACTGAGATCGTTTTTAAAAAACGTGTTGTCTTAACATAAATAACATGACTAATTTAGGTGCCATTTTTATTTACAAACTGATAATTTCACCACTTATTTATCTGATCAATTTTGTTTTATGCTCGTAACTACAGCTGTGGGTTGGGCTTGAACGCATCCTGTGTAGACGCAGACAGAGCACTGAAGCTGGGTGGCTGTGCACTGACGCTGAACTCCGTCCAAAGCAAGCGGGAACCTCCGGGTCGGAAAACTGAGGGCCAAAGGAACTTAGACCTGCATTCTATTGAACAATCAGCAGGGGGCGGCTACTCTGGTTGCAAAAAAAGTCTTATTTCATGGTTTAATGACCCTACTTTTCAGCTGATTTAATACCTTAGTAAACATTTTCTTTATGGGTTTATGGTCTCAATCATTATACAGTTCATTTAGTAAATTATAGTCCAGTTTAATTGAAAATAGACAATAAAGCGGCGTATGCTTTAGGGCGGGTCTACTTTGTGACTGACAAGTCGTGTAAATTTAACCAGCGCTTTTGAAAACGCTTATTAGGAGCTGTTCATTTTTCCTGTAGTATGTTTTGTTTTAAGCTAGCCAAAATTAGCATACCGGTTATAATCACAGTTAAAGTGAATTAGGGCTGCACCTGGCTAACCGAGCTATCTCGCGCCACCATCTTGACCGAATATCGTCACGTCGAGTTCCTAGTTGCAAACAAATCCATATGGCGATGGCCAAACTCGAGGCTTCATAACGGCAGACCAGAAACCAATAGGTGACGTCACAATGACTACATCCACTTCTTTATACAGTCAGTGGACCAAAGTAACAAAATCCACCCATCAGCACCTCGAATGCTCACTAATTAACATTAAGCTGATGCGTACAAATCTGTACAAAAGTGTAAAACTGCAAATATTTGTTTGTAGAAAGATACAACATGTTCATCTGTGAGCTTTAGAGGTGCTGGTGCAGTAAGCGGATTGTTTTACTTTTGGACAGAGCCGAGCTAGCTGTTTCCCCCGTCTTATTGCTTAGCTAAGCAAAATAGCTGCTGGTTCCAGCAACATTATTCCCTTGCAGATGCGGGAGCGGTATCTTCTCATCTAACTCTTGCCCAGACAGTGGCCGAGCACATTTGCCAAAAAGCCTACTATTCCTTTACAACAACAATGTATAAAGCTCCGGGTGTCTGCGGGTTCTGGGTTGGTAAAATACCTGTCGGCTGGAGAAGACAAACACCAGGGCTGCTCCGGCAGCAGTCAGGCCCCAGGTGAACAGAGTCCCCAGCAGGGCCTGCGTCATCGCGCTGTAGCCTTCTAGCATGGTGCCAGATCTGGACAAACAACCCACATGGCACATTCACATTATCCTGGAACATGGTATCTAGTTATTATGTTTCCGGAAAGACTTTGAAAACTCAAGGAAAACAAAATATGTGGATTAAAATCTTCCAGAAACTGCCCTGCTTTTAAATACTCCTATGAGACTAAAGTAAACACTGTCCCCATCTAGGAGCCAGTATTTATAATGATTTGACGTGTTCCAAAAACAGGGTAAATGTACTTAAGCTGCCTAATCCTCAGTCAACTTGTGTGCCTTTAAGCTCACATTACTGGTCAGACACACGCCCATGCTGTGTTCTTTTCAGCACACAAATGAGAGTCAAATCCTGTTTGCTCAGGATCTCAATATCCTGAACTGTTGCATCTTCTCAATTAGCAGATAATACAGCCTACAGTATGTAGATTTTTTATGTTTGTCGTACAACACAAGCAATGTGTAGTAGGTGCTGTGAATACTATGATTAGTACTTTATTATTCATACTGCAAAACACTTTTAACTTCTAATAATTTGCAGGTTTACATTTGTGGAAATGAACAACCTATGTTTATTCGGTGTTCACACAAAAGGCTGACAATTCAGATTTTCTATGTACTATGCGTTATGTCTAATGCTACGTGGTCTCACTTTAAAGTAGCTTTAACTGGCAACGATCCCCATTCATATGCACTAACACATACATGTGTAGAAATATTTACCAAGCTGCAGGAACCGCTTTCATGTAACCAACAAATGACATTTTCATGAGTGCGTCAATAAAAAAAACATGCAATGGGAATATTTACCACACCGTAGCTTCTTTTATAATGTATTAATGACTGACAACTTCATATGGTTATTTATTACTTTCAAATATTGATATTCGTCTCATAAACGCAGAACCAATTTTTAAATGTGAAGTCGTGTGCATTTTCTGTGTGGATGTGTTACCATAGATCAACTGCACGTGTTATAGTGTGTGGATTTCTAACTCATCTGCTGCATTTAAGCTTTGACTGATATGTTTTACCTCAACAGATGTAGCATGTTTTTTTTTGTTGTTGTTTCTTTTTATTGCTGTCAAAGTACGCGGCATAAACTGCTTTAATGTGGCTTCATTAGCACTGCAGTGTGTATTATAACTGGTCTTCGTGTAACTTTAACTGTACAGAATAAAGACAGGTAACTGACGAAACCTACCTGTAAATGAGAGCCAGCCGGCTAACTTTAAATGTTTGCTCTCCTGATTTTATGAAATAACAGCGTTATGTTTCACTCAAACTCTACATGGGGCATTACGACACGACATGCATTAATTCGGCAAAAGTGTAATTTAACCCTAAGTTTATGTTATCGGTCATTTTTGGCTTCAGTGTCAGGTTTACTCACTTCTTTCCAGTGGCACCTCCACTTCTGTGTATTTACTTCCTACTTCCCGGTACACGTGTCTGTGACAGTGAAAGCCCCGCCCCTCGTAGCAGCCTATTGGTTAATCCCTTTGACAGCCGCAGCAGTGGGAGTATTATTTAAAAAAAACGCCACAGAGGAGTTTGGAAAGTTGAGAAAATTCAGGATTTTTTTAGTTACAGGGACACTATTAAAGTGCAAGAACATTTCGCTTTCTCATCAGGGATAAAAGGTACAAGGCTGATTTATTTGTCACAATAGGTTGTAAACTGAAATTGAGTTTGAAACTACCTTCTGCTGTGAAACAATACAGTATATGTTAATATAAAAGCAATTGTAAAATTGACAAACAGAAATAAACTCTATTCAATGGAGCAGTGCTGACGATGGATTTGAGCATATACATGAATAATTCAGGCACATAAGTTGCTGGGTTAAAAAAAGAAGAAGATATTCAAGTTTTTGAAAACTTTGAGAATGTAAGAAGAGTACACAAAAGAAAAGCTGTCAGACAAAAAAAGGCAAAATGCTACGAACTGCTTCATGATTTCATGCTCTCCCCCTGGTCTGTGAGGAGAGGGCGTGCACTTTTTTGTGTGGATTTAGCGGTGGTGGAATGTAACTAGGTATATTTACAAGAACTGTAAGTGCTCAAGTAAAAATTCAAGATATTTACTATACTTGTGTGTTTCCATTTGATGCCACTATCTCAAAGGGAATATTGAATTTTTTACTCCTCTTCATTTATCTGACAACTTACATGGTAGAGTTATAGAAGCCAATGTTAAAATTCTGCTTGCGCACTTAATGAGTCAGTAATAATTACTTATATAAAATAGAAGTGTGTCACAGAGGCAATAATTCTGCTTTAAATACTTTTGCTTTTAAGTGCATGTCTTCAATAATAATTACCGGTAAGTGCTTTCACTCAAAGCAAGTGTAGGCAATTTATTTCAGAAGCATGTTTTGTTAGACCTGTTGAAATAGGCAGATAGGCCACCTACTTAGCTGCCTATCTGCCTACCTGCATGCGCTCTGCCTGTGCTCTCATGCTGCGTTCCAGGCAACTCTGAACTCAGAAATATCCGAGTATCCTGGAACACCACTTGATTTCCTACTTGTGAACTCGGAGAAAAGATTTGTACCTCGACTTCATGAGTAGCAGCTGAATGACATCACAAAACAATGGCAGCTCCCATGGAAGCGCACATATAACATAAACTAAAAGGCAACATAAAGTATGTTTCCATGTATTTAAATTAAAACGATTCATGCTATCATATAGTAAAACCTGTTCCGCATGTTAATTGATGTAGAAATGTTTTGACAACGTTATTAGGTAGCTGCGTACAGTCAAGAATCTCTGAAAACCGTCTTCTCTGTGCAAGAGTCAAATAGTAAAATGTTAAAAAAGCAAAAACATTTGAAAATATTATAAAGTATAATCTACAACATTTACTGACTTTTAGGATTACCACTTCAGTCACTTGTTTTCTTTAAAATGGCCAGTACTGAGGGTGTAACTGGGTGTACTGCTGACCAATTATCAGTAACTGATTCATCTCCCGTTTCCAACAGTTTCCCACTCTGAGTTTTTGCTATTGTAGATCCTTATAGCAATAAAGTGTCTTATTATTTATTTTGTTCCAAGGAAAGTTGACCAATACTGTCTTTGTTCCAGTAAATCTCCTTTATTGTTGAAGTGAATGGAGATATTGGACAGCAGAAGCTTCAAGCACAGTATTTGCAGTTTTTCATAAAGTATGGAGGGCACAATGCAGCCTTTGTCCTGAAAACCACAGCAACAACAAACAAAACAAAGAATTTATAATATAGAATTTGTTGTTAATTAATTAACCTCTCAGAGGATGAACTGGTCTTTCAGCATTTTCTTCAATGGATTTCTGTCAGATTATTGAATATCTGTCCAAATGGCGACTCAAGAATGATGCTGTCAGTCTTTGATTCTGAGGGACTGGCAATAAATACTGATGTGTTGGATCCCTGCTGGTTTATGCATATATGACTTCGAAACTCCTGCATTGGAAGTATCCCCACATGATGACACACTGCATATATGTGGGCAGTTTTGCAAAATAATAACAGGAATACACCACCAAAGAAAAACACGCTAACACTGGTACAGTGCCTCAAACCTTGTTTTTTTGTCGTTTTTTTTTTTTTTTTTTTACAGTGTTTAGGGGTTGTTAAGAGTGTTTCACAAACCATTAGGGGACACAACTGTTAACATGCCACCCTGGATACAATAAATCCACTCACTGATGCATTTAGATTATGTTACAACAGCTTTATCCGTTTTCTTAACGAAACACAGATGTTGCAGTGCAGTTGGGATTATTTTTCCACCAGCATTCCCTTAAATATTTTACATTTGAGTGTTGCAATTGCAGGAAGCTAGATTTGTGTTACTGGCGAGAGACTGGATTTATAACCAGTGTTGCTGGGAAACAAAAAGACCGAAATAAACAAGATAAGACATGTGGCGCTTCCAGATTTCTTCTGTGGTTTTCTCTCACTACAACATGCCATTCCATATGTAACATCTTTTACTGAAAATGCCTTCTCATGAAACAATTCAATCAAAACTCCAATACTCTCGGATTCAGTTTGCTGGGAAAATGATATCATTCCATACAGATGGCCTCTGGTTTCATTGAGGACTTTTATATTCACACTGGCAGGATGGAAATATTTTTAAAACCATTGGATGGATTGCCATGAAATTTGAAACAGACATTCATGAATCAAAGAGATGTTGCACCCCTGAGAGTTTGACATTAGGGGTTCAGAGTGAAGCATCTTGACAATTATCAGAAAAGGACATTTTCTACAAATATTCAAGGTCCCTTGAGTATAATTCCGAATGACTTTGGTGATCCTCTGACTTTTCCTCTAGAGCCACCAGCAAATCAAATTGCTCACCTATTCAGTAAAAAACCCCTGACAGCTACAAGACAGCTGACAGCTACAGCTACTTTGTTGATCCCCTTATTTGGTTTTGAATGATGTATCGCTAATTAGTGGGTGATTTGCCGTGAAATTACTAATTGTGTAGCGATGTCATCAGGTTAAAATTTTAGTGTGTCCTATGTTGACCAATCACTTGCAAAACGAATGAATTTCCCCTCACCTGTTCTTTGTGCTAAGTACCAATTAGCAATTGTTAGCATGCTAACACGCAAAACTAAGATGGTGAACGTGGTAAAAATCATACCTGCAAAAAAGTATCTTTTTAGCATTGTCAGTGTGAGCATGGTGATGCTATCATTTAGCTCACAGCCCTATTTTACCTAAACAGAGCCTCTTGTAGGCTTTGGTCATCTCATAGCGTCTGATCTCTACAAGACAAGAATAAGCTTCCATTTCTTAAGTATCAGTATAACACGTGAACTCTAGAAAGCAGCACAGAAGTTCAAAGCCACAGCTGTCTGACAGTGGAACTAAAAATGTTTTCTTGGGATGGAGAAGAGAGAAAGGAAGGTTTTTGGAGAGAAATAAGACCTGAGTACTTTTTTAAAAGCTTATTTTCTGATATATCGTGAGGTAGCTCTTAACCTTGAGTATGGCAATGTGGAAAATGTCAGCCATCTGATTCCACATGGCTGGTCCTTTTGTTGGAGACAGCTCTGCAGCACGTGGATACGGATGCCAGCGTTTCTGTCTGAACGCTGCAGTGAAATACTGCCCGTGAAATGCGAAGCTGTCAAACGTCTCCAAATTTAGCACCATGAAACAAAGTGTTTCCAGTGATGTTTTCTTTTAGCGGGGGGTGGGGGGGTGGGGTGGGGGGCGTGTGGAGAGGTTGGCGTCGTCATATCAAGTGCCAGTCTCCAGAGGGAAGTTAAGCCACAACCTAATCACGAGTTTAGACTACAAAGAAATGTTTTTTTAGGTAAAAATCCAGATTGAAGGTATGTCGAGAAATCTCTGAAGAAATCTGTGGCATCTGATGAATGAGCTCTCAGATAAGGTGTTAAGTGTCTCTGAAATTAGACTAAAGATGGAAGGAGTTGATTAGTGTTCAGTGAGCTTTGCATGAAAAGTTGATGGTGGGTGGCGGAACACGCTGGGGGGGATCCTCCCAGGGTATTCCAGCTATGCGTGTCAGAGTGGCAACAGAACGGAGGCCATTGCTCATCCAGGGTCTTTAATCTTCACTAAAAGCCCCCCAACAACCCCCTCCACTTCCAGTCTACACATCTCTCTCTCTTCCCTTCTTTTACAACTTTTCTGAGCTCTCTCATCTCCTTTTCACCTTTCGCTTTTCCTCTTTCACCCCCTCCTTTTGTGATAGATAGAAAAACAAGATAGAAGGGTCGGAGGAGGTTGGAAGGAGTCGAAGAAGCAAAAACAGCATCCCATGTCAAATGTCACAAAACAAAAGCCCCTGAGAAAACAGACAGCGACTTCTCTTTCCTGGCGGCAGATTTACTCTTTCTGCGCTGTAGATGTGGGTGGCCCGAGCGACGAGATTGTGTTATTATCTGTGTGTGTGTGTGTGTGTGTGTGTGTGTGTGTGTGTGTGTGTGTGTGTGTTTAGGTTTAGTTGTATGACCCCCCACTGAACTGTGAAGGAGCACAGGGGTGGAGTGTGGTGAGACAAAACGGATGGTGAAGTGTGGGGGGGAGTAAACAGAGGCAGAGGGGAGAGGAGAAAGAATGGAGAGAAAAGTTATGAAAACAAAAGTATTGTAACAGATGGGGCCAGAGTTTACCTTGGAAACAGCATTACGGCAGTGTAACTGGTGGAGCGCTGAGGAGGGGTGTGAGCCAAGCTGGAGTTTATCACAATCTCCGGAGACTGATGACCAAGGGAGTGGGGGGGGGTGTCCCACCCACACACAGTAGCAGACACACTCCTCGCACACTGTGAGGGGAAGAGATATAAAAGGGATCCCAGGGAGAAAGAGTGGTCAGGCGAGTGTCCGAGCGGCCGGTCCTGTTCATTTCCACACTGTTGTGCGTCACCGAGTGTGTTTTACGTCAGTGTGTGTGTGTGTGTGTGTGTGTGAATGTGCGTGTGTGTGTGTGTGTGTGTTTGAGAAGAAGTGCATGTTGAAGCGTGCTCTCTGCACCACAAAGGAATAAACTCTGACAGGTTGTTTTTTTTTTTTCCCAAAAGATAACAATTGGATGGGGGGAGCTGAAGAGTTGCTGAAGCCTGGCTGTTCTTGAACCTGAAAACGGTGTTTGATTTTCAGGTTTTTCGGTTGAGTTGTTTACTCCTGTCCCTCTGTGTACGTTTTACTTCCACCACGGGGAGCCAAGAGGCGACTTTTTAACTGCTTGCAGAGGAATTTAAACAGAAGCAGAGATTTTTTTCCTCTGAGCTGCTGCTGTTCTGGGGGTAACTTTGTATTTTTATTCTCCTTTTTTGATCAATTATTTGATGTGCTGAGGCAGAATGGACGCCTCATTTTTGTCAGATGTAGACTTCAATAAGACCTTTGTGGATGAGCACTTTTACTTTGAGGACACTATTGATGGCTTTGGCATCACCATGGCCATACTCTACTTGGTGGTTTGCATCCTGGGACTAGCTGGGAACTCCCTCGTCATTGTTGCCATTTTGAAATTGGACAAAATGTCATCGTCCACAACGGTGTACATTTTCAACCTGGCACTGGCTGACGGACTCTTCATGGTTGGTCTTCCCTTCATAGCAAGCCAGAACTTCCAGAATCACTGGATGTTTGGCGACATGGCGTGCAAAGTGGTCATGGTGCTAGATGGCATCAATCAGTTCACCAGCGTCTTCTGTCTGACGGTGATGAGTATCGACCGCTACATGGCGCTGGCCAACCCGCTTCAGTTCGCCCGCTGGAGAACACCCCGCTGTGCTAAGATTGTTTCGGCATTCCTCTGGCTGTTCTCGCTCCTCACCATCCTTCCCATGGCGCTTCACTTCTCAGCTGATCGTGGACTGTGTATACCAGATCTTGTTTCGGATGCCTGGTGGCTCGGAGTCTTGTCTTACACCTTCGTCATGGGGTTTGCTTTGCCCTTCATGGTCATGATGGCTTCCTACACGGCGCTGCTGCTCACCCTGAGGTCCCAGCGGCTCCGTGCGACGATCCCGGCCCACGAGAGCCACCGGCTGGAGCGGCAGGTCACCAAAATGGTGGTCGCAGTGGTGGTAGTATTTGGGATGTGCTGGCTGCCATTTTACACCTTCAACTTCTGCTCCCTGTATCAAACTGGCATGGTCCTGACCTTCACCAGAGGTTTTGAGTTTGTGGTCCTGTTGTCATACTCGTGGAGCTGCGCCAACCCCATCCTCTACGGCTGCCTCTCTGACACCTTCAGGAGGCACTTCCGTACCCTCCTATGCTCTGCTGCCAAGTCATCTCCCAGCATGCAGTGCAACACTGAACGGTATGACTTAAATGACACAGGTGGGCGGGATGTAACCATTCTAGCATAAAGAGAAGAAGAAAAACAGACTCAAGACTTTACTGACATGATGCCTTCATGATACTTTTCAGCTTCTTTAAATATATTTACTCATTGGTTCCTAGATATGTGACAAATCGAGATTTAGTTTTGTATTGTCTCCACTTAACCCAGAATAACTTGGGGTTTACATTATTTGCCTCAAATAATGATGTTGTACATAATTTTCTTAGATATTCTTGCCCTAGCTTGTATATTTTATATTGTTCATCACTGTCTCAAATGCATGCTTGCGTTGATCACCCACTGTTTGAGTACTGAAGCTTTCCGCCAAGCTGAAATGTTTACCCCTTTTTCCCTGTGGGAAAGTTGCCTTTGTACTTTCCAATCTTTCAGGAAGAGTTTCACAGAATAAGAGAGGGAAAAAAGGAAGAAAAATGCTCATCAAACAGCATCATTCAATTTGACTTTCCATAACACTCTCTTTCTGTGACAAATCCCCAATCTTGATAGAGTGCAGGCCCACCCCCTGCTCTGTCAGACTCAGACTTGTATAATTTGTCTTCCAATAATTCAGACCACTGAGGGGACCTGCTCTACCGCATCTCTTGTTATACGGCATTTCACCAGAACTAATGAAATGAGGCACAAGAGGAATGAAGTGTGGACAGGTGGAGTGTAAACAGAATAACATGGGTCACATGCCTGTGGCCAAGCACCAGCACAAAGACACACACAGACAGCTCCTCCACTCCCACAGCTGGATTATGTCCTAGTGGCTTTCATAAGTGTAAGAGGACATCTGATGTGTGTGTCAGTGCCTAGGTGGCCATGTGCAGGCACCTCTGCATATGCGTGTTGTCAACCATGTGCGCCCCAGGCTTACTGTGGCATTCTGCTTGATCCTGACTTACCTGAGATACTTTTAAAGAAATGAACGGGGTACAAGGTGAAAGCATGGATTTACTCTATTTACTATTCCTATGAAGTGAATGAAAAACATACGAGCACTTGTCTTGTCTGAGTACCTTAATCTCTTCCGAAATTGCTCTAAAAATGGATTTTTTTATTTTTGCTGTGAAAACCTTGTTACTCTAAAATGTCACCAGTTGAGTAATTTAAAAAGCAGTCTTGGGTTTAGCTTGATCAAAATGCATTTTGACATTATCCAGTCTGACGGAAAGGCTTTCATAAAGTCACACAGAGGCATGTGAGCTATCAATTTCCACATAAAAACTTGAAAATCACCAGAATCTAAAGTATGATTTTCATGCTTTTCTGTGATGTTGCTTTGGCTTTAAGACCCCATTCCTCCCTGTAAATGACATGCATTCTGCGTGATTGGATTAAAATAACAGTGGGCAAAAACACATATAAATCAGGGGTAAACATACCCAAGACAGATCAAGCATCATATGCAAACACCCTTGTCTAAAGTGGAGAACAGAACAGACATGTGCTGTCAATTATCAGTGATGTAAATATGTATAAATGAGAAAATGATTCATGTGAGAAACATAAATCGGATGTTTAAATCAGTTTAATCCAATTAAACCATATCTGAACACAAAAAAACACATGTTTTATAAAGCCAGTTGTGTAGTGAGTTTTATTGAAGCTGTAAATCAAGACATGGGTCTGAGACTTCAAACACAAACACACACACACACACACACACACACACACACACACACACACACACACACACACACACACACACACACACACACACAGACAAATATGTATAAACTCTTCACATGAGCATTTCTAAGATGCCATTGTTATATTGAATGTAAATAAATATAGTTGCTTGTGTTGTATTCTTATTTCTGATACCACATTTGAGTGCAAAGGAATAAACCAAGCCCATGTCACATAGTCTTATTTTCTTGCATGAGTGCTATAGGCAATGTTTTTCACTAATCGTATTATGTTTAAGCTTAAAAACAGAGGTGGAAATGACCACTATGAGACCAATATCTGACAAATCTGTCACTCTCAAAGTCACAGCAGTAGCGGAACGTAACAAGCGAGTGCAATTTTGAGGTACTAGTACTTAAGAGTATTTCCATTTTATGCTATTTTATACTTCTACTCCGCTACATTTCAGAGAAAAATATTGCACTTTGTCTCTGACTGCTAGTTATTTTAAGATTTTATATACACAATAATAATGATCATCTTAAAGAATTGATGCATTGTAATAGATTGAACAAACCGACAGTATATATATTTAATATCAGCTTCACCTCGACTGGCAACAAACTTAACACACTCCTCACATGTTAACACTTTTACTTCTAAGTATTTTTAAAGTGTAAAGGGTAGTGTCCTTAAGGTATGTACAAAATACAGTGTATTTTAATTGTTAAATCCAGAAGTTTCCAGTCTTTTTTACCTTGCAATGCCTTACAAAAAACTTTGTCTACTTACGTTCCCTTGTCACTTTTCAGATGTCCAACAGTTATTAGCAGAACCACCGAAAAGTGATTTGCCCTCTAAACTTCTAAGACGGTTTCATTACAATAACGCTGTGAGGTCCAAAGAGGTCAAATTATCCAATATCTCACATCAAAGGGAAGAGTAGAGAAAAGTCCAAACAATGAATACAGATTTGTGCACCAAACACCCCCCGATTTATCTTGTGATTCTGGGGAGGGGGTATTTTTCAACAGAACAACTTCTTTTTTTTGATAATACTTAAGCAAAATTCTGAATGCAGGGCATTACTTTTACTATTGTTATTGTGCTGATTGTCCATACTGTAATTTTACTATGTTGGTCTATTCTGTATATGCAACACTTATTGTATATCTGTCCGTCCTGGGAAAGGGATCCTCTGTTGCTCTTCCTGAGGTTTCTTCAAAATTTTTCCATTCAAGGCTTTTTTGGGGAGCTTCTCCTCATCTGAATTGAGGGTTTAAGGACAGCAGATGTCGTCTGCTGTACAGATTGTAAAGCCCCAATTGGAAACTGTGGATGCTGGACTACATAATAAAATTAACCTGGCTTACTGAGTATTTTACATTGTTGTATTGGTATTTTTACTTAAGCAAAGAATCTCAGTACCTCTTCCATCACTGCAATAGCCAGTCACCATATGAAAAAAGTATATGAGAGCTCTATTTAAAAATAGTAGGTTGGGACAATGGTGAAATTCTCTGGTGAATTCAGAGATTTCCAAAACACCACGGTCTTCTTCTGTAAGATGTCATGCATGAGTGTCTTCTTGACTGTTTGCTTCAATACTTTCCCAGGAGGGTATCCTGTGAACCGGAAAGACTCTGTAAATGTCAGGCCTGCTAGCTGAGACCCACTTGTGTCTGCTGGCATGTTTTTAAAAGAGCTAATAAACCCCCTGCCACATCTCCGAACGTTTTAAAGACACTCAAGTGCCAATGGCAAAGAACAATGTGACAGACAGCAAGAGGAGGCCAAGTTCAGTGACAGCCCAAAAGCACAAAACACTCACAAATTGAATTTACTGCAGTGCTAAAATATATATCATACTGAGACAGTTTTGACGTGTTACCATAGGGCCTTATTAGTTTGAAGCGGTGGACGACTTATGGTGTCATCTCAAGTTTTAATACACTTACACGGGCTTCCAACATCTATCAAGCATCTGAATGTGTGCTGGTGTTGATCAATAAATGAACAGCATACACATTTACATTTTGTTACTTTCATTACACTCTTAAGTCATTGTCTCCTTTTAAAAAAAATATTTACATGAATTTATTTAAGTGAAATTTACAATCTCTGTCAATCTGGGTTTGAATCTGTCCCATGAGCTGTCTGTTTTTGTTAAACATCAAATAAAGTGCAAAATGGCCTTTAAATAAATCACACTTACCTGGTTTGTGTGTCTACCTCAAAAAAAGGGACTCTGCTATGCAAGTAAAGCCTGAGTAAAAAGGTGTCATTGAGTCCTTGGTCATGTTATCCATCTGTGAATGTTCAGCTGGGGGTGGGGTACAACCCACATCCCCGTTGACCCCTTTGACCCCCCAAAAGCCTTGAGGTGCAGTTATTTTGATGGCCACTAGATGCTGGCTTTGTGTGTAAATTTTTATTATTTTTTTTTAAATATCATTATTTTGAGACTCAACCAAATGAAAATGTTTATTTAGAGCAAAAATGCAGTTTCAACAATTTGCAATCACAATTAAAGTGAAATAAACATTTTTGAATTACATATTTCAACATCTTAACTGATTACTATGAAAATAAATAAACGGGCCATATGCCAAGTATTTCTGCTCCTAATGTCCTGGAAGGAAACCACCTAAAATGGTCTGGTCCACAGCGCTGCACTGTTAAAATGATTCAACGAAACATCAGTTAACCACAATACAATGCTATGTGCTGAATGACACGAGATTTACAATGTATGGTTGTGCCACAGTCCGAAAGGTCACACTAATCAAAGCGTCTGAGGTGTGTGTGTGTGTTGGTCCTAATTAAAGAACTGGCAGACAGCAGTTATTTTCATTGGTCCTCTTTACTCTGACTGATCCAACCTTCACCCTCTGCATGTAATTAAGACCAGATGCAAACTGCCTGAGAGGTTTCTGAGTAAAGAATATTGATGGGACCCCTGAGAGTCAGTGTGTTTTCGCGTTTGTGTGTTTGAATGTGTGTATCTGTCCATGACATGATTAGAGGAAAAGATCAATAAAGGTCAATTAGGCAATTTACATAGTCCACTCACTGTCAGGCATTTCTTCATTTCTCTCTCATGTCTGTTTTTCGATCTCCTCCTGCGCCTCTATTCCTGGACTGACAATTTTGCCAAAATGTAATGTACTTGTGTAATGACAAAAACAAGACTCTGCTGAGCCTGGGTCGCAGCATTGCAGGGGACAGACAGCAAACAGCACCAGCCGTGGATTAATAGCAATTTGCTGTGCTCTCATAAGGGACAAAAATGCACACGTTTAATTCACTCATTCATGTTTTTTCTGAAATGAAAATATTTTGCAAATGTTTTAATTACTTTGACATCTGCCCAATGCTTGCAGTGCTACACCTGCTCTGTGTCTCCAACAAGTTTTGTGAACAAGGTAATTAACTGGAGAGATACCAAAGCCCTGTCTTATATTGTACTATTTTGTTTATGATTCACTAATGTATTTTTTGTATTAATCATATTATCTGCAGTACCAATAGAAGGCGACTGGGCGCGTGTTATCTGCCTCTGAGGCTCAGACAGTGTGAATAGGGTGCAGTACATACAGGAACAAAAAACTCTTGCCTTTTATTTTATTACACGTGACAGTTGCTGTGTTGTGTTTTTGACGATGTAAGGTTTCTTTTAGTACGTATTGTTTTTACAGTGTTTAATGTAGGATGAAAACAATCAAAAAATGACTTATATTATCAACAGAATGTAAAGAAATCAAAGTTATGTTGTTATGTCAAAGAAGTCTATGTATTGTATGTCCTGAAGTTAGCATGCTAACCAGCTCTCCTCGGCCCTGTCCTGTCTTGTAATAACACTTTGTACCTCAAGATGCGATAGGGAGTCACTGTATCCCTCAGTCTGCCCTAAGTCCAACAACACCGAGATGCTTTTCTTGCAGGGTTTGACTCCGGGCACCCCCAGGCTGACCCCACCTTAATCCCCAGCAGGACACAGCAGCTGGAGGTGTGCAGCCTGCCGCCTGTTCTTCATCTAACCTTCCTCTTTCTTAGCCGTATCTTACTCAGACAGGTGCAGAGGGTGCTGATAGCTGCCTAACAGCAAGGTAAACATATTCTGTGTGATTTCCTGGTTCATGTATGCACTCTTAATAATTTTTCCACATTAGTCATTTATGGCTTCATTGCTAAGTACATCATGTCAAATAAAAGACCTTGTATCTAGTATGGGCATGATATGAGCATCAAAGACACAGGGTTGTAGATCATATAGATAGAAAGGAGCAGAGAAAATGAAAGCAGAAGTAAGATCGACCTTTAAACTGATTAAGTTTAGTTTAGTTTAGTTAACAGTGAAGAGGATATATTTATTCAATATATCCTGAGAAAATAATTACGTAAATCTTGAATTTAAATTGGACTATTTCCACTCATGGATATTATTAAACTTCTGAGTTTATATAAGCCTAGCCACAGTCAAGTAAGCCATTATGATTGAGTGTGGAGGTATTGTATTGACAGGTTTGGGGAATGGTCATGTTTGGAAAAGGCAGCAGCAGGGACCTGTATCCCACAGTGATTTGCATCAAGCACTTTCTGCCTTTCAGCGGACAAATTTCATTGACCAGAAAATGGATTTGTGTATCCACATGAAAGCTGCATCTGATTCTTTTCAGTGGTGTTTTCACCCCCGAATGTGAAAACAAGGAGAATGGTTTGGACTCTCTTGTGCTTTTTACATGTTCATAATACCTTCTTTTAGCCACATCTGAGGAGAACAAAACAAATATAATTGGATCCGTTTCACAAAGGCTTAA
Organism: Lepomis macrochirus; assembly: GCA_024633595.2. Lineage (NCBI taxonomy): Eukaryota > Metazoa > Chordata > Actinopteri > Centrarchiformes > Centrarchidae > Lepomis > Lepomis macrochirus. Next base: position 22,887,657 of record JALXJV020000023.1, on the reverse strand, counting down.
TGAATCTGCAGCTGAGCGTTCCTTTTCAAAGGTTATTTTCTGACTGGGTTGCAGAGAATAAATGTGGACTCCTTTCGGCAGCAGAAATAACTGTAGTTAGTCAATTCAAAAGTACACCCAGACACTGCTACTGCTGCTGCACAGAAATATTTATCACAAAGACTAGATCAATGTTTCAACAAGGTAATTCAGATGGAGTAGATTTTCTTTTTAATATTATGCCTTCTGTTGTGTCTCTTTGCCAGAGCATGTACAATACAGATGAGATAGGTTCAGCGCCTTGCTCAAGGGCACTTCAGGACAACAAAACTTTCCCTCCTCAACCTCTCTGTCGATGTTTTTGTTTTCTATTTACATAATCTAAAAACATATCTTTCCACTTCATTCTGTATCTTAAACCATCCATCTCAATTAATGTGTTTCTCACGAAGGAAACAACATAATCTAGATTGCCACTGGAAATTGTCCAAGGGTCATACAAAGGGGCAGTACATAGGACCAAATAAGGTTTATCAATGAGCTGTTTTTAGGTTCTATGGGGATCCGATGATGGGCTGACTCTCACAGTGATAAGGTACAGTGTTCTGTCCCATAAGACTCCATAGGCTCTTCAGTTTGAAATAGCTGCAGAAAACATATCTATTGCGCTGCAGATGACCTGCTGCTGAACCCTGAAAAGGTTTTTTTTTTCCCCAGCTGTCAGAAGGTACAAGAAATATGGATAATACAGGATGACAAATATAGTGGTAATCTGTGAGATCCTACATTTTTTCCCTTTGCTGTTATTCCTTCCTTTTATTGTGCACTACTACCCAGAGATCACTTCTCAATAAGTTTAGGCCTCACTGTGATGTCTTTCTGTAGATCATTATATTATCTATATTTTAGAGTTATAGTAGATACTGGTCATTATTTCCCCACAAAAGTAAGCTACCAAACGATGGGTGTTGAAATGGACTGCTTGCCCCTTCTGCCTTAGTTAGCCTACTTGCTGCACCTATCCAGATTTTTATTCTAGCAGAGCACGTATGTGGTTTCCAATAATGGTGACAGATTTACAACTCAAAATAAAGTATATTTTCAATAACGTTTGAAACAACTGGTCTTTGATTTTTACAGCAAAGCCAACGACCATGGACCATGAACGACCATAGCCAAAAGGTGGAATTGTAGTCTGTCACTGTTTCAACCTATTTTGTAATATTACCAGGAAAAATATTGGCAGTCTTTAGACTTGCAGAAAGTCTGGACTGCATTGTGGCATCCTTCCTCGGACTGGTTGCTGATGTTTTCAATTAGTTTGCGGTTTTCCACCTCAAATGGACTAAAGTTTGGTTTGATGTACATTTATGTCCTTAACTTTGGCTTAACAAAGTATTTTCAAACCATTTTCCCTAAAATTTCAGTTAGAGTTTATGTTTAAATGAGTTAACATCACAGCTATTCCTGTAGATATACAACATGTCTTCAAAAATAAATTAATCTCATTTGCTCATGGAGACCTGTGAGCTTTACTCCACAGAAACACTTTCTTATTTATTTTGTTCTGTGCTATTTTGATTAGATGAAAATAAGCCAAAACTAAATCTTTTTGTACTTCTTTCATTGACATTCTTGCCAAAGTGCATTATATTATTCAGTCTCAGCTAGTAAGATTATATCATCTGCATATAATAAAATTCCCATTTTAATATCATATAGGGATTTCCCTAAACTAGAGCTAAGTCATTCACAAATAATGCAAAAAGGTTTGGAAAAATTATAACACCTTTATCAGTCAGTAAATAAATCATTAATCGAGACACAGGCAACTGTAGGCTACCGCTGTACAACGTTTGGATTGTTTTATAGAATTTTCCATCCACCTGCTTCAGTAGGTTTGAAAGCAAGCAGTTTCTCTATTAGTCCAATCAAATGCTTTCTGAAAGTCAATAAAACATGCAAAGCTGGATTTTCCATAATGATAGTTTAAATATATTTGATTGATGCAAGCTTGCTTTTCTCTGAATCCATTCTGCTCATCAATGAGTTACTGACCTATTTCTAAATGCTGTGTGAGCCTGTTGTTCAGTATATTATATAATTTACATGCTGTACAAAGAAGAAAGCCCCTGTAATTGAGGGGTATTCTGGGGACATACTTAGATGACTTTGTGACAGGTTTAATAACTTGTGCCATGCTGAGGGTATTGTACCGTGTTCTAAGCATGTCTGGAAAAGATAAAATAGGACCGGAAGCTACTCTTTTGCATAGCCCACACAACTTTTCACTGCAAACCTAGTAATACAAGTAAAGACGATACAATTACATAGCTTTTGGAGGGAAGGCCATTCACGACGCCTGATTAATCACCTACACGATCAATGATCAATGATGAATAGATCAGCTGGGTTGCAATTTAGGCACTTATGTGCTCCAATTTCCCCCATGGCAACAGTCAGAAGATTTGTTATAAACTGTAGTAATCTTGTAGTGTTGATACTGTGGTATAAAACTGAACTTTGCTGTAGAACAGAAATATCTTCCAGCCTTTTGTGGCTCCATATTATTCCCTTTTGCTGTGACCTGTCAATTTATCTGTAGAGTGTACAAGTCGAAGGTTCTGGCCGCGCAGAAAGGCCAATTAAAATGTGTACTCTGTGTTAACACAATGCACAAGATCAATATAAACTCACATTCTCTGCCTACTTTTAGAGATTACTAAAATGTACCAAAATACTTTTTTTGCCTGACTAAATCTGCTTTGATTGCCTCTTTTCAGAAAGGGAGGTATTAATTTTCAACACCAGCTTTAAAAAAGGACAGAATATTGACAATTTGAGAGAGAAACATACAGCGAGTGAGGGCGCCATAAGCTACATGTTGCCAAAAATCGTAGCTTTGATATTGGTAAGGTATCTGCAAGTGTGTTGCACATTGGTTTAGGTCGCTGTAACAGCTGTTCAAGATTAAAATATTTGCTGGGGGCTTTGTGAGGGAATGAGCAAGATCTCAAATATTGATTAAACTGTTAAAAAATGATAGCTATTACAATACACTGCCATGTTTGGATTTAACCAAAAACTCCCACCTGTCCCTCTCATCTTGGTCCACCTGGGCTAACCTCAGTGTTACGCCCGCGTAGTCATAGCAATGTGACGAAGGACACACTGGTTATTTGAAGTGTTACTTGTCATGTGATAGAACTTATAACACCACAGACGCTTAAGTTGCTCTTGAAGATGGGGGACGTTCTTTTGTCAACGTAATTTGCTTGTATTTTACAAAATGAACACTGCCTGACCTCCCTTTTCTGTCTGTGTCAGTCAGGTCCTCTCTGCTGAATCAATACTTTGTCAATGATTTCTCAGGTTTTGAAGTCAGTAATGCCTGGTGGACTCAAACAGAAGTCCAGTGCGCATTGAACCATGGTTTCTTTCCAGTATGGGTTTTCAATTTCTTCTGTTTGTTCCAATACTGGGTCCCATTTGCCTTTTTGTTTTTACCAAAATTTCTCACCAATATGGGGTTAAAATGTATATTTCACTTTCTGCCCAAGCTTTTTGCTGGGCTTTCAGAAAGAGCCAGTACATCTTGTCTGTCTTTTTAGTTACTTGTATTGATAGGACTCAGCTCTGAGCTTTGATAAAGAGAGGTTGGATGAATCACTAGCTGTGTGTTGTAGCCTCCAACCATAGTTCAGCTGTACTTGTAGCTGATGATGATCTCCGGTAAACTCACAATCTTATTTACTATCATTTAATACAGGGAGATGCATGACTGACTTACAGTTAGATGATATTTTTATTCCAGTCATCATTTGGGTATCAACTGGACCATTTTTTCTCAACTCCCTCATAGACTTAAAAAATGTTTTATGTTTTTCTAATCAGACTGCAGGTGAATGCCCAAGCCCTGTCTTACAATCCATCTGCTGTTGGAGAAAGATAAACATAATTTGGGTCTTTTTGCCCGCTTTGTATTGTCAGACAGACTTTTACAAATGTTCTATTAATTCACACCTTCTTCCTGTGTCTTTTTTCATCTCTTTGTGTCTCTCTGTTGCTGTCATTCTCTCTCTGACTTTTAGTTTGTCCTCTTTATGTAGGCACAATGAGTACTGTATTTGACCCTAATTCCACAGAGCTGTCAAACTTCTTTAAGACTTGAATACAACAAGGTGCCACAAATGTCTCACAGGGTCCACAAAAGTGCGTCATTCAGTTCCTGATGATATTTTCTGTTCTCTCTCACCTAAAACCTAGGGGCTGAACAAAAGACATGTCAGGTTTCCTGAGACATTACATGTATTAGCATGTTGATCCTTCTGAAAAAGGTCAGCTGCAGCCACAAAGTGATGGTTGCCTGGTCAGCAGAAATGTCAAACCAAAGTTCCAAACCAACAAGTCTCAAGCAAAACAAACATACAATCAAGTAAAGTCAAACAAACAACACATGTCAAAACCAAAACAATTCCTGAGCAAAGTTTAAAGATCAAGTCACGACCCACGTCAGGTCGAACAAGTTCCAAGACCAGCAAGTCTCAAGTCAAAACAAATAACTCAGGTAAAAACCAAAACATCTCCCAATTCAAAACCAATATGTGAATATGATGTTGGATAGTTGCTTTGGTTTCAACTTAATTGGAGTTTGTGCATGTTTGGGGCGTGGGTTTATTCATGATGGCGCATGCTCCATATTTGCACCAGAAGAACGCATGATGATAATGTCAGGATATGAGGAGTATGAAGAAACATTAAAGGCCAGATCTAACACTGTGGCTGGCTTTGTTGGCTGCTTAGATGGCAGCAGGGGATTCAAAAGTCTGACAGCTCGGGGAGAAGAAGCTGTTGCAGAACCCGGCAGAGGTGGTTTTGATGCTGCCGAACTTCCTGCCTGTTGACAGAAGGGTAAACAGGCTGTGTGACAGATGAAAGGGGTCCTTCACAATGGAAGAAGCTCTGTGGGCGCAACGCTTCTGGAAGATGTCCTGGATCTGGAGAGCTCTACGATCCTCTCCGCGGTTCTCACTTCAAACTGCAAGGTCTTCACTTCTGATGCTCTGCAGTTTCCTAGCCACACGGTAAGACAGCTGGTCAGAACGCTCTCCACAGTGCTTCTGTAGAAGCTGGTGAGGATGGGTGGGAGTAAGTAAGTATCGTGGAGAGACCAGGTGAGGTCATCAGCCATTGATGAGCAGCAGGGAGTGGTCTGCCAGTTGCCTCCTGAAGTCTAATACCATCTCTTTCGTCCTCTCAACGTTGAGAGACAGGCTGTTGTCTTCGCACCAGCTCAGCAATTGTTCTACCAGTTCATTTTAAAATAACTAAATGCTTAAACCTATGGTATGTACAAATTGTACTTTTAAGTAGTCTATTGAGTCTTGTTAAATGTCCTTTGTCGTTGTGTGTGTGCTTGGTGTTGCTTTTTGTGACTGTGCTATGTCTTGAAAACGAGGTTTTAAATCTCAGTGAGATCATCTGGTTAAATAAAGGTTAAATTAAAAAAGAAATCATTATCACTGATGAGGCCCCCTACTGGTTGCCATCAGTAAACTTGATGATGTGGTTGGATTCTCATCTGACACAGCAGTTGTGGATGAGCAGTGTGAACAGAAGGGGGCTGAGTATGCAGCCCTGAGGGGCTCCCGTGCTGAGTGTGATGGCGCTCGATGTTCCACTGCCGATGCAGGCTGCCTGTGTTCTCTCTGTCGGAAAATCCGCATTCCAGTTGCAGAGGGAGGGAAGCCCCATAGGGAAAGTTTATCTGCCAGTTTCTGGGGATTGATTTTCTTGAATGTTGAACCTATTGAACATAGGTGTCCTTTTTTGTAGGTGGGAGAGGGTGGAGGGCAGGGTATAAGAGATGGCATTGTCTGTGGAGTGGTAGCTTTGATTTGTCCCATGACCAGTCGCTTGAAAACCCTCCCTCTTTGCTTCCTGAAGCACAGCCTTAGCTGATCTGAGTGCCACTTCATCCCCTGATATGAAAGCGGTGTCAGCAGGGCACAGATCTGACAAAACAAGTGATTTGGAATTTTTTCTCGTAAATTTGTGACTTTCATCTCAGAGAATAGTTTTGTTCGTGTAAATTAACCACTTACACCCCCCCCCCACCCCCGATATTTTTTTTGGACACGTAAAATAGTCAATCTAATTATGCGATAACATTTAGGATAATTAAATTATACATATGAGCTACATCTCAGAAACTGACCCATTAATGAATTATGTTCTACTTCCTAAATAACAAAGGCTGAAGGGCTACCTGTATGAATGTAATGTTGTAACCCCAGTGTAAAGAGCACATGGCAACAAGTCAGGATGAAATCTAAAAATATTCTATCAAGTGGTGTATATTTATAGTTCTCCTCATTAACACACACAGTACAGATGTGGTTTGTAGCCTACGCCCATTCATGTAAATAGGGTAACTTCGAGTTAGATAGATAGAGCAGTGGAAGAGGAGCCGTTTAGAGACAACATATCTTGGGTAAACCTTATCCAGCTTCATAGTATGGGTAAATCAGGAAGTCACAAAGTTACCTACCAATAGAGCCAGTTACCTTGCTTTATAGTACAGGTTCTGAGTCATGACCAATAAGTCAAGGGGAAGTCCTCAACATGTCACATGCCCTTCACAATATTAACAACTTAAAAAAGGCAACATTTCAAATTGAATTTACAGATCATTGGCAGCCACAAGTCTTCCAAGTTTAAAATAATCAGATTCATGACATGACTTAGATGAGACAGTAAGTGAGTGGAGTGATTTTGAAAGGGTGATAGATCACAACATGTGTTTAGAGCTGTGAACTAGTGACAGTGACAACTGTCAATCTATTATTTGCCTATGACAATGATGACTGAGCTATCTCCATGACAACTAAACAAATTCCATCAGCTGACAAAAACCGTGAGATGAGACTGAAAGTTCTGAAAAAAGCTAAGAAAGTGGACTTTGAGTAAAGTTTTTTTTGGTAAAACTTTCATGCTCAACAGTGAACCTCTCGACTGTCTGGCAAATTTTATTTCTAATTTTTATGAGAAATATTTTCTTGGTGCAGAATGCTTCTAAATAATGTAATTTGATGAAATATTGTATTTGGGCCCACATAGCCCATATTTTCCCAACATCAGAGTGGCATTTGAATATTTTATCAATGCAAGAATGGATACAATGTGCTTCTTTGTCCTTCTTTTCTCTTTGTCTCAGTATTTGGTTTTGAAGGAGAGCAGACCTTGTATTGTAGGCGTATGCACATTACTGAAAGTCTGAATTACACATAATTACATTACGTAAGTACCAAATTAACTATAATAGGGGCAGCCAGAATGCTTAATGTTGCTCATTCTTGCTTTCCACTTGCATTGCAGCTGTGCATAATTCAATGTGAAGAATAGGAAAGTTACAGCAGTCAGTGGAGAGGTTTGAGACCCATTTGAGTTGAAATCACAATGGTCGGAGAAAAGAACCTCAATGTGAGGAGAGGGATGGCATCTCTGTGTGGAATGTCAGGACATATCTTATTTATCTTTGGTAAGGGCTGCATACGACATACTAATGGAAATCAGAAGAAAGAAAAATACATTTCTGTATAGGCCACTATATAGCATAGAAACTAATTTGTCACTTTCATATCAATATTCTTATCTTCTTCGGCATGGAAGATTTTTCAAATGTGAATTAATTAATAATTGTACAGCCTAATCTTCTTTAACTATTTAATGAAACAAAATAATCCAATTTTAATTAGTAATGCCATTTTAAATCAAATGGTACATGATTGGGAGCTGTGTGGGCTGTTTCTCAGTCATATCAAAACCACAAAAAGAGTCCATTAGGGCAGAAACATATGTTTTTGTGAAGACTGTTTACTTGAGTTTGAATGTTAAAGAGGTCACAAGCTAAAAGGAGCATAATACCACAGTTCATATTAATGAATAATTCCTACTACCAGAATGAGAAAATTGTTTGCCTGGCCACTGTGCACTGTGCCTACAATGCTTCATTGATGTACTGCTCTGCAGAGAATGAATTGAAATTAAAAATTAAAGTAAAAGGTGATTGCAATAACACCCTAAGGCAGAATTTGACTATACATTTTTACACAGTAATATGAAGCTTAAAAGGCTTTAAAAGCTTCAGCAACCCTTTTGTCAGTCTTCTAATCACCGACAGTAAAGCAGATTATGGTCGTGCTCCTTGACAGCCTTCAATGGATTCCAGCTTTGGATCTCAAAGGTGCTCCATCAGGGCACTGGCATTATGCTTCTTATTCATCTTGGTGAATATGCACCAAGCATGTGACCATGCAGGCCCTCAAAACATGTGTCTGCTGACACATTCAGCTCACAGTCCGACCGCAGCAATAACACAGGAGCATGTTATACACTTGTCATCTCGGCATGATTCACATTCTGAGAAATGTTTCTGCAGAGCCTCGGAGGTGTTTGAGCTTGAAACATTTTCAGTGGTCATGATATCATCACATGTTGTCTGGGTGAGTTGAGATTTCTTATATAAGTTCAAAACTTGTTTATGGAGTGCTGACGCAACAATGTTAATTTATTTATTACTATTATTAATATAATATTACTTCACTACCAGGAGAGGCGATCCTCTCGATGCGCCGTAGGTCACTAGAAACCCATCTTAACCCGTGAGACCAAAATGGAGGAAGATATTGTAGCGTGTGAGCTGTGCAGAACTCCATACATTTTTGTTTCATCCTCCAAGTGGTCCATAAAAGAGGAAGGGTTTGTAGGCAGTGAATACAATGTATGTACTTCTTGTCCAATTGGCACGCAAGCAAACAAGCTTGCTAACTGACAGTTTGCTAACTCTTTATTGGATGAAATGATCCTATGAACAAAATGCAACTGTGGCCATTATAACTTAGTAGCACTAGTAGTAGCACACACTTTGCCTTAAGTTGATTTACAATCTCTACAGCATATGACACTCTATTCTTAGACCCTCAATTTGGATAAGGATAAACAACCTGCAAAACACTCTTCAATGGGGTCCTAACTATAGACCATCTATTCCACGATGACTTGCAGGTGAATTTTGCTGTGACCCGTTTTTGTCCAGTTGCTTTACTTTTTTTGTTTTCACTGCAGATGTGTCCTTTTTTATTATTATTATAACACGTAACTGCTCCTGCCTCTAAGCCATGGTCAAACCCTACACTCTGGTGTGACCGTTGCTCCTCTGCCTCTAGGTGTTTGGCTGCCCTGTCACTCTCAGGTCCATGCAGTTGCTGATCCAGATCAAGGCATCTCTCGCTTCTGGGTGGAATGAACCCCCGCACTGAAAACAGAGTCACTGTCCATCACCCGCCACAGGCTGAAAACCCACATTTTCAGACTCAGAGGAGAGGAGACATATTGTCTGAACAACGACCCAAAGTCTCTAATATGTCCAACTACACACACACACACACACATACACACACACACACACACACACACACACACACACACACACACATTCAAGTATCTTTCTGTCAGTATTTGTTGTGTCTGAATGTCTAGTGTCTCTCAGCTTTGCTGCTACACTGTTTTCAACCTTCACATTTTCTATACAAGTAGGACCTGAATCTGCGCTCCAGACTGTGAATGTTTAATAGAGTAGACAGCGTGACATGGTCATGACGTTCACCTTTAAATTGCCCTCTTCACTCAGACACTTGCACTTCTGCATCAGGTGAGAGACACAGAGCAGGAGGGTCGGAAGGGCACACAAACACACAAAATAAATACAGGGGTGGCGCTAATAAACATCAAGAAGCGCATAGTACAGATTTAAATACAAATTGTGCCTACAGGCTCTTCCGTGTGCATACAATCACTTGCAAACTATGTGAGCTGAGTGGCATCTTTCAGAATGAATAAAATTCAGAATTTATTATTATTATTATTATTATTATTATTATTATTATTATTATTATTATTATTATTATTATTATACAGATATCACTTATGTGCAACACTTGAAGCTGAACACCATAAAGCAATAAGGACAACTAGAAAATTTAGTCCTGTTTTCATTTGTGTCATTTTATTTTCATTTTTGGCAGTTCTAGTGACCTTGGAAGGGAATTGTATAGCTACAGCATAAAATTTAGAGTATGTGAATTGTTTCTGATCCATGCCAGTTAAAAGAACATTACGGTAGCCCAACTGTGAGGAAATGAGTATAGTATAATTGGATTCTGTGTCTTTCAAACACAAAATTGAACAGATCTCAGCAATATCCCTGAGATGGTAGAGATAAACCTGGATGACAGCGTTGATATGAATATCAAAATAGAGTAATGTAATGAAACAACGCACCTTGGTTTCTGACTGAACAGTCAACGTGTTTGAACGGTGAGAAGTGAGAACTGGAATTATAGGTGCAGATGATAGCGGTCAATAATAACATTTTGGTTTTGTCTTTTTAGTTGAACAAGAAATGTCAGACATCCAACTTCTTATATGTTGGAACTGTCTCTTAATGTAAAGAGGCAAGTGGGTTTGTCAGGTATAACTGGTACATACATGTGTAGAGACATAAAGAGACACAAAAAGACTACCAGGAGATGCAAAATGACTACAGAGAGACACCAAACGACAAAAAAGAGACATGAAACAACAACAAAAAAATGCAAGTCAACAACAAAGAGACATGACACAAATGCAAAACAGGTTAATTATTAAGAGACGCAGAATGACTACAAAGATATGCAGAACGACCACAAAGAGACATAAAAGAGCATACAAAAAGATGTGCAAAATGAATTCAAAGCTGTGTCTTTTTCAATGTTTGTGCTCTATGGGCCATTGTTTCATAATCCATCCATGGCCCTGGCCTGTTTTGACCTAGTGCACTAAAAATAAATCATTTAAATTATTATGTGAGTCAAAATGTGCCTTGATGTCCATTGAAAGTAGCCTATTCTTTTGCCAAGCCAAGCAGCAGAAAACTTCTCTTGTTAGGTGCTATTGTCTTCTTTTGTGGTTTTGTGGCTGTCAGAGTGAGCGGTAAGGAACTCAGGTAGAAAAATGTTCAAAGCTCGATGACCTTCAGAACTGGTTATTATGTGTTTTTTTGTCCCAGCAGTTTGATCTAGGTGATACGCTGCACCTTTGCACTTGTTCTTGGCACCAGGGACATCACATGATGTGTGTGATACTATGTGCTTGCGGCACTGCCTGTCACCTGGAGTCAAGGTGATAAAACAGCAGATAGATCATGTAACAGTGAATACTTACTTTCTCCCTGAAAGAGTTTCATGACGAGCACAGCGTCAAGGTTCTGCGTTTTGCAGCAGCATCGCATCAGTCACAGTTTGGAGAGGTGTTTGTGTACTTAGTATGCCAGGGGCCCTGAAATGTATGTGAAGCCAGCTGAGAAGAAGGCTAAAGAATAGCTCATGGCAGGATAACAGGCAGGAGGGTGCAGAACGAATAAGAGGCGCATTTGGCTTGACACGTTTCTCTAGTTGCTTCACTCTATCCAGTAACGCATTGTGTACACAGTGAAAACAATACGTCATCAGCACAACATCAGCAGCTGCAGTCCTCCGTCAGTGTCGGTCCTGGATCTGTTTGAAATGATTTAACAGACTTTACAGTCCAAAGTACACAATCATGGACTTAAGCACCTAAACGAGGAATAAAGGTTCTAGTCTATGTATGTTGTGACTAGGCAGCTAGATTCTGAAGTCTATGATGGTATAAATAGTGAGAAAGGAAAGAATGTGGTAAACTGACTGATCTCAGATTTTGATCCTTAAATCTTATCTTAAATGGACCTTTACCCTTCAAACTAGGCTTCATATTGACTTAGACATGTGTCAGAGTTTAAGGACAAGTGGAGAGTTGTTGACCAGTGACATTCAAGGCTATGTGTGTGTTTGTGTTGAGTGGGAAGTAAAGAGAAAGTGTGAGGTTCATTACACTGTGTATCACCCAGTGTATTGTATTTTAAACCAGTGTATTCAGATGAAATCACGGGCCAACAGACAGCGCATGCTTCCCAGGTCTTGTTCTTTTGTTCTTTCACCAGGATTCTCTTTGGGCAGTGGTAATGAGCAGTAAAATTTTAAAGCGAGATCAATTATGCAAATGACTGCATTGCTCAGTGCTGCTGTTTCCAACCAAAACGATAGACTGTGTAAAAGAAGTGGATGTAGTCCATGTCAACCATTGGTTTGTGGACTACTTGTTTTTAAGCCTCGAGCTTGGCATTTTGGCGGTCGCCATCTGTTTTTTTTCCAACCAGAAGTGACCATATTCGGATGACAAGGTGGAGCTGGAGAGGGATACGCATTGCTAAGCCTCTATGCTGACTGACAGGTAGTCGGGCAGCGGCTTGTCAATCATAAGGTAGCCATGCCCTAAAGCATAACCCGCTTTATAGTCGATTTTCCTCTAAGTGGGACCATCATTTAAGAAAATGAACATCCTGCTGTATTGAAGAAGACTTGAAACTAGCGATTGCCACCATAAACTCATAAAGAAAGTGTTTACCCCGGAAGGTGATTAGCTTAGCATAAACAAACAACTAGCCTGCTCAAAGGTAGAAGAATTCCACCTACAGAACACAAGGCGAATGTCAATGGAAAGAAGCAATTAAGATGCAAATTCGTCTGGGTGCTTCAAATTGATGTGAAGACACTGAGTTGCTGGGTTCAAAATGTTTCAGCTTGAGTGGAAAATTTGCGGTTGTGCGCCAACGTTTTAAATCTGCTTTGTAACAGTTCAGAGGCTGAGCTGAACACAACACATACAGACAACACGTCTGCACAGTGGTCAAAATCACATGAAAGACGCAAGGCAAAAAATTTGATGGATGTAGTTCCCTCTGGACAGAGCCTGGCTATGTGTTTCCAGTTCCTATGCTAGGCTCGACTTAAAGGCCCTTAGCTTGGCAGTTATCTTTATATTTAGCATACATATATGAGAGTGATATCAATCTTGTCATCTAACTCTCGACGAGAGCAAACAAGCATGCATACCAAAATGTAAAAGTACTCCTTTAAAGGAGACCTATCATGCTTTTCCATATTTTATGACTTATCTACAATGTTACAATGTTGGATATTCATGTTAAACATGGCCAAAGCTTCAATTAATGAGGTTAAAGTGTTTAAAAGAAATTCCTGTGAGCAAAAAAGTACAGTTTCCTCCTGTTATGAACGCTGTTTTCAACTTCTTTTTTTCTTTTTCAAGCAACGGCTCCGTTCTACACACGGAGCTAGACGAGCTGGTGTTCCATATATGGTCATTTGCTCCGCACAGCAACGGCACATCAATGCTCAGTCTGTCTGTCTACCTCTCAGCGACAACAACAGCCTGGTAAAATGTTTCAGGTAAATCAGAAGACAGTTGGGGGGCCCTAAAGAGACAGGAGCATCTACAGCTTGTTTCACACAGAGGCTGAAATGAAGGCCTACATGAAGAGCCATTATAAGACAGGAAATTCTTTTTTTGAACTTTTAATCATGTAAAGCTGCCATACAGGAGTCACAGAACTACAGTATAGGACTGGAAATGCTGGTATAATATGTTTTCTTTAATACTGTTAAAAATGTACGTTGCTAACATTACATCTTTAACCGCTCTGGCCTTGCTGATCTTTTAAAAATGTATTAAAAAGCTTGCAGGTTGGATGTGGCCCTTAGTGACACACGATAGTGAACTCACCAGAGCTCGATGACCTCAAACCACAGCTCAGCAAACACAAACTTGAACCACTAACCCTCCTGATTACACACTGATTTACATGGATGGGAATTTCTGCAGAGAATAACTGAAGACATGAACAAGTTCACAAACCCTTCTTTTATGGTGCTTCCCCCTCTGAGCAGCTTCAGTCAATCCTATCGTTTTGGACATAAATAAAAACCCATTAATCTTTGATAGGACAGCAGCTGGTCGTAATAATAGCAGCACTTTTGTGTTGCTATGTTGAGAGAAGTGGCAGGACATTTTCTCATGGAGCTGTCCACTGAGAGAGGTCGTGGAAGATACCCGCCATCTGCACTTGCTTGAAAACTCCTCCTTTCTAAAGACGGAAGAGGGACTGTTGGATTGGCTTCATTCCTTCAGATCCGAGTGTCATCACTGTCGGCTGACAAGAATGTGCACAACTGACTGAGATCTGCATGTGGCAGGCCTGGATGGCACTTGAAATAATTGCACTGGTAGCTGATGGACTTGGAAAGAGACAATCTAATCATTCTAATCAAAGCATCATTCAGTGCTACAGCTTGGGGTTGATGATTCATTTTTCTGCATGTGCTCTGCAAGAAACAACAAAAAGAAATGTTTTTGATGCGTCCAATGACTTGACACAGAGCTGCTGTTAAATTTCAGGTATGTCCTATTTCATTTCTGATTGGGTTGATCTTGATACATTGGAGGCAATCTGGTGGCTCCTGTGACAATACAATCTGCACCAAAAAATAAATACTGTATAACGGTATACTCTTTAAATGACACAAGGCACCAGAAAAGGAGACAACTCATATGCATGACTCAAAATCAGCAGTTCGTCGGACACCGACGCATGCAGGGTGACGCGCTTAGTTCTTCCCCCTCTCCCACCCTCCCTCCCTCTCTCCCTCTGGTCTCTCTCTGCGGTGCAGTCGTGCGTCCTGCCGCTCTTGTCCCAGGGGATTCGGTGCCAAGCTTGTCTGGTTGGACGCAGCGCACTGTGAGCGCACTATTGCGTTTTTTTTTTAGTCGCGGTCTGCCAAAGTTTCGGTTAACAAACGCGGAATATTTCTCGGAGGTGAAATGACCTGACAGACGTAGAATAGCCACCAGCTCTGGTGAAGGTGGGGAATGTGCGGTTGAACGCCAGCGCCGTGCGTAACTCTAAGGGAGCAGGTGGATGGAGAAGCTGGCGCGATGCAGCTTTCCAGCAGGTCAGCGCCGCGCCGGAGCGGCTGGACTCCATATTGTCTCCTGAAGGATTTGACGTGTTGGACTTGATATGAAGACGAAGTTTTCTCTTTAAAAGTAAGTGATGTTTTGAAAAAAATGAGTTAGTGCTGATTTTTAATGGTGGTCAATCTATTTGTTTTCATCCAAAGGCATTTCTGTGTGGACTTGCTTTTGCGCGCGCTGTAATTCAGTCCTTACATAGACAGCTCCGTTTTGTAGGTTAAAAGCAACATTTTTGTGAAACCTGTTATGAAGTAAGCACACATTAAGTACACATACGAGCCAAATCGTGGCGCAGCGGTTATTTAGTTTTTGGCACCCAAATTAAATTAAACTATAGTTTCAAACTCAGACCCACAACACCTACTTTACTCGCACTCTGATATCCGTGTCTGACTTTTGGGATAAGAAGTGGACAGATGATTGCTCCTCCCTTTCGGGCACAGCAAAAATAAATAGATAAATAAAACGCGTGCCCTAATTATGCGACTTCACAGTTCCTTGAGAAGAAAGACAAACCAATCTGCTCACTACTGGCCGGTTTGCCATTTTGCTGTCAGTGTAAAAAGTCTCCTTTTGAGCTGGACATTTATCACACCCAGCCTGCAGGTTAGCGTGAGGCTGCATCAAGCCAAGCTGCTTCCCTCGCATCACTTCATCTATTCACACAGTCAGTGCTGAGCTGAAATCCACCTCCTGACACCCAGCCTGCAATGTATGTTTTTTTTTTCTGTGGGTCTCAAGTTGTAGCCTGTTTCACTTTCTAATAGGTCACTAATTCCCCCTTTACACTTAATACAATCATCACTGGTTTTTAATTGAACTGAAAGATGTTCCCAAATAATACTGACACTCATACAGTAATTAGTCTGTGCCTCCTACTATGAAATAACACTATAAATCATTTCATTCCTGGATGTAGGCTACTGTTAGTGCAGGTTGCTTTTCTGCGCACTTTACCCTGTAGCTCTCTCATTCATTGACTCACACACACACACACACACACACACACACACACACACACACACACACACACACACACACACACACACACAAGCAAATATGTCTATAATGGAGCCCCAGAACTGTCTGTTTGTAAAGACTGATAAGAAATTGTTTTGGTGGCTTTAGAATTTTGCACTGAGCAGTGAGAATTGTTAAGATTTACATTAAAATCAGACATTTTTATAATAGAGAAAACTTCTTAAACAGCTTGAAAATCATTTTGGCACCTGTTCTGCATCTTGGGCCAATACATTTTTCCAGTACGGAAAATAAGCAAATAGTACAGTACAGAGATTGGTCAACAAACCAGTTCCAATAATGATTCAGTCTTTTAAACTGTTGGGGTTGGTTTTTCTATTATTTTCTATAATAAAGAATAAATTTAAAAGGAAAAATCCATTTGTAGATAAATAAAAATGACAAGGATCTTGAGTGGTCTAACCTTTGCGTGCACACACACATAGATAGAACATGTTGTTCCCCTATCTTCAGTGATGACAAGTAGTTGAACCCTACCTTTTATCACAATACAATACCCTTCATTAGCACAAAGTGGACTGTCCACAGTGGGCCCACTTTGCCAATCACATGTAATTCAGGTAAATTATGAAAGCAAGAACTGGACCTATGTCCCCCCTCCCCATTGAGCCAGCTGCCGTCACTGCAGGGAAAGAGTGAGTTATGCTGCCACTGTGTCAGAACTGTTTGTCCCCAAGATCAATTGAATAAACATTTGTCTTCAGCAGCACAACGCCCTCGTGGTTCTCGCTCAGGCGAGCATTTTTGCATGTATGCATAAATGTGGGAGGTACCGCACGCACTCACACATATGCACACACCTGACCTGGACCACTGGGCTCAGTGTGGCATTTGGGGAGGGATTTCTGTTCTGGACTCAGTTAGAAAGTGAGAGAAGAGCACGAGACCAGATGAGATCCAGTTGAGATGTTGTATCGGAAAAACAAATACAGATACAATTATGGCACTGAAGCAGAAATCGTGATGAGTTTTGTAGTAACCCACGCCTGCACATTTTTGTGGGGGAAAAAAAGAAGAGTGTAAAATAGTGCAATTCAATATCACGACATACAAATTGTGTCCCTTTGGGTTGAGTAATGCTAGGTGTCCCGGTGACTCTTTGCCTGCTGTATTTCTCAAATAAAGGACACAATGGCCAAAAGTTATTCTTGGAAACCTGTGTCTAGATTTGGCCATCTCCTCCATCTCTCTGTCTCCCAAATGCTTGCTGTGAGGGGAATAAGTAGTGTGTGGAGGATAATCAAGGACAGGAAGAACTAATCAAGTAAAGGAAATATCGTTAACGCTTTAGATTCCTGCCTGCAACGTGCAGCGTAATTACTCCAGAGTTAAGGTGTAATCTTTTGTACACTGTAAACAACATTGCTCCTTTATGTTTTGGAGTTATTAAAATAACTACAAGGGACATCTGTGGGTCTAGGGGACAGTGCATTGTCATGGATACTGTCGGCCTCCTAAGACTGTCTCAGCTGTCGTTCACATCACCAGCCAACTTGTTTGTAATAAGGTCATTTTGAAATAAAATCACATCAGATTAATGAAGTGATGCAGAAGTCATCACTTCATCTTCCCTGAAACATACAGATTTGTGATCAGGTTTATGATAATACCCTGTAATAATAGAATGATTAGTAGTAGTTAGAAAATAATATCTGGTATTATATAGAAATATGGTATTCTTTGTAAGATCCTTAATTTTTAACACGCTATTCCATAACCTTAGATTTTGTTCCTCAGTACCTACGTATATGTATCGGTACGTACAGTACTGGTACATCATCAGTACCAAAGATTACACTGTAACTCCGGAATAATTACGCTGTACGATGGCGGACTGTCATCCAATATCTGGGGAATTTTCTGTGAAAGCAGTTATGTAAAGTAACCTTGCAACTGTTGCCACGGGACTATAATTATTTGTCAAAGGAAATATTCTCTGTTTCTCAGCCATACTTAGTGTTCTTTCAATCTTTTGTCTCTCTCTCTCTCTCCATAGATCTCTCTCGCTATGTTTCTTTTACAGCCCGATTCCCAGAACCCCAAACCTTGACACCTTAAAGTCACAAATTCCCAATACCACTTGCTTGTCTTATAAGTTAACACCTCCCTTTCCCCTTAATTTCTGCCTTGTGCTGTAAAATCAATGCTTTTAAGCATGTAAAATCCTAACCTTAAACTCATTAACTACCCCTCACTATCTTTCGACATTTGGAGCCCTTTGATACCCCGCTCACCATCATGGCCTTGGATCAGTGGCCCTTTCTTCCAACTTCCCCCAACATCTCCATCCCTGAGCCCCTCCTCTACGATAGCTACATCCAGGGGAATGAGTCTGACCTGGAGCTGAACAACTCAGGTCATCAGGACAAGACCAGCTCGGTGGTCATCACCTTCATCTACTTCGTGGTATGTGCGGTAGGACTGTGTGGCAACACCTTGGTCATATACGTCATCCTACGCTATGCCAAAATGAAGACGGTGACCAACATCTACATCCTGAACCTGGCGGTGGCAGATGTTCTGTGCATGATGAGCCTGCCATTCATCGCCCTGCAGCTGACACTGGTGCACTGGCCCTTTGGAGAGGTGCTTTGCAGGGTGATCATGACTGTAGGTAGGTGTAGAGCAGACATGCTAATGGTGCTCTACAGAAAGCAGAAGCAATTTTATTGGACAAAGAAACACTTTTGGGTTCCTCTACAGGGAAATTATCCTAAAAACATTGTCTGCTAAGACTAGAATAAAAATCTTACTTTATAAATCTTAAGACTTCGATTGCAAATTGAAGTGTGTTTATTCAAAATCTTGGACACTTGTGTGTCTTAAAGATATAGCATGGCATTTTGTGAAATGCTCTACATTGCTTTGTTCCCGAAGGTTAGATCAGAAAATCAATACCACTCTTATATCTGTCCATAGATATTATTCTACAGCTTGGATGCTGTTAACTTAGTTTAGCAAAACACTGCAAGCAGGGGAACATTTAGCCTTGCTCTACAGTCCAAAGGTTAAAAAAATCATTCAACCAGCACTTTTAAAACTCACTAATTACCCCACATTGGATTTTCCATGTTTTATCTCAACAAAACACTAAAAGTGTAAAAATCTATTTTGAAAAAACTGTTGTGGTTTGATGTGTCACTTTTGGTAGTTTGTCATCACCGTGGCTTGTTATTTTTACATGTTGATTTTAATATAGCTTGAACAAACGAGATGCAGTATAGGCTGTTACATAGTCAGATCTTTAGGTGCTGGTAGGTGGATTTGTTAAACTTTGGACAGAGCCAGGCTAGCTGTTTTCCCCATTATTCCAGTTTTTGTGCTAAGCTAAGCTAACCGTCCCAGCAATTACTGATATGTTTGATATATATCCTCACCTCACCTTTGTTTTCGCTGCTCCTCAACTCTCTCTCTCCCATACTCCTTCTCAGACTCTCTCAATCAGTTCACCAGCATATTCTGTCTGATGGTGATGAGCATCGATCGATACTTGGCTGTGGTCCACCCAATTAAGTCAACAAAATGGAGGAAGCCCCGAGTAGCCAAGCTAATTAACTTGACAGTGTGGGTTGTGTCGCTGTTAGTCATCCTACCTACTATGATCTTCAGTGGCCTGGACAAGGTGCCAGTATGTGGGATTGTGTGGCCGGAGCCCCAGGATGTCTATTACACAGCCTTCATATTCTACACCTTCTTCATTGGGTTCTTCCTACCATTGACGGTCATATGTCTGTGCTACCTGCTCATTATAGTCAAGGTAAAAGCCTGCCTGACATTAAAATGTAATGTAATGTAATTTTTTTCTTTTGCATCTACATTGTCTTCTTGTTCAATATTGAGATCTGTTTATTGCTGTCTGCAGGACTAGAATAACAACCAATTTGAGATTGTGACTTGAGTCAAGTTTATTTGTAGATTCATACAAATGGTTTATTTTATAATAGTGGATAAGTGGAAAAAAGCCAAAGACAGTGCATGTTTTTATGTTTTAAGTTATTTTTGGATGAGCTTGTACATCTTACATATAAAAAACAACATCATGCCATAGATGAACCAGGGGTTTTAAGGGTTATTATTTAAGCATTACATATTTGAACACGAACTAGGCAGCACTGGAAAACAAACAGGGTTATCTAGGGAAACATAAAAAATTTAATTTCACAGGCATTCACTACATTTGTTGTAGGAATAATGTTGAAAATAAAGAGGATGATAAAAAATCATCTGTATTTGGAGGCTTATAAGTTGGTTTAATGGAACAAAAAACACGGTTTAATGTGAGTGAGTGTGGTTTTCAGAAGCAATATGCAGTTAAGCTTATGGCCACAAATGGCAGGTCATCTGCACCCTCATGTTACATGGATTATATTGACCTTAAACTATGTGCTTTTATATTTGGGAGATTTGAAGCCACTGACAGTCCATTCCTTTCCCAGGTTAAGTCGTCTGGCATACGAGTGTGTTCCACCAAGCGCAAGCGCTCCGAGCGTAAGGTGACACGGATGGTGTCCATCGTGGTGGCGGTGTTTGTCCTCTGTTGGCTGCCTTTCTACATTTTCAACGTCACCTCCGTCACCGGCTCCATTAAGCCCACCTCTGCTGTGAAGAGCACCTTCGACTTTGTAGTGGTGCTCGGCTACGCCAACAGCTGCGCCAACCCCATCCTGTACGCTTTCCTCTCGGACAACTTCAAGAAGAGCTTTCAGAACGTTCTGTGCCTGAAAAAGGTGGCGGGCCTGGATGAGATTGATCGCAGTGACAGCAGGGCAGACAGAAGCAGGATGGCTAACGATGCTGCAATCATCAGTGCCAACTTGGAGACTCACAATGCTGCACTGCTCAATGGCGAGCTTCAGACCAGCATCTGAGGGTAAAGGAGCGACAGTCACATCCAGGGAGGCCAGAGAGACTGAGCAGTGGTGCTTGGAGCTTCCAGACTAATGGGTCACTACTGCACTGCTAGTGGCCCCTGTTCAAAGATGCGGGGCAGGAGGACGATGAACTGCTGTTGCTCATGGACAATGACACATGAGCAAAGTCTAAGTGAAAAACAATTTCAGGTCAGGGAAAGTACACTGACTCCGGCTCAAAACTCAAAATATTTGGGTTAATGAGGCAACTTGATCTGGTTTGCCCTGAGGTGGAGCAAAAATGTATCTTGACTATTGATTTTCAACACAGTAGAGACTGTAGAAACTGATGTTGAAATCAAACATAAATAAGAGTGCTGTTCATGTTTGCCATCTTGAGGTTTCTGTCGAGTTGTCAGAAGTCTGAAGCAAAATCGAACCAAGAGGCAAGATCAGAGAGTGGACTGCTCACCCATGGCAGAGAAATTTGAGGGTTTGAGCACCATCCATGCCCTCCTTGAGTTTTTTGAGTGCAATCAATGGTCGGCACTGAATTCTCTGAATGTGGAAATACTGCTGAAAAAGTCCAAAAAACATGTCAGTGGAAAACTGAAGTGTTATTCAAAAAGGTATTTGAGACTTTGAAAGACAAAAATCAGAAACCACAACCCTGAACAATTTCATGGTCGTGTTTTATTCATGTAAGATCAGTCCGGGAAACAAAATGGGAAAGCCCTCTGACAAATGAAGGATGCTCTTTTCCCTCTCTAGCTGTCATCTCCACGGGAGAAGCTGCATTGATTCGTAAACTCCCGAATTTAACATCCTGGATGGGTTTATTGATCAAGTGGAAGCATAGGAAAACATCTCGGCAGCCACTCTGACCTTGCTACCTTTAAAAAATCTTGAGTTTGTACATACAACATAGTTTTCTGTCCAGCTCTGGGGAAAAATTCGGCACATGGATGATGCAAGTGTCCTAACTAAAATGAATTTCAAAGGCAATCCCTGCTGTAAAATTCTGTACGGTTGAGATGCATCAAGGACAGCTCTGAAATTACATTCATGAAACTCATCATTCGTACTGAATATTTCACTGTATATTGGTCTTTACGATAGTTGCTCCCCGTGCCAGCAGTGCCATTGTAATGAGCTCATTTCTACTTGTAAAGTGCTGTGTTTTGATAGTGTAGGATTTCCTCCTGAGTTCATTTTGAAATGTGGTCGCCACCCTCAGTTTCACATTTGGTTCAGCCAGCGTGTGCTTGCAAAATTTCACAGAAGGCAGAAAAATGTGTCACACAGTCAAGAGAGGGAGGGAGAGAGGAATATGGAGATAGAATGAACTTAAGCTTGTGTATGTAATATTGTATCTACTGAGAACACAAAACATGAAGGCCACGCTTGAGAGGTTCCCACTGAGGCATACGCTCATTCAACTGTATAGCAAGTAACACAAAAAGCATTCGATTAACATGACCTTGACTCTCAGTAGCATTTCATACACCAGATGAATAGTAAAGAATAAGCGGCCAGCTATAGTTAACTCCAGTTTATACCAGTACTCTGTATATTTAGTGGCTTCTTATTACAGACATGAAGGTCAGGGGGCCAGATTGAGTAATGGAGTAATCAATCAATCAATCAGTAGAACATCATTTTCTTTTTTAACATGTCCATTTATGGTCCCCACGTGACAAAGTGCAACTACTTTGTCTATCCTTTAACTGTCTACCTAGCACCATCATCAGATCATATATTTTTTATTTGTTTATGTCCAAATGTCTAATTCCCACCTAGCTCAGCTGTACTTTGCGTTTAGTGCTAATTAAAAAATTAGCCTGCTAAAACGCTAAACTAAGGTGGTGTACACAGTAACTGCAAAGTGTCTGCATGTTAGCATTGTCCTTGTAAGCGTTAGCATGCTGATCTTAGCATGAGCTCAAGTACAGCCACAGCATGGCTTTAGACTACTATCAGTGCTGTGAATTGGTCTTTTCATTTTTGCATAAAGTCCATACTGATACAGCTTCAGTTAAGATATATGGTCATCAGCCTCTAACGTAAACACACACCGTTTGACATCATTATCAGCTTTTAGAAATTACCTTGCTGGTTGATTAGCTAGCTAAAATAATACCAGTGTGCTTAGTTAACGGGGCTAACTCCAGTAAGCTACAACTTCCTAGTACAGCGAGAGCCAAAGGAGCTACAACAAAAGACCTTGTCACAATAACCTGACTTTGGAAACCTTATCACTCCATTAATGCTGACTGAATAAGCCCCCATCCACAGTGTGACATCTATTTCCGTTTTAGCTTTCAGGCTGTTTGTGCACATAATTCCTCTAACGGACCTCCATGATGGAGCCACGCCTGGTTGCCGGGATATTTGCCAAACAACTGCAAAGCCTCTGGAGTAATAAGGTCACCCACCATATGCTGCGGTGTCACATTCACTTCATCCCAGCATATCAGTCAAGTCAGAAGCCATCAATCAGTGCAATCAAAAGAGTTGAGGAGCCTGGCAGGACTTGTCCTGGGAGGTTACTGCGGAAAATAATTGTGTGGCCACACACAGATACCTGTCTCCCATTCGGTAGTGGACCACACAGCCTATAATTCGGCATGGCCTTAACTTTGTGCTGTCACTGCTAGTGGTACTAATTGTAGCAGGGTCATTCCTAGCTTTACTCACAAGTCAGAAAAGGATCACACCCTCATGTTCACAGGCATGTGTGCAGGTACAGTCCCATATGGTATATAAAGACAAAACACACACTCGTACTCTTGTTGCTCACAATGTGTCACACAGACGTAGGCTCCTTGCACCCTAGTCTGAGTAATGCGGAAGGTGGTAAGGGTGACCAATTCTGCATTAGGGAGTCATACTGACCCGGCGGAGACTGTGCATGTGTGTGTTTTTGTGTGTATAAAAATCTAACACAGCCCAAGACCAAAGTCTTTAGGTGAGTGACAGCCACAACTAGAAACATGTTTGGATTGTAATTTGATTATCTGTAGAAAAACCTGTGAATCATCCCTAAACACGCATTATCTTCACGTATATCTGTATATTTTCTGTCTTTGTGAATACTCACAGCAAATGTGTGTGTGTGTTTTGCGTAACAGCCAGAAACTCATTTAACAATCTCACCCATTACAGTTAAGGTATTTAACGCCTTCAAGTCTGAAGTGCAAGAACTATTCTCTCTTCATCCACAGTTAATTATTGTTGCTTTCTCAGTCCTTCTATCTGTTCCTCTCCGCTCTTTCTTTTGGCATGCACAGCTGGTGAAGAATAATATGAGCTGACACACATTTTGCACCCACTCAAACTGAACTGCGCTGAAATGAACTGAACCATACTGAAGGAAACACACTATGCCTGTCATTGCTGCTGGCTATTTGGACATACTTAATGGACTTAATGATGGACATCATTCTGATGTTCAAGAACTGTTCAATAAGCGGGGTTGTGCCAAAACCAGTGTAAATGTAGCGCTAAGAGGACAGCTGAGGCAATGAGACGTTGCCTGTAGTAGCGGCTTCCTTTGTAATTTTGTGAAATCGAGACCTTAATATCTGAAATTAGGTCATATTCTGAAAAGTTGTACTTATTTGGGTTGATGTAAGACTTGGCTCTTTGTTCGCTGGGTAAGGTTCGGCAACAAATTTGTAAAGGGCATTTGTCCAGATATCTGGCTGGTTCCTGCCACTGTATAGTGTACAGATGAGAGGTGGAAGCGGAGCAATCGGGAAACCTCTGGCTTCTGGCGCTCTGTTTCTTTTTCCGAAACATACGTTGATTTGCGAAGGGCTAGAACGTGCACTCCTGAGGATGCACCGTTCAATATTAACTCTATGTATTTATGGTATCCTCTGCTTGTTCTTGCATGGGGAGGGTTGCATAACCGACCTTCTTTGTCCCCTCACTTGCCAAAACCAGTGTTACACACCTGCCACCTTTTTTTGCTAGATACACTCTAGGTATAGAGATGTTTGCGTTCAACTCTGTAGCTTTGTAACTTTTTAAGTTACGGTCGGCAGCCAATACAAGTCATTCTTTTGGAGAGAATGAATGAAAATTAGACGTTGGTTTTTAACACTGCAGATTGCACATTATAATCCTGACAAAGCCAAACTTTAGCCGAGCTGGTTGTAACTTATCGTGCTTGTTTCTGACAGTGTGCAACCATGGATATGTATTTTTCTGTGCAGTTACCTATATCTATGTGCCTTGGAGCTTAATATAAAATCATGTGATGACGTCATTGTACAGCAAAAACAACACTGAAACAACCTGTTTCTCCCAAGAGCCAAACAACCAAAGGCTTTTGCACTGTACAGACATGTTGGTAACCAAAACATAAGAGAGACTTGCTGTATATCACTTTTTACTGTTTACCCCCGCTTATATGTGTGTGTGACATGTCTGAAACAGATGTTTATTTGTGACTCTATTGTTGCATAGAATATAATGTGATCATTGATTGTAATGGACACGCCAATGTCCTCGTCTCTGCAATTAAAATGCAGGCCAGTTTCTGCTCCCTTGGTCAAACCTGTGTATTTGTTTGTCAGATGTAGCCTGTGTGTGAGTGTCTCCAGTACTTAGAAAGTTCCTGGAATTACATCTTGAAGGCCATTACTATGTGTTTTCTCCAGGGATACATTACTTGGAGGAACTTGATCCCTTAACACATCATACAAAATACACAATGTTGTATACAGATGGAAGCCAACTGGGATTCAGTGAATGCCAGCATTTCACAAGGGACTGTGAAGGAACTCCCAAACAGAGGAGCAATTTATTCACAACATGGTACAAGGTTGGACAAAACTGCAATGTTTTAGCAGCATTTCAATAAGTTAATTTACTTTACTGTAGTAAAGGACGTCTTCAGAATTATAACAACATTAATGATGATATAAATATTTAAAAAATGTTTTAACCAAATTGAACTAGCTGTTAGCAGCATGTTTCCAGAAATAGCAATGCAGATAGATGGCTTGCCATGAAATTTTGATGCACATTCATGATTCCCAAAAACTGAATTGACAAATTGCTGAATAACTTTGGTGAACCCCTTTATTTTAATGCCTTCATAAGCCTCAGCTGTACTTTGTGATTTGTGCTAATAAGCAAATGTTTGCATGCTAATAGGTGAAACTTAGACGAAAAAGATGGCGATCATGGTAAACATAACCTGCTAAACCTAAGTATATTAGCATTAATGTGTGAGCATGTTAGCATGCTGACATTAGCACTTTGCTCAAATCAATACCTAACCCTCACAGAGCCGCTAGTGTGGCTGTAGGTTCTTACACGAAGACACATTTTGGTATTTTTTCACTCAGTCATATTGGCATGACTGTGGGAGTGCTGGTTATGGTCAAAATAACACTTTAAACACATGCTAAATCAACCAACAGCCAACATGTAAACAACAAACATGGTTAGCTGGCTTGTTACCCCATGCACAGCTTTAAAAGCTTATCAGTGAAACTACATTCTATGTTTATTTTAATGTCGCACTCACAGACATTTGACATGATTTATATAAAATTGGATTTAATTTGGAAGACTTTGGGCAGCTTGAGCAGCTTCTCCCTGTATTTGTTGTTTTGCCAAAATTGTGTTAACTTATTATTACAGTAATCAGAATAGCATCGCTTATGTGAGTGATACCCAGGTTGAAAATTACCAGAATATTTTCCTTTAACCTAGATGCCTTGACGTAAATCACCTTCAAATGAAAGCTTACAGGGCACCCGCAGTACAGACATTTTGTCATTTTCTCATGTTTTCTTTGATTTAATGTGGATTTATTTAGACCTCCTGACTAGAGGTATGGCTGACTTGAATACCTTCCACACACAAATGAGCCTACTCGCAACAACGTTCCTTCATATCACTTCTCATTTTCTCTCCCGCCTGAGTCGCCTCCATATGACTCACGACAATGAATGCTGTGCCAATCAGCACTGCTGAGAATTCAGTTTCACTATGAAAACAAGTATCCTGTAATGAATGTCGTGCCTGGGGGTGTTTTATTATGATGGCGACAGGTGAGAGGATGGAAATGAGGAAGAAATGCAGTCAAAAGTGAATTTTCACACCTACCTCTTGCCAGCTAAATATGAGTTTTGGGAGAGTAAAGCTTGAATGCCAATGTAAAAAATGTCAGCAAATGCAGCCCCTGTACCCTCAATGAGGTCAACGATATATTTATCATAGCGGGTCACTGCTGTGCAAAAGCTTTGGTATTGTATGATGAAGCCTCTGTATGACCTTTTCAACAGATGAAAAATTACTCATCGAAGGACTCCTGAAAATCTTTTGAAAAGTTCTGTTGCATAATATGGACTCAAAGTAGAACAAAGTTAAGGCAAGTAGGCCAAAATAGTATCAGTGTATGAAAAACTGTATGAAAAGTTTATAGCATAGCATGATGGTATTTGGATGAGACAGGACGCAAAATCACTAAAGAGCAGGATGTTAAGGAAAGTAAGGGAATTAAAGTTTCAAGTGAAACCTCTCCATGTTCTGCAATACACCCAATTGTGTTGTGCTCCTTCAGCCAAACTCCACCAGTGAAGGCTCAGTGATCATGACTACAGTGGATAATAATCATGCAACACTTGAACCTTGTCGTGGAAATTATATTCCTGGTGAGGGGTTGAGCAAAGAATTGAGTTACAATCAACCGTTGTCTTTAGAATTATAATTATTTAAGAAAAGAGAATAAACAGAGAAGTACTGAAACACATATACAGCTGGTCCAGAGACCTGCTGCCTAGGGCAGCATCGGGCATCTGGCCCCGAGCAAAGAGATGGATCATCATTTACACAGTCTAGGTTTCTATGTTTTGGGGAACAGAGATCCTCTCTCAGCCTTGAATGAAGAACAAGAGAGGGAGAACACCAAAACAATCTCACAGCTCTGACCTAAACCCTAGTAAATGTGGACAGACCAACATAAGAATCATAGGAGAGGAAAGGTTAAGGATGAACACACATATCTATAACAATAATAGTAATAATAATTATAATATCAAAAGATCATACATAAAAGATTAAATGTAGAGGACACAATTTTCTGCCATTACAAACCTCATTGAGAATTCAGTCTGTTAAAGCTCTCACATTTTTCTCCTGTAGGCGTCCATTTTTTATATAAAGGATGGTAATTCTCTTCATTAAACCTGTAATAGCAGAAACACGCTGTCAACACTGATGTATTACCTCCTTTCAGTTTGATATGGCTAATGTGTAAAGAAACAGTTGTCTATTTAGCTTTCGTTTAGAGAGAAAGAAAGAAGAAAGATTTTTGATTTGTGCCTACCTGATGAATGAAGTCCAATATTCACTTTACTTTTAAATCTGTTTTTGGTCTCCACCAACACTGGAGTGAAGTATTTAACCACACTTTAGCTGCTAAACGCTAACTTTGTCTGTGTGTATTTTGGTACAGTTTGTTTTGTTTTTCCACTCTTCTATAATGAGCCAACACAGGTAAAGTGAAAAGTGATATTCTGTCATATTGTAACACTGATTTTCAAAAAAGCAAGTGAGGAAGTGTAACAAGGTCTGTTTGATCTAACAAAGATACCCCATGTGGGCAGAAATGTTGTTCAGTGGGCTACTAGAATTTTCCAGGGAGCACTACACAGCTGGTGGGTTCTCATCCTTTGATGTTCCTACTAATACTCTCTACTGTAGTGAGCCCCATTTCATGCCTTCCAAATCCTTTACCTGTGACTAGTTTCAGCCCCAACACCTTCTTTCACACTTTATCTTCTCACCAAAGTATAAAAAAAGTAACTTCTTTCTGCCGCTCTGCAGGATTAAGTCTTGGATTAGGAGTGACAGACGTGAAAACGGTACATGTTAGCTTTTGTCAATCTGAGTCGGACAAGTCCACAGACATTTGGTTGGAAATCAGCAGATTTCAATTATTGCAGGCTGTCTCCATCTACTGGTTCAATTCTGGTGTTGTTTGAAGGTACTTATGTAGAGTATTTACTGATGACAGCTGTACTCCAGTCTTATTATGTTCGGTTTACAAAAAAACTGAACCTAAGCCTAAGTTTGTCTTTAGCGTTAGATGCTCCTATGTGGGTTCAGAACTCTGGGACTTCTTTAATTAACAAAATCTTTCCAAAACCTACAAAAATAAATTGTTATTCCTCATGCATGTACCATTTATGAGGAATAATAACAAAACAATGTACCATTAAAAAAATTAAATTGCTCCTTGTTGACGTTGTGCATGCAGATATTTTAGTACAGCGGGACCTTTGCTAAATGTGTCTTTAACTCAACCAGCAGGTTTGGCCATTTTATGTTGTTTCTATTTTTTTTTACTCACGTGAACTGGCTTCCTTTGTGAATTTGACTACCCATCTGCAGTGATTCTATTCTGGGTATTCAGGTTTCTGAAGGTGGTTGTTTTGTTAGAGGTGTGATCCAGGCAACACAAACAGCTTCTTTACCCTCATGATTTACACCAATATAATATACAAGCAGGAAGTGGCTGCCTTTGATATTTTTGTGTTGTTTTTGCCCTTCCTTCCCCTGACTCTCTGCTTTTCTAATGCTTTTTTATTTCATTTTTTAAAATTCTTCCAAAAACAATGTCTATAGATGGTATGGAGCTTATTCTGCATCCTTAAACACATTCTAATGTAAGTTTTCAGAATAGACATCTTCCTCTTTGTAATTTTTTTCTAATCATTTAGATACTTGGAGTTTTCGACGAGGTAAGCACAAGCTGTGTCATATACATATGTGTGTCTGCAGTTTTGTTTTTTGGCACCACCTTTTCCACATGCCATTTTTGTAGTAGATTTCCATGAAAATATGAGTTTTTCCTGCATTTTCTCATATTCCTTTCATTTTGTCATTTTCGGTTGAAGAAAGAGGTGTTTGATATTTAGATTTCTATAGTATGCTTTACATGCTTTTGAAACTTTTACTGCTGCCAGGTTGCCCACTTTACCTGACATGCTGTTATAATCATATAGAATATATTCCAGAGTGCATTTAAAGGATGTATAGATACTGCATAATGAATAAAAAAACATACAAAAAAACATAAAATGAAAATACAACACAAATTGGCTAAATGTGTGTATATATTCATTTCCTTGTCTTGTATATCTCTTCTCAACAACAAACAAAACACAAAAAACACAAAAAACATATTAACATATTTACGCTCATATATTTATATTTGTCTTTTGCTTTGAGCTTTCTGTATTTCTTCGCACGGCCCATTTTAAATTTTATCATTACAGTCTTTATCTAAAGAAATCTAGAATATTTCAGCACAGGTTACCTCTTGTTAAACTGTGAGTCAACATAAAGCCAAGTCATAATTTTATCTGCGCTTCCTCAAATTGAACTTCTTGGTTTTTTTCTGGATTTTTGTGTTTCACACAAGGTTGCTTTTCAGATGATTTTCATACAGATGTTCCCGAAGTGGAAGTCTCATTTACTTACTGCATACTTGCTCTGGTACAGTCTTGCAATTTAAATCCAGAAAATAAATCCTTCATATCAATTCATTTCAGAGGCTAGTTGTTTTCAAAAAGCATTGTTTTAGGTTTTAATACTTAGCTTTCAATCTATGGGAGAAGGCCTTTGCAACTTCCTTGGCCATCCTTGGCATCAGAAATCCTGATGTTAGGACTGGGATACTGCAGAGATAGAGGGTCAATTCTCAACACCAGTATCTCTAACTTGTTTGTTGGTGGGAATCCAGTGAGGGCTCATATCCTTGTCAAAGGATCAAACTTTTAATATACTGTGTGTGTGTTGTGTGTTGTGTGTGTGTGTGAGTAACTTATATGCACCAAACTTGCAGCATAACTGTGACTACATAAACCATAAAATATGTGTTTACAACTATTAAATAACCATAACTATTGAATCCATCTTTCACGGCCATAACTCTGCGACCTCCTAAATACACACCAGCACAACTGCACCTGCTGATCTCAGTTGGCAGCAGATTCCCATCCTGTTAGCCTCCAACTATTTCTTTTAAATAACACAAAGCAGAACCAAACTCATATGTTGTAAAACAAAACTAACACCTTTTAATAACTTGTCACCCCAGAACTTCCGGTATCTTCTAACACCTGCACAGCAAAGCCTCCCTGAAAATCTCAGTCACAGCATCGTTTGAAACTATTCAAGTGCTTTTTAATCTTGATCTCCTGATTGGCTGTGATCTACCATTATTGCCCGCATACTGAATGTTGGGTTCAACTCTTTTCTTATATCCTCTCTTCACTGTACTCACTTTGAGTTACTCATATAAATACATTATTCATAACAGAAGGTATTAGATGAGTAAACAGGTGTGTGAAACTTCTTTAGTTGTTGAACCAAATAGATTTCTAGTTGTCTCACATTTACGTTTTATATCTTCAGGTGTAAAAATTATTTAGTGTATTTACTCTCAGTCTAAACCTAAACTGTACTTGGCCAGAAGGATTCTGGTTCATATAAGAACTGAGATGATATCAGGTCTTATTCTTAGCGGAGAGGAAAACACATGCTGTGAAAGTGCCCAACAGTTTCACACTGATGCTGAGTTTAGGCTTATTTTTGAATAAACTGAATAGAAATAATCAAAAATATAAAGAACACAATGAGGAAAACCTGCTGCAGTCTGTAAGAAAGCCGCCACTCTGGAGGAGATTTAGATTCTATAAATATTATGCATTATTATATTTATATAGGGGAAAGAATCACATTCCAGGAAGGCAACAACCCCAAACACAAAGCTAAAGAAACATAATTGGCTTCATCGTAAAAATGGTAATTTGACACTTTGTGGCTGAAAGCTTCAGAAAAAACACATAAGTGGACCTCGAGATAAGAATGTTTTAGTCAAATCGCTGTTTCCAAGGTCAAGAATCACCCAGCTCAACAATGTTAATGCTCAGCCACAGTCAAGAAGTGTCCATTTGTGGCTCCTGAAACTTGCAAGAGCTTTAAAACTTTTAAAGAAGAATGAGGAAAAATGAACCAAACGTATCAACAAAAACTGAATGAAGGCTGCAACTGCTGCCAGAAAAGGTGCTTCTGTGATTATGACTTGCAGAGGGCAAACACCGGCTTAAGAGCAGTTTTGAGGTACTTGTACTTCACTTCGGTATTTCCATTTTATGCTATTTTTTACTCCACTACATTTATTTCATAACTTTAGTTACTTGTTCATTTTTAGATTCAGACTGTATAATATAAAATATAAAATACAAATTAGCTAATAAATGGTGATATATTTTTATAGATAAAGCTATGCAGCATTATAGAAAGTAGCTGAAATTAGTTAAGTAAGTAAGTAAGTAAAATATCTAACAACTTCTTCCACCACTGTGAGTTTGCATGTTACATGTGCTTTTTGTAGAAATGTGTCTTTACATTGACAGTAAAGTATTTTTGCTGCACATCTGCTGTGATCATAAATATGTCCTAGGGGGAGTGGTCTTTTTTTATAGGTAATGTGCTTTGGTCTAATGTTGCAGTGTGCTTTAGGGTGGGGGGAGTCCCCCTTTTACGCAAAGGGGGAAGTCCCAAATCAGACTGTGAGTTCATACCCAAATCAGCTTCCATGCTGAAATACAGGCCTCTCTCATGCTCATCTTCAAACCAAGGATTCTCCCAGCGCTTCTTCATCTTGCCAGGTGAGTCACCCTCTAAAAAGTACTTTTCAACCCATGGTAGGTCACACGAGGAAGCTGAATGCTGTGTTTTCAGTATTTGTGGTGACATCTTCAGCCGGCGTTGTCACAGTTTTTAACAAGTAGAACTCAAGAGTTTGAGAAGTTTGTGGCGGCTCTGCGGCTCACAGTGAGCTCTTTGATTACCAGAAACGTCTCTACGCAGTTCTGTCTCCAGTTACATTTATACACACACACACACACACACACACACACACACACACACACACACACACACATACAGGCGAGGCAGGTGTGAACAAATATGAGAAGCTTATAAAATGGAACCGGGAAAAAAAACATCAAAAAGATAAATAGTCAAAAGTGCACCAACAAAACTCAATAAGGAGGTAAAAAATAACTGAATACATGAAAAAGAAGACAGGTAACTAAGTTTTGTTTTTGTATTTTTGGAAATATGGACCTTTTTTTTAGGAGAGTAGCAATATATGGTAAGTGTTTACGATATTTATTAATTGTACTGCCTTTACATGAAATCAGTAAGGGGACGTGATTAATACACTGAGTACTGATTAACAGTGTGTGACACAAACTCAAGAAATCAGGCTTAGAGCTGAGTGTGAACACAGTGGAGGACGGAAGAGTTTTAGATCTGTGTGTCTTTCACAGTCGGCTGACTCTGTGCTCGACGGAGCGAGGAGGACTGTTTGAGAACAAAGACATGGCTTCTGAAAGGAGGGACGTTACATGTCACGGCAACAGCAAGGCTTGCATGTAGATGATGGCCCTTCATCTTAGATTTACTGGACTTTGCACCTGCTATGCAAAGATTGCCCTATAAAAGTTTTAAAGGAGCTTTCACAGCATAAAAGCCTCTCCCCAACTGATCTAGTATACACGTGATAATACAGTGTTCAACTGGTACAGCTCAAACTTCCTCCCTACATCTTACATAGTTAAACCAATATATCTCAATATCAACATCAATATATAGTATACTACTGTTAAAAAGTTTGGAATCACCTGCCACAAAAGCATGATTTGATCCACAGACGACTCTCACCAATAGATTTTGTATAAAGGGTTTGCAAAAAAAGTAATGTTTTGAACATGGAGAACATAATTAAGCTACGGCTGAGCGACAGTGACAGAAAAAAATCACTTTAGTTAAAGAAATCAGAAGTTTAGGATCAAAATCTGTGTAGGTGGAAATAGGAACACGTTCCTGTTTCAGTGTCGAGTGCACAATAATGCCTCACGAGCTGGAAAAGTTGGTGTGTTGCTTCAGCAAAGCTATTCTTAAATCTTCAAAGCAGAAATAGAAGGGTGGTCTAGGGTTAGCGTTGTTGGTGGAACTGGATCAAGAAATATCAGCTGAACATACCCCAAAGTGACAAATCTCAAGTTAAACCACATGGCAGAGGGCCCAAAGAAAAACACGCTCCCAAAATACTTACAGCCCCATTGCACTGTTGTGATTCAATAAGGATCTCGGATCATTAACACTTTTCTAGGTTGGAAAACAAATTCAAAATCGAAGGGTGTTTTGGGGGGGAAACTGTCACAATGACATTCTTCCCTGTCATGAAACACGGTGAGTGACATCGACTAAACAGAAGTTTTAATAAATTCATTGTTCTTCTTTTGGGATCAAAACTATTGTAAAAGTAAATTAAATAAATTATATAAATGAAATGCATCTCTCTCGTGATGCTTGTATTGACTTTCCAGATTATCTTTGGTTTGGTATTAATAGAAAGGTACATGTAAGAGCTAGAAAGCCTTCCGGAGGTGTTTGGATTTTGGTTAAAACCAATCTGATGGAATATTTTAGAGTTAACGTGATTGATAAAACCATGGATGATATAATTGGTACACAACTGGAACACCGGGAGCTGCAGTACAGTGTAGAGATCTTTTCCTGCTATTTATTGCCAGAGGGATCTACAAGAGGACGGGACTCAATTACTTTTTTTAGTCACCTGTTAGCTCAGATTGCTGATGCTATTTATTTATGTGGAGACTTTAATAGTCGTATTTCAAACAAAGATGATTATATAGAAGATATTGATTACGTTCCATCCGAGTGTCTATAGATGTAAATGCAAACAGCCATGGAATCCTTCCCTGAATTTCTCAGGGACTGCAAATGTTGTGTCTTAAATGGGAGAATAAATCCTGAAAAACACAATTTTACATCTATATTGTCAAAAGGAAAAGCTGTTGTGGATTACATAATAACTTCCCATGACTGTCTGCATTCTTGCATTGAATTTGAAGTGAACACTGCTTCTGAGCTTTTGGACAATACCCCTACTTGCTTTGATTTTTTAGGGGAGAGATGTAGGTTACCAGACCATTCTTTGTTAATGCTTAAATTTAAAATTAATGTTTCTACTGAAATGCATCCTTCTGAAAGTGAAACAGATTTTTTTTACCTAGACGACGATCCAGAATATTCCCAGAAACTTTTTTTTCTTCTAATATATGTTGTCTTGCATTGGTGGAATTTATTAGTAAATTAGAAGAATGCACTTGAGTAAATATGAGATAACTTATATATACATAAAGATTTCAACAAAAATACAAAGTGGTATTGATAATTGGTACAAATTATTTTGTGACACAATATGTAGAGAAATGAATACACACCTACATACAAAATGTAATTTTCCAAGTCAGAAAGAGATATGTCAGAAAATTGGTAGGACCAAGCCATACATCTTAAAAAACTTTGGAACGACAAAAGACATGCAGAAAGGGAATTTTTAAATGTAAAAATCCACTGACCAGATGACAACTTAAAGATAAACATAAACAAACTCAGATTATTTTCGATAATCGGATACGGTTCTATAAAAGGCAATTTAGAAGAGGACAAGCATTACAGTTGGATCGATTAAAAAATAATAACCCACAACAATTTTGGAAAGAAATAAACAAATTGGGTCCTAAGAAACTAAAAAAAATTCCAATGGAAATTATATTAGAGAATGGTGACACGGAAAACAAAAAAGAAATAGTGATTAGGAAATGGGGCAAAGATTTCTCAGATTTATTCTCAGGAAATTATATTCCACCAGGCTTTGATGATGTACATTTAAATAACATTCGTGCTAAGAAACCTAAGTATGAGATGGTTATGGAAACACCAGATTATTGTCCAAATATATTTCTGAATCATGAAATTACTATGGAAGAGGTTATAGGGGCCATTGATAATGCAAAATTGAAGAAGGCATCTGGTATAGAGGGGATCCCAAATGAAGCTTTAAAATCTCTACAGCTATTAGAGATCCTATTTTTTCTCTTTAAGACATGCTTGACTATGGTATAATCCCATCAATATGGCGCAAGTCCATTATTAAACCCGTTTCAAAGTCATCAAGAAATTATCCCAGAATACCCCTAAATTATAGGACCATTAGTCTTTTTAGTACAGTCTATAAATTGTATTCTAATATACTGAATAATAGGTTTACACAGTACTTAGAAATGGGTCAGTATCTTGTTGATGAGCAGAATGGATTTAGAAGGAAACGAGCATGCATCGATCATATATATTCTGTATCAACTATTATTAGAACTGGAATTGCTGAAAGTAAAACCACTTTGGCATGTTTTATTGACTTTCAAAAAGCCTTTGACTGGATTAATAGAGAGCTGCTTGCTTTTAATAAAACCATTTTCAAACCATTTTTCTTCAAATTTCAATAACAACTTATGTTTAAGCGAGTTAACATTACAACTTAAATTATTCCTGTAAATATACAACATATCCACCTCCTCAAAAATAGAGTAGATCTCCTTTACCCATGGGGACCTATGAACTTTACTCCACTTAAATACCCTCTTATTTACCCTGTCCTCTGCCATTCTGATTAGATGGTTCCACAGTCGTATCATTTCACATTTTCTCTGCACAGCTCCTGGAACCCAGCCCATATCTCTCTGAATTGCTAGGTTCGGAGCAAATTTATGAACCCCCAGGAAACATTGTATGGCTCTATTCTGTACAGTATCTACAATTTTGGATTCTTTCAAGCCCCACACCCCTGCAGCATAGTTCAATATAGGAGAAACACATGCATCATAAAGTTGAGTATATGTAGAATATCCCAGATCCTTACATACTTTCAGTTTGTTGATAACTGATCCTAGAGCTCTCCTGCCAGAATCAATGAGAGACTTAATACCAACCTCGTAGGTCAAAAATTCGTCAAGAAAAAAGCCCAGATATTTATATGCACTAACATAGTCCAAAGTGACTAAGCCAAAGCTAAATATATGTGTACTTCTTTCTGTGCAGTTCTTTCTAAAATGCATTATATGTGTTTTGCTTTGATTTATAGTCGCCACTTAAAAAACTACAGATTAACCACATTTAACATTTTCTGTAATTCAGACTCAGCCAATAAGACTATATCATCCGCATATAATAGAATTCCCAATTTAGTACCATCAAGTAATACTCCCAGATTAGCATCCTTAGTCTGTTAAACTAAATCATTCACAAATAAAGCAAAAAGGGTTGGAAAAAGTATATCACCTTGTATTACTCCAAAAGGTGTATCAAACCGATCAGTAAATAAATCATTAGTCTCATCGCTAGCAACTGTACCACTATACATTGCTTGTATTGTTTTATAGAATTTTCAATCCACTCCTGCTTCAATGAGTTTAAAGCCAAAATTAAGAACATATATGCGTATCAAACAGAACTTTAATCCAGAATTATATGTTACATCTCGTTTATCTAGAAGTCAGAGATCCTTGGTTGCACAGTTGAGATGTGGGATTTTTCCTCTGGCCATTGAGGTTGGTCGATTCAAAGATATTCCAGAGGAAAACAGATGGTGTGTGCTATGTGACCTTGGTGAAGTGAAAAGTGAATGTCATTTCCTTTTGTATTGTCCACATTATGATGATCTAAGAGAATCTTTGTTCCTGGAAATTACACGACAAGTCCCTGAAATATTTTGGTATGCTTGTTTAACTATGATGTATTTCAGTTTGCAAACTTTGTATCAAAGGCTTGGAAAAGAAGGGAAGCTAGTTTGTTTAACTAGATTTAATTTTTTCCTGTGTAGGATTATGGGTTTAGATGGGTGGTTATTTGAGTATATACAAATACATCTGTGTATGACTATATACATCTATGTATATGAATATATATGTACTATTACTATTATTATTCTGTTTCTAATTCTTGTCTCTATTTGGTTAGCAATGTATATGATGTTCCCTGGACCTGGCTATCTTGTATATTAATTTTTCTTATATTTTTGTATATTATTGTTGGTGTCTTGTAAGCCCATGCGGGCTGGGTGTATTTATACGCATGACACAATAATAAAGATTCATTCATTCATTCATTGTAAATATATACTAATATAGTATAGTTAGGTTATTATATTCATCACATGCTGCTATTATTCCCTCCATGTGTATCTTTCTATGTATCTCTTACGTTTGTTTGTTTGTCTGTGTGTGTGTGTGTGTGTGTGTTTGTCAGTGTGAGGGTTATCAGGGCCGATGGGCAAAGAGTGTTTACCGGGTCAGTACTTGGACTCCTTGGTCAAAGAATGTATGAACTGTAATAAGATATGCCAGCAAACACATATCAACTCTAGATGCACCAGTTACTGTGGTAAGTACACACAACACACAAACACACACGCACGCACACACACACACACACACACACACACACACACATTAAAAACAGCACAAAACACAGTAGAAACAGCTGATAAAGCATTGGTAACACCAGGATCACCAATTACAAAACTAAAAGCACATATTAGTGAATTCATATTCATCATATGTCCTTCACTTCTTCTGATTGCTGTCTCACTGCTTCATCCTGCTCCAGATTATGCAAATTGCAAGACACTGCCCGGCCACTTCTATGACGGGCTGCTGAAGAAATGCATGAGGTGTGTCGATCTTTGTGGCAAACATCCAGCAGAATGCTCCCAGCACTGCACGAGTGAGTACGGAGCCTCTGGCCTTATTTAGTGACTGTTTTTTTCTGTTATTCTGCTGTTTTTGGGACACATAAAAGTTCTGGGGACACAGAGCACGACTTGGGCTAAAGTTTTCATTTGGATGTGGACCTTTGTTGTATGGCACTCTGTAAATCTTAGACGTTTAGCATCTCAAAACCACGGCAAAGTCTGACTGAATATGTTTTGAGGTTATACACTACAGTATATGTTTGTAGTAACCAGACTTTGAAGAGGTTTTCACCATGGCATAAGGTGAAATCCAGTGGAATATCCCTTGGTATCTAGAAGCAGTCCATCAAATAGAACAGCATTTGGTATTTCGTCTTAAGAAGCCATAACAGATACATTCTTACCTTCTATCCCCCCAGTTCCCTCACACGTGCCAGGGACGGTAGTACCGACAGCCCTGGAGGAGTCCAGTGTTCTACTCTACTCGATGCTGGCCCTGTCAATGGTGCTGCTGTTTTCTAGCTTGACTCTAGCCTTGGCTGTCTTGCTGAGGAGGTCCAGGGCCAAAACCTCCAACTTAAAAAACAAGGAGACTGACCACAACCAGGAGTCTGTTGCCCAGCTGGGCCAGGAGGTTGGCCAGTATGGGAACTACGCCTCAGGTAAGTGTGGTACGGATACAAGTCAAAGGCCCACATCGGTGCAATCAAGAGTTTAGTCAAGTAGCAAAATGATGTTTAGCATTGTATTTGAAAACTCTTGCCTCTCAAAAATTGCAGTTGAAAAACACACTAGCATCTTTTTCATATATTTCTGCTCCAATGTGTCTTTCAACAGATTTTGTTACAAATTCAAGCCGTCTCATCGACCGCGAGCCGTCAGATGAATGCAGCCCTACTGAGACCTGCGTGTGTGTCCACTGCTTCCCTGATCTGAAAGCACTAGGCCAGGGCAGTGACAGGCTACACAGAGCGCCCTTTTCATTATACCCGCCGACTATCCTCCATAGAGCCCAGACGCAAAAGGAAGACCTCCTTTGGACTCAGGTGGACCTATACACCGATGGAACGCAGGTGCATGAGGAGGCTGCAGTGGGATGAGGCTCATTTGCTTCCTTACAGGACAACTGCATGTGTCCCCAGCTAGTAGGAGAAGATGGTCAGAGTAGTAGATTTTCCGCCAGACTGTAGATACTGTCATGACAAAGGTTTTGGACTGCGAAACTGAAAAAAAAAGTGTTAAAAGGGGTGCATGCTCAATGTTAGTTCCCTGACATACCAATGGGACAGCAGAGAACTGGTCAAGACTGACCAATGCCTGGCTGCACACTGCTTCTTGACTCATGTTAAACTGTCAAACATCGACTACTAACATGAATGCGTGTCTGGTCTAGTAG
The DNA here is from genome assembly GCA_024633595.2 of Lepomis macrochirus. Classification (NCBI taxonomy): domain Eukaryota; kingdom Metazoa; phylum Chordata; class Actinopteri; order Centrarchiformes; family Centrarchidae; genus Lepomis; species Lepomis macrochirus. Next base: position 22,847,786 of record JALXJV020000023.1, on the reverse strand, counting down.
TGTTCAGAATCCAAAAAACATAGTCAAACAAATCAACAAAAACAAAACAAATCTTACATCCATTTAGATTGAAGAAATCGAGAATACAAATTCAGAGTATTTGCATGATAAAAAGTTGCCACTATCACTTATAAAGTTTTGCTTTTTTTAATCCACAATCATTTAATTGTGGAAGACCAAAGGCAAGGTGGAGGAGAACAAGCCCCCACAGCTCTCTCTCACTGACTGCATCCGATTCAACAAGCTCAAAGGGACATGACAAGGACTGACTAGCTTCAGAACGACAGGTCATGGTCACCTACACAACGTCAATGACAGCGCAACAGCATTTGATTGCTAACTGTCATCTTGCTGTTTCAGTTCTCCTGTAAATAATCAGTCAAGTGCTTTATTGTTTGGTACCACAACTGAGGGTCGACAGTCAGAAATGTTCAGGTCTGCTTCCTCATTGAGGCTACAAGTCAGCAATCAAAATGTAAATGCAGGGGCAGAGGCACGAGCTCATTCTGGGGAGTTACAATCTGCAGAAATGTATAATTAATCATCTTTATTTGTCCACAAATGTGGAAATATGCCTTTGGCTTCTCTGGTTGGTTAAAATACATCATGGAAAATTCTTCAACCTCATGGTTCCAGTGTGAAAGGTGCTGGAATTTAGCATGTTTTTTTTTTGTACAAGACTTTCTCTAAAATGTTCTGGCTTACATTGTTTTAATCCAACTTCCTGATTCGATACGAGCGCTGCATTGCTTTTTAAAACATTTATAGTGTTGGCTGTAAAAAAGAAAAGTGCAATCAAAACAGGTTGCTGAGTACTTAAACTCCTCTAATGCGTCAACGGACTGATCATAATCAAAACAGGCAGAAAATAATGACTCACAATAAACCAGCTCCTTAGTCTCTAGTTTTCATCAAGGGCGTTGTCTTCACCCTACGTGGTGAGCTAACCAATAAAACTGTGCAAATATGTAGACTGAATGAATGTGTCCCCTGTCTGTATGAGACCAACTAATACCATATCACCAGCCAATATATGTACTGCCACAAATATGTACAATATATGTATGTAAATTGTGTACTGCTGGTTGTCAGCTCACGCACCATTGGTCACAGACCGCCATAATCTGCTTGCGAGGGCGAACGGATGTTTTTGTCACTGGTGGGCATGAGAGAATGGTATTATTTGAAATGGGAAAGATTTCTTCACTACATTTACAGACAAAACTTTCATGTACATACAAACACACACGCATGCATTTGCTTACCTGGTTACTTTTCAACTATCATCTTTTGTTTATTGTCTTTTTTACTAGTTAATGTCTTAGTCCTCTGTTTTAGGTGGTGTATTTTGCCCCACCCCTTCCCCATTTTATTTTATGTATATTCCTTTGTCTTTCTAAAATTCAATAAAATGGCAATCATGAAAAAAATGGCTTCTGTGTACAGTTATGGATGTATTTTTGGGCTGATGGTTTATTTGATGATTCAGAATCTCTTATTCTTTGCCACGAATAAGGAAAAATAAACTTGATACTGAAAACTATATACATACAGAGAGCTGTTCAAAATTGTGTTCAACAAAAATAAATCTCATTTTACGTAACAAGACAATGAATAACAGGCAGAAGCAAAGTGTGTACAGATATAGATATTTCTTTATTTGAGTGTCTTTCAATCACTGTGTCCAGTTCTTGCAGCAGTTACGAGAGTGTGTGTGCGAGGAATGACTGACCAGGTCAAGACAAGTTTCTTCTGATTACGACCCCCCCCCCCCACCCCCCGGATCCAGCAATATAGAAGAACAAAATGTTTGACTTTGAGGTTTCACCATTTGTCTCTTACATACAAACTGTACATATATACTTTTACATACATCATCAACATGTGGAAAGAATCCTATCAAACTGTGATACCCAGCTCAGACGGCATGCTGAATGCAAGTACTGATTCAGTACACGAACATACGCTACATACGCACGCGCACGACACACGTGCATACAAACAGGGAGACACACACACACTTTTTTTTTTTTCTCTTTTCACTCACTATCACATTTTATACAAACACACCTACGCTGAGCTTTTTATTCCCCTCCCCCTTCCTTGGACGCATACACGTGCACACCCACACACACACACATACAAACACACAGAATTAGAGCAACATGCGGCCGACGGTTAACACTGCAGAATCGAGCTTCTGACCCATTATACACACACTGTTTTGAGAATAATGCTCTGCTGCTCTGCTCCATTTCTTCTTCTTCTTCTTTTTTTTTGCCATTTACCTGAAATGGCATCACGACAACGTATCTTGAACATGGAGAATATGCCTCTGTACCGGCAAGACTGTGACAAAACGTAGCCGAACTAAGCTGGAAAAACAAAAACATGAAGCCGCCATAGCAGCAGTTTCGTGAACATGATCAGCACTATTTAGCCTTTTCTTTTTTTGTGTACCACAAACATGATTGACGGCACAATGTAACACAGACAGAAATGTGCGAGTTTAAGGAGAATGCAAAACCGTAAACAAACGTTTTAATTGCAGTATGTATAAAAATATAATATTCACCGTGTCATTTATTCCCCCCTCTGTTGGAAGCAGCAGGAGAGGCAGAAAATCACAGATCCTTTGCGTCCTCGTCCTTGTTAAAGAAGATGTTTCTTAAACGTAGGTGACTGACAGCTACAAACTCACGAGTAATGAATGGAATTAACTGTCGCTCTATACAATGTTCATAATACTTCATTTGTCAGGTGATTTTTTTCTCCCCAACTCTTTGCATTCAGAACAAGAATGCATAATGAGATAACTTCCCGCCTTGAGATATTTGGTCGTCTGGAGCAGTGTGGGTGAGTTAGACAAGTGCGCCTGTTGCCAGTTTAGGTAAAGGGAATGAAAAACAAAACACTTTCTGCGCTAAAGCAAGAGCCTCGGACCCCTTGGAAGGCCGTGACTCTTCGGGTGTCGCTAAACGCATCTGTGCGAGCACGAAACAGGACGTTGGTGAAGAACAGCATTTGTGATCAAGTCAACCTCCCCACCCCCCTCAGATTCTTCTGTCAGAAAAAGAGAAAAGAAAGTAGGGATACGACACTATTTCTCTATTTTATGAGAGCAAGTACAGACTGATTCTGCAGTTCTTTTGACAGATTATCACAGGTGCTTTCTTCTTCATCCCCTGAATTCAAGTGAAAAACATTTGCAAGTGCGTAATATTCCTTCAGGGCCCATTCAAATTTCTTGCATTTTGTTTGTTTCTTGCACTTTTGCACTATCCTGCACAGCAGACAGTTCTTTGTTGAACGCCGTACAGTGGAACTAGACTGATATGTAGTAAGGATGGTTCCATGTTCGAGTGAGAGTTGCGACTTAAGAGTGATTCAGGTAGGCTCGTGTTTCCATGCCTCTCTCGTCACTCTGTTACCTTTTTCCTCATGCATCTAATCCTTACACCATCCCTCGTCTCCTCCTGCAGGCTGCGGATGCTAAGGGAGGGAACTATTCGTACTCCAGGAACTGTTTGTGGTAAAACAAAAGGTACCTGGGGAGATAAAAAAGTACCACGAGGTCGTCACTGATAAGGGCGCGATCACTTTCCAACAGCTATTAGAAGCACAAAACATCTACATTCAGCATGAGGCGCTATGCTCAATGCTATGACTTGCTCACCCCTCGCTATCCAGGACGTCCTTGATGCTGGCCTTGGTGATGATGGCATCGTCGCATTTGAACCACTGGTCCTTCTGCTGGCGGATGAAGGTGGTGTAATGGCCGCTCTCTAGTGTCCCCTGGTGGTTCACCACTGCAAATAAGCTATACCTGATTCAGACAGAGAGAGAGAGAGAGAGAGAGACACACACACACACACACACACACACACAAAGAGGCTTAATGCTTAATGAGGCTTAACCCAATGACAAACTACAGATACACCTTGGAAAATAAAGCTTAAAGATCTTTCTAAGACACAAAGTAAAGATGAACATGGTGTTGCCAGTTAGGTCAATAAAAAAAAAAAATTAGGTGACAGAGTGACAATAAAGTGGTTACTTTAGGAATATTTGGAACCTGTTATACTGGCTTATTAGAGATGTTTGCCGTACTTGTTGTCATTGTTGAAGGGGTCCACGGTCTGCTGGTACTGCCCGTTCATCCGGCTTTCTTTACTGAAGCATGCACACAACAGAACAAAGTTAGCTCCAACAACATAAACTGGTATGTTTGTGTTGCAAAGCCGACAAAACAAGGAAACGATTTACTGCAACGTGACTTTTTTGTGCTTCTTAGCGTTCTCTGCATTCCTGTATTTGTATTAGTAAACCAGTGTGTACATATATGTCTTCAGTTGGGAGTTAAACAAATACGAATGCATTATGATATGAAGAGATAAAGAGCTCTGAACAGATACGAAGCATCCAAATATTTGGATACACACTGCTACAATTATCAATCAAGATCTCGGATATTCATCAAGGACAAACGTCCATAATGTCCAGTATTGGCTGTCTTCATTTGGATTGTCACCTTGAGGCCATGAAGGGAGTCATGTCCAACTCCAACGGGAAGGAGACGTAGGTTGTGATCTTCCGCCGCAGTTTGGCTGAATGCTCAAACCTCTGAAGGCCAACAAAGGAACGAGTGTTAGAACAGCGCTCTGACGAGCAAAAGCCGCTAAATTAGCAGTCCAACCATCAAACCCACGCTCTTACTTTGAGGTGAAAGCAGGCCACGATGGGCAGCTTCTTCATGGTCAGCTGCTTGGTGGACTCCTGGTAACTATGGCAACCGCTGCACTTGATCTTAGCACTGCTCCCGAGGTGCTCTGGCCTAGTGAACCTACACGGAAGAGGATGAATTTTGGTTCCAATGAGTGTGTGTCTATGTGTGGGTGCTTTTATCCCTGGGAAGAACAGGAATTAGTTTTCAGGCAACCGTGTGTGTGTGTGTGTGTGTGTGTGTGCGTGTTGCTGTTCTCTAAAGGGCTTTGCTGTGATGCTTCTGGGAAGTGGTTTTAGACTGTTTATGTCTCTGACTTCGTCAGTGCAAGCATGCGTTTATTTCAGTTTCGAATACAAAATGCTGCACTGGTTACATCCATTTTGGTACTGCAGAGAAGAGAGGGAATTTATCAAAAATGATACAACAAATATTGTCATATAGTCAGTCACCTGCGTAGACAGTCCGTGAGCGTCGTGGCTCCAGTGGTGTGACTCTCTCCATTAAGTGCTGATCCGTCTCCCCCGGGGCTGAGGGGCCAGAATGGGGTGGAGGAGCCTGGCAGGTCCAGGCTGATGTCCCAGAACGGGTCTATGGTTGTCGAAACACCACTAGGAGGAACACAGAGAGACGCATGAGATGGTGAGTCTGCATGGGGAGATGAAAACGGTGCATCAAATATAGATTCAAGGAGTTGCTGTGTGTTGAGTTGTACATCTTCCAGTCAGTTACCCACGTCGTAAGCGGCACAGTAAGACACTGCACTTTGTAGTATTTCCATTCAGATAGACATATAAGTGAGAGGGAGATAGTAAGAATCCTGGCATCAGCTACATCTTGGCACCGTGGCTTAGACCCTTGCCCTCCTAGTGTTGGCAGCTAAGCTTGTCCATCTGCGCTATGAAGATAATTCTGCTGCTGAACATCACTGGGAGGCGCACGCTGCAGCTTAGTGCTGGCACTTAAGGATATAAAAGAAATGATATCGGCTGATGCCGTTAATGAACTGAGAACATTTGGGTGGAGACCATCTTTTCTAAAGGACGCCCTTCCCTACCATCGAGGATTTCTTTAAAGCGCCTCTCTGATGTGCAGAGGGTTGGGAGCCTGTTCCAGCGCATTCCATCCGACAACTGCATGGAGAGCACGCAAAGTCCACACAGAAAGGCAAACCTCTGGCCTGTGACATTGTTATCCACTGAGCCACCACCCCGATCCCAAAACATACCTGAACAGAGCTCAAACTGTTCAATTAAGAACTATTGAGAAGCTCTTCCCATTTGTGTCTTTCAAACCGCTTCAACAAACCATCCACCGTTTTGATTGCTCCTGTTTCCACTACTGACTTCACGTTAAACTCAAGAAGTTGTAGCACAATTACAATTAGTCCAAAGTTCCGCGGCAGGATTGCTAACTAAATCTCTGCAGTGTTCCCATATTACCTCCCTGCTGCTTTCACTACACTGGCTTCCTGTAAAGTACAGGATTGGATTCAAAATCCTTCAAATTACTTCTAAGGAAAAGCACAATTTGGCTCCAACACACAGTGAGTTGCTGATCCCATACAGGTCTGCTAGGCCTTTAAGTACAAGGGGTTCTGGTTCTGCCCTCCTCAAAGCTCAAGAGTCGTGCTAACAAAGCTTTTGTCTCCCTCTGGGGATCAGACCAGCTTACTTTGTTGAGTGTTTTAAATCTCACCTAAAGAATGATTTATTCTCAGAAGCATTTTATTGTTGCTTCCTGGCCTTGACTTGTTCTTATTTTTTTTTACCATTTCTGCTCGTCTTTGCTCTGAATATGTATTCAAATGCTTTTCATTGTTGTTTCTGTAACTGTGGAGCACCTCGTAATCCTGGTTTGAAAACCTAAACTACAATAAAGTATAAAAAGAGTAGTAATACATACAAAGTACATGTTATTACTTTTACATGTAGAGGACAAACAGGTGTTTAGACTCACAGTCTGGAGAACTACCCATGTCTTCATTTACTGTGGGAACTGGATTGAATATAGAACACACTTATCAGTTTGTTTAAAAAGGTAAAGTGAGAGTCTTCTTTTAGTAACTTAACTCCTTACAAGGAATGTAACATGAATGATTATAAATTATGATGGTTGTTACAGTTATGTAACAACACTTACTGTCATTTAATCTTAAGTATCCTTTTTTCCAGAATTAACTTGCACCACCACACTGTTAACATAACTCAAATCCTATCCAAATAATGTGGTATGTGAATATTGCTGTAAAGGAATCGTCAGTTGTCTTTGAGATTGACAGCTGTCGCAGGTCACATGGCCCTCTCAAACACAGGAATGGTCCAGGACGGAGAAAACAATCGGTGCATCTCCTATCTTTGTAGGATAACTGTAGAAGGGATGGACATCACTGCTCCAAAATCTGTACATACTTGGTTCACTAGAAGGTTTATGTTGCTTTACATGTCTACTAAACCACAGGCCACTTTTTACTGTGTATTTACTCCATTAGAGTCCTAAAAGTCTATTTTTTTAGACATATGAAACATATCTACCAGTGATAACATTGTTTTAACAAATGTCAACCAGTTTTATGATTTTTGGGGGGATTTTTTGATGAAGTTGATTTCATAGGAAATTGGTTAATTTTATTATTTTGACAAAAAAAAATTGAATCACTAATCAGTAACCAATTCATTTTTATCTGACTTTGAAAGATGGAGAACTACGATCATCAAACAAAGAAGTTCAAATGAGCCTTGACCAACTACAAAATCTAAAAGCTGCTTACAGGTGGACGCATAGACAATTGTTTTATCTAATAATACATGCATAACACTATCAAAACTGGTCATTCTGCGCTATAACTACTTTAAATTTTAGTGGGTTATATTTTTGATGAGGGGCTTTTACAGTGTGTTTACATTGTTACCTTTGCTTGAAAAAGGATCTCTGTATTTCTTCCACCACTTCAACTGAAAATAAAAGCTATAATTTTAAAGTGAATCATATGTTGCTGGTAAATTCCTAAATGTCTTAAACGCATCTCATGAGCACAGACAGATACTTTCTTTGACCACCAGGTGGAACTAGAGATCAGCTTTACACACTGTACATGTACGCCATGAATGGGTCTTCTTGTTGCTGCAGTGTGCAAGTTCAGTTTGTGTATGTGCGTGTGATTGACGGTGCACTCTCTGAATGATGGAGGAGAGGGGAGTTGTGGTGGAGGGGGGGTGGGGGTCGCCTAGGGGCACGGAATTAGAGGATTCTGATCCGGGCTGGTGAGAAACAAGTCAAGTGTGTCATTGTTGAGCTGCTGTTCGGTCAAGACAGTACAAGCCAGGCACACTGTAACATAGTGGAACAGAGCTGTAAGACAACGCCGTGGTGTACAAGGTCGTGGCTTTGCTCTGTTTGCTTTCATCTCTTTCTACAGCCTCTGGTGAGGCCAAAAAGGTTTTTCGTGTTGTGTTTTTTCTTTTGGAAGAGACCTCACGCACAAGCCCCACTTACTGGCAGACTTGACAGGTGACGTCAGACTGCAGGCCCCCTGTGAAGATTTGGTCGATGATGCAGTTGCAGTGGTTGGGGTTGTTGGCTTTCTTCCCATTGTCGTCTGTGTGGAAAGAAATGCACACGCACACACACACACACACATAGACACAGTCACTAAAAGCAATGCTGTGTAACTTCACAGCCAACCTCTCTGCAGAGACACACACACAGGGATCCAGGAGAGATCAGTGCTGTGTCTCTCCATCTCTGTCAGCCAGTGCATCTCTCTCTTCTCTTTTCATCCTCTAAACTCCACTCATCCAATTGTTCCAACTAGCTCATCCCACCCCCCACTCAGCTAAGAGCCTCCTCTCTGTCAATCTTCCTGTGTTTTCCGTCGCCTCCCTCACACCTGTCTCTCTTCGCTTTGGTCATTTATCTCTACATATTTATCTTGTTTTCTGCATCTCTGTGTGAATGTGCGACCCGACCTTTGCAGTGTCGGTGCAGGACGTCCAGCGCTGCGATGAGGAACTCGTGGGCGTCCTGCTGCTCGTAGCCGGCCAGGTGACGGGCGTGAGTCCACACCAGGTGAAGAAGACGGAAGGGGATGTGTGGCGACCGATGGCCTGAGTAGAACTTGAGAAGGGGGGAGTGTGTGTGTGAGAGAGGGAAAAAACGCTTTCCTCCGACTCTTCTTCCGCTCATTTGAACAAAAAACAAAGGGAGAGAGTTACCTCCTGGAAGAGTTGTGACATCTCACACACCAAACAGGAGTTGCTCTGCATCTCGCATTTGTGCCGGTCGGATAGGAAAAAGTCACGCAACAGTGGGGTGTGTGTCAGTGCCTGGACGATGCAGTTCATGAAGCACGTGTTGCCCAGGTTTATCAGACCACGCAGGCCTGCGGGTTTTATAAGAGGGGGGTTGTGAAAAAGGGAGGACAGAAAGACAGACAAATCATTTTCTTGGCTGCTGCAGTGGGGCATCTAAGCTGCAATGCTGTTAGGGGTAGACACACACAGTAATGCCGTGAAGCCCCTGAGGCAACGCAGGGAAACCCTTGCCGAATCACAGCAGACCCAAACCACACGGACACAGACGAGGGGAGAGGGAGGAGAAGAAGAGCAGGTGAGAAGGTGGAAGGACAGACGGAAAAGGAAAGAAGACAGAGGAGGAGGGAGAGGAAGGCAGGATGGAGGTAGTGTTCCCACAGATGAGCAGCCAGGCCTGTAATTTCCTTCACCTAAGACAGTGCCAGGGATGTTAATGATGCTAGAGCACATCCCTGCAGGCTGCTACAAGGTGTTAAACGTATGCCAGCTCTCCTCACTCCCACTCCCACTGCCTCATTCTGATATTCCCTTGTTGCTTCAAATATGTTGTGCTGCTTTTTCTCCCAAGATAGTAAATTACTTTATATTCACAGACAGATGCAGGTCTTCGTACAGGATTTTCCGCAATTTGAAGAAGCCCAACATGACTTCATCAAATTATTTGCTTGGCCTGAGCAACAGTCCAAACACCTAAAGATCTTTATCTTTACAATCAGAAAGCCAGCAAATCCTTAAATGTTTGGCGCTTGAAGGAAAGAATGTTTTGACCAAGGAGGGTTGAATCAAGGGCAACTGGACTTGGTTGAAGATACATAAAGATGTTTCGCTTCTCATCCAAGGGGCTTCTCCAATTCTAACTGGCAGGGAGACCCAGCTGTTTAACCTCTGGGGGGCCATAATCATATTTTGGATAAGGATGGACAGATGGTTTGAAAAAGAGGTAAAGGAGGATATCTACAAAGTGGAGCATCTCTAAACACCACTTATCCCCCACCTACAATACGGTCCTTTCACAAAATTGAAAAGCTGGCTGATCAGAGAGGATTTTTTTTTTTGGAAGCTTGAAGCAAATGCTCCCTGGGAGGAGTTGTAAACCTGTTTTAAATATGAACAGGTTACAATTTGACTCTTGAATGTCAAACACTTCAGGACACATTTCGTTTTTAGCTTATGGCTTTCTTTGTAATTATTTTATTATGTTTAGGTTATTAAAATCCTGAGCTTATCATTAATATTTAGTGTACTTTGTTTGCTTTATTTATATATTGGTTTTATTAGTTTGTCCTGTTAAATGTCCTGTCTGTGCTGCAGTGTGAGCTCACAAAGGTATGTTCCTTTAACTGCTCTAACTGCAATCAAGTTGCAATCAAATCTGACTTCACCCTGACACATGTACAGTATAATAATGCATGTACACGGCAATCATCTGTGGATAAGCAAACAATACGTTTCAACAATATAACGGCTCTACTAAGCTCTACTACATCACTTTTATGTCACCCAGCAGACAGCGAGAGAGAGACATGATGGCTCTGCTTCATCTTTCTACATTTCCATGTGATCCTCCCTCAGATCTGAATTCTGTCCCTCTCTCTGGAACGAAGTGTTTGGCCCAGATTGACATCGAGCTCTTTGCGGCTACACGGGCCTCCTCTCTAACACTGGTGTGTGTGAGCTGAGAGACGAAAAGAGATACTGACCAATAGTACAGTTGGAGGTGATTCTCCTCCTCTTGGGGTTGTGGCGGAGGAGCTCCAGCTCCCTCTTGGTGGGCTCCCATGTTGAGTACTTCTCCCCTATACCTGGAACACATACACACACACACACATAATGGGCGGGTGTGGCTCAGGAGGTACAGCAGGTTGGCCGTTAATCGGAAGGTCGGCGGTTCAATCCCCAGGCTGCGTGTCCAAGTGTCCTTGGGCAAGACACTGAACCCTGATTTGCCCTTGGTGGCTGTTCCGCCAGTGTGTGAATGTTGGTTTCGTTTGAGCACTTAAGCTGAGTGTGTGAAAGGTGAATGCAGAAGTAGTATAAAGGCGCTATACAAGTATGGAGCATTTACATAAAAAGAGGATTGCATGCTTCCCTCTTCTCCCCTTTCTAGCTTTGGGGAAGACATGTTCTTGCCAATTTCTAGGTAATAATGCCACAGATTATTGTGATAGAATATTGAAATTTCATGTTTTGAGTAACACTTGGTGTAACACTCATGGGGAGACATCATACAACTTTGGCAGGGTGTGCGTGTGTGTGTGTCAGAGCTGTGTATGTTTAATGCCATCATACCTTGCATTTTCCAGGCTTTCCTCTGTTCTTCTTTGGCAATCTGTTCCATGTCTTTGTCATAAATGTAGTCTTGGCACATGAAACAGTAAATTCCTCCATACAGCAGGTCAATCGCTAGAGAGGCGGTCGGGGACGAGGGGAAGAGAAGGGAAAAAAAGAAAACATGAGAAAGCCGTTCTGTTCAAATGCAGGCACGGATCAGTTTATCCGTTTGTCAGAGGGTGAAAAAGGGCTGTGCTGCTAACTGCTTCACCGCTCAAGTCTTTTTCATTCAGGCCACGTTGCCATGGCGCTGCGACGCCAGGTAACCGGGGCTTATCTGCTGACATATCAGCTATCTGTTAACACTGTCCAGGAACGATGGAGAGACACCCCGGGGAGACAGAGAGAGCAGTGAGGAGTCAAAAGGTGAGGAGAAGGGACAGGAGGGATCACGCCGTCTCTCGCAGTCACACACACCCGCTTCAAACATGCACTCAAAGTGTCCGTCCACACCTGCTCTGTACCCTGCAGCTACCTGTTTGCTGTTGCTATGACAACCTGCCCGTCTGCTTCTGCCAGCTGTCATCCTCTGCAGGTACGGCGAGAGGAAGAAACAGGACGCAGGAGAAGGGAGGTGAAGAGGTAAGGAAGGGAGGAAGGGAGGAATTTCACTGAACTTGACAGGAGAGAGAGAAAAAGGAGAAAAGACAGCAAGAGAGACGAGGCTGAGGGTACATGTGCGATTAGATGTAATCCCTGGACAATTCTGAATATCGAAAGGGCCGTCAGGTAACCATGGGAACAAGAGGAGGCCAAAAAGAGAAAAGGATAGAGACGGAGATGAGCCCAATATATGGCTGCAAACATGCGCTGACCAAATAGCTGTGAGGGAAAATGCATGAAACAGTTAGATGAAAGAGATGGAACAGCAAAAGAGAAAGGAGGAGAAGCAGGAAGGAGGAGGGGCCGGCCGTTAATGGAGGCTAATTCCACAGGGTTTTTTTAAAGACGACTTAATTACCTCCTCACTAGTCTGCTGAGAACTGTCCCTTTTAAAAAAAAAAAAAAATCTTCTCTCTGTCTGTATCTGGTTGTTCTTCACTCGATTTTTTTGCAGCATTATGTCAGCAGCTAACCTAATTAAACTCACAATTACACACGTACAAACACACACAAACACACACCAGAGGGGGGTCTTCCTGAGCTGAGCGATAACGCAGAGCAAAAAAGAAGGAGGCTTCTTAACAAGACCAATCGGCAATTCTCAACATCTGCCAAACCAGCCTTTGTGATGGACACCCAGAGTGTCTTTGCTGCGACACCACGCTCCTCCAAACACTGCAGTGCAACATACTTCACAACAGCCTGATTCTATTATGTGGAGAATGAAACAGAAAGCTACTGGGTATCGCAGCATTTAGTCTAGCAGGATGACGCCTTGTGCTTAAGATAATATGCTGTTTACGGGAACTTTTGAGAGTTTCCTTTTTTGTTCTTATTAATAATAAAAAAAAGGCTTGGTATAATTGGGATACTACGTCTCTATGCAGCGTCAGCATCAAACACAATGTTCTTGCTCCAGAGCTGTGAACTGTGCTGCGCCTTTTGTCTCTGCCCGGCACTAAATCTGTGGCGTGTTGCTTTATAGCAGTGCACACGGATGCCACCTACAGCTTGTTTTGCCTCATGTTGGTGGTGGGGGGGGGTGGCTAAGACACATGCCTTTGGTGTGAGAGACCGGGGTTCAATCCCCCACTGTGACCCATCCACCATTGTGTCCCTGAGCAAGACACTTACTGTAACCCCTAGTTGCTCCAAAGTCATGCAACCTCTGACATATTCAGCAACTGTAAGTCACTTTGGATAAAAGCTAAATGAATTAATGTAATGTAAATGAATGCACAGCATGCCAACATCAAGAGTGCTTGCTCCGTCAGTCTCATTCAGCTCAGCGACAAAACAGGGCACTTCATTTTAACTGGATTCTTTTAGTTGGATCCTGATGCAAATATTTGAGAGTTTAAACATTCTAATAATGATCTATTAGCAGATTTTCTTCTTCTTTTTTTATTTATTTTAACACATAATGCTGAACATTTTCATTAGTGCTAGGAAATGATTAAAATTTTTAATCGCGATTAAAAATTTTAATATGTGATTAATCACAGAAAACCTTGTGATTAATCACATAGTTATGCTCAAAATTGAATAATGAATTCTAAAGCAGTGTATTGCACACTTTTAATTTAAATGTATGCTACATACACAAAAGTGCAATAACATGTGGTTTGCAAACACAATCATAACATCTTAACAGGTTATACACACATCTGTTGTTTTCTGAACAGGTATCAGTAGAAACATTTTTCTTTTATCAGGGAAAAACATAAACCGTCTATGTTCAGTAGCAAGTGTCCCTGTTAGAGTGAGGTGAAGTAGTTGCCTCATGCACACGCCCGCTCGCTGCTGAAACTGAATTGTCTTGAACTTTTTTTTATAGGCTACGTGACACAGCGCAAATCATTGGAAGAGAGACTGATCCTCGCTGTTTGTGAGTTTCCAGAATCAACATGACGGAGTTTGCATGTCAGAGCACCCCCTCAAAACTAGATGAAGGCCTAATTTAATGTTAAATAGGCTACAGCTCTGTAGACCACAGAAGCCGTTAGCGTGGTTACTATAGATAGAGAGTCTGCCGCTTCCTTTCTGATCACCGGAGCGCACCTTTCTTTATGACAGGACAGTTGAGGGAGACAGGAAATGTGGGGGAGAGAGAGAGAGAAGAGGATGGTATGACCTTGAGTGGTTAAAAAAAAATTATATTCTTCAACAAAGTTCTTACAAGGAGATTCAAGGGGAATCCAATCACACATTTCCTGATGGCTATTTCAGAGGTGAACCTACGAAATAGCCATCAGGAAATGCGTGATTTGATTCCCCTGAATGCAAAGCGCAGGAATTTCCTCTGCCTGGGGATGATGGGGAAATGAAAAGTCCATGGGCACACACTCCAGCACGTGCTTCATTGTGAGCTTGTGAAACGGTCTCTTTGTAAAAACTTTGTTGCTGAAGAAAACATAAAAGGAGAATTTTTTTTATTTATTAATGCAGTGTTTCATTATCTTGAGATGTAGAGATAATTATTCTGTTATCATGGGAAAACAAAGTAAAAAAGATGTTTGAATGGATGGCTGCTTAGGGCTATATCACTCACAAATATACTTTTTTATGTTAAGTCACTTTCTTTCGTACAAGCCTAATCCCTACTCTTATTTTGTAGTTTTAATTTACCTGGCTGTGTATATGCTTGCTTAAGCTATATGTATCTGAAAGCCCCATATTAAGCCAACTTCTGAATAATGTAAACAGTTGGACTAATAAAACTGACTAATGGCATGATCATATTATGGCATTGAAATGAGTGATTCTAAGCAAATTCCATTTTCTTAATAGACAGCAGTTCACAGGTGGCTGCCTGTTCCACACTTCACACATTCAGCAGCTGTTTAACTGGGTAGGATTGGGTGATACACAGCACTTTTCTCAATACTGTAGTGATTTGCATGTAATGTTTTGATTATTACAGGCCGTGTGTCCCTGTGGGAGTAGCATGGGACGGGGAAAAACAGCCAACTGTTCATGGTGTTCAGCGAACACCCACGTCTTTGTTCAAATGCAGAGCAGTCCAGATTGTGTCTGTTTGATGCAAACACTTAATTCGGTCAAGTGGAATACAACTTTCCCTGTTTCTCACCGCGAACGCTCGCCAGCAAAGCAACCTCCATGTGAGCTGTGGTGAGGAATACGGTGCGGTCGCTGTGTTTCTGAAAACAGAAGCCTTCTCAGCCTCTCATTTTCAAAGGATATCAACAAATCTAACGCAGATTATCACTGAAATCACTGACATGCCAACGTTGTTGTGCATGTTAGCTTCTCTGACCTGGAATAATAATCCTGTCAAAACAAGGCAGAGGCAAATCTCATGTGTGTGTGTGTGCGTTCTAACCCCATAAACACACACACATTACTGAATATTTAGAAGAATTTTGAAGGAAGCTGATTGTAAAACAGGGATGTGTACCCAATAAAACAGTTCTTAGCATGTTTAAAATGCTTCATTTTAAAATCAGCCACCAAGACAGACCTCAGTCTCTATTAATTAGTAAGTTCACTAATGCATATATTCCCTCTAATGAGCGACATGGGGCCAAATACACAGGTGACATTCAAATCCCCCTCGAGGCTGAGCCTTTTAGACTGTGTTGCAGTTATGTTGCACTGGCTTGCGTAACAGCTCTCTCTGTTGCTCTCAATGATTACATTATTTAGTTTTCGATTAAATGCATCACAAAACAACAAATCTACAGCGGTCAGGCTGGTGGAAAAGACTAACATATTACTAACTTACGGCTAAAAATGGACACGCAGACACATGCGCACGCGCTCTGGTGTTTATGAAACGCCAGCGCTGTATCCAGTCACGCCAGGCTACACTTTCATTAGCCACTCAGCCATATAATTAGTGATTTTATCAGTCTTTGTTTTGAGAGATGCATTAGTGACGGCATTGGGTATGGGTGTGTGTTTGTGTACATGATGCACTGTGAGAGTGTCTGTTTAGGAGGCTGGGACCAAGTCATTTAAGCAAAGGAGGGTAATAGCAGGTCTGGATGCCTGGTGTGATACCATGTGCATAACAGACCCCTAAAACACACCTGCATCTGTGGACACTGAATGTATGAGTCTTTTAATATACAGTCTATGGTGTGTGTGTGGGGGGGCAATACCTAGGTTATGCCTTTTGCTCTTGGCATGTTCGTGGATGTGTTTTTTGGCAAAGCAGGCGAAGAAGACGCAGTAGAGGCAGGAGTGGAGTCTGTTGAGGTGGGCGCCGCACATGTGGCAGATACATGACTTGGCCTGGAAGAGAGGGGGAAGGGGGAGAGGAAGAGGCATAAACACAGAGAGACAGAGGAAAAGATCATTAAATTTTTTGCACCAACAGACACACATTTGCAACATCACTAGCTCTGGTTTTATCAAGCTCATTTTAGGAAATACCATAAAACTTCAATTAATAGCCCGGGCTTGTATTTCTGACTTTATGACCACTTCAGAGGTAGGGAGTCACCACTTCTTTTTCTCTTGTTTACCATAGTGCTAAATCTGTGTAGCATGTGTCCATGTTAAGAAAAGTTTAAACATTTATTTTAGCTCAACTAGATCAAGCAGTTGGGCTTTAAGAGACTTTATACATCCAGAGAACGTCCATACAAACCAAACCAGGTTTCTAATTGAGATGTGAACCACACTGCAGTGTTTCCCATTCACTCATTTATTTGTGGTGACATGACATGCCACAATATCATTGCTGACTGCCACATACAATTTAATATGAGTTTAATCATAATTCATGGTGGAGCTGCGCACAGTGCATAGATGCACTCAGCACCTGCGCTTGCTGCCTCTCTCTCTCTAACAAACACATTGAAACGGAGCCGTGTGTTTATATAAAATCTAACGCATTGAAGTTAACTCTGAGAAGTTAGTCTGTCTATGTTTCTTAACACAACGCTGTCAATGTCGGAGACAGATATGTTAATGTTACAATACAACTGGGTGGTTGAGGTTGGCATGCTGCACATAGCTGCTGTTGATTGCACCCTCCTTCAAACCTTTTGCCAAAATGAAAACAAAACACACACCTCAAGTTATGAGGGACTACCGCTCTGCCAGCTACTTGACCCAAGACACCAACAGTCGCCCATAGACAATATAAAAGAAGTGGACGTAGTCACAGTGCCATCACCCATGGTTGGTGGACTACTGTGTTGAAGCCTTGAGTTTGGCATCTTGGCCGTCACCATCTTGGTATTTGGTAACCAGACGTGACCATATTTAAATGAGAGGGTGAAGTTAGCTAGCTTGGTTACTAAGATGCCTCCGTAATTCTAGTTAACTGTGATACTAATAGGGATGCTAATTTTGCTAACACTATGAAAGCTTCAAAGTTCTCAGACGAAAACACCGACAGCACCCAAAAACAAGTTCACAGCAGCAGGAAGATCTCCAGGGTGTGGCAACGGACCCTGCAGGCGTAGGAAGTTGTGATGGACACCCATTTTGTTTTTGGATTAAACCATGTAATTATGTGTTAGTGCCAAGCCTGACATGGCATATATTATTGTTGGCTTCCTTTTTTTTGTGGCTATTGGCTAAGAATAACTTCTCTTCTACCTGTGATGCAGAATCACAATAGGTGACAGGAAAGCAATATAAGTGTGAGAGAGAGAGAAGTGTGTGTGTGTGTGTAGCTGTACAGCATGTGAGACTGAGTGTATGAACACAAGTCAAAAACCCTCAGGCCTCTTACGTGTTTTGTCTCGTCTTCTGTGATTTTTTGGGGGGGCACCATAATGACTAAAGTAGCCCATTGTGATCCTGTAAGATTTACTCGATGAATGTGTAAATCCAAATTGGTGTATGTGATTGTTAGTCATGAATACGTTCCTATATATTCTTTCATGTTGGAAAGATGGGGGAGGGGTGTGACTGTGGATGGAGGGTAGATAGCAATGGTTCAAAAGCATGCAGATGATAAGCTGGGCATGCCAATGAGCCAGCTTAAGATAATGGATGTGAGAAGAAATGAGCAGTACATGGAAGAAGAGAGTTTGGGGAAATAAAGAAAGACAGGAGGGAGAAGAAATAAGAGGGAAGAAGTTATGAGAGCAAAGAGAGACAAAGACAAAAGGAGAGGAGATGAACTTGATACCAAATGCGAGGTTAATACATTGTTTCAATTTTCCATCTGGTCCAGATTGAATTCACAAAGGGAAAAACCCAACCGGTCCAGAAATTGTCCTCCAAATACTTGAACTACTAAATACTACTACAGTACTTTGACGTACTGTTGACAGTTTTTTTTTTTTTTTACCTTTACACGACCATGCTCAAGTGGTCAATGAAATCCATTCTCCTTCATTTAATCACTAGCTGATCATTTATATTGGGGTGGTGGTGGCACTGTGGGGTTGTCCACTTGTCAGAAGTTTGGTGGTTCGATCTCCGGCCCTTCCAGTCTCCCAGTATTTCTGTTCTGATGTACAGTTGGCACCTTAGCTTCTGCCATCATTGTGTGAACGAGTAAATGTGACGTAGTGTAAAAGTGCTTTGAGTGGTCGTAAGACTAGAAAAACGCTACACAGAGCATTATGTATAATACTAATAATAGTGTTTTTACGCCCCTTCTCTAGTAACTGAGAAACATTCTCTTCAGCCCAAATATTCAGGAGGCATCTCACTTCCTTGTAAGGTTTGGTTTGTCCCTGGCTAGTTGTCATTTTGGTAGCAAAACAGTATGAGAAAAAACTTTTTTTGACACATACAATGGTACACATGGGGCGAATGGTGTTCACACCAGAAATGAACCACTCCACTTCACTTGACAGCAGCTGGAGGCGGACCAGAGAATGATTGTAAATGTACAAGCTATGTATTTGTATAGCGCCTTTTTAGTCTTTGCAAACACTCAAAGTGCTTTTTACACTCCATCACATTTACCAATTCACACACATTCATACACTAAACCTAATCGCTCAAGCAGAAACATTCACACACATTCATAAACCGATGGAACAGCAATCGGGGGAAATTCAGGGTTCAGTATGGAAGGAGGAGGAGGCGGGTATTGAATTTTCCGATTAGCGGGCAACCCGCTCTACCTCTTGAGCCACAGCTTGGTCTGCACCAGAGTTCGAGTTCCAGAGTTCACACCGACAAACCACCCCAAGGTGGTCGGTGTGAATCCACCCTTAAATGCTAATTTGATTCCCCTGCCAAAGGTTGATTTAATATCAGACTGTATGGTCAGAAAATGTGTTCTGTTACCTTCATCTCCGAAGAACAAAAGGACGCAGAGTGGAATAGTTAACAGAAAGAGAGGATGAAAATGGATTGGATTACTGGTCTGTCTGAAAGTGGACTCCAGTGTTCTAAACGTGTAATGTCACTCTACCCTGTCTCAAACCGACTCCCATTCCATCTGTGCTGCGATTCTGCTAACCAGATTCAATTAATGATTCTGGTCAACATTAGATCTTTACATGTTTACTGATTGAAAAAAAAAAACAACAAAAAAACCCCAACTGTATTTTCTGATTATTTTAGCATATGTTGGTTTGACACATTTACAAAATGGAAGAAAAACAAAAATCACTGATACTTATTCCAGACACACACCCCTCCATGCATAAGTGCTTAGACAGCACATGAATTATGAAAAGGCATCAATATGCAACAATCTCTCCTCACTCATTCTCCCAACTGCCAGTGTTACAGTACGCATGTGTGTTTTTCTGGTCCCCTGTGAACACTGTATTCATGTAGGAATCTGCGTCTGCCAGTCAACACATTTTTACATCCTCCACTGTCATGCCAGCAAGAGTCTAAGAGTAGGGCACACATACAGAGTAGTTATGGACACACACATTAGACCTGCTTTAGCACACTGGCCATGTACTAAGAGGCCGGGCAATCAGTGAGGCCTTGTGGTCTTTCTAACACCCAGAGCTCTGTCCACATCATGTTTCTCAGAGTGCTGCAATGTCAGGTACAAGGATGTTATGTGAGAAGAGCAGGAGACTGTAACGGGCTGGGGTAAAGTAAGTGAGGATGTTATCACACTGTGCACCAAATGCAACAACATCTGTCCCTTCCATTGAAGGGAAAGTCGTGCATCCAGATAGGTGAATTAAAAGGATTATTCCCTCCAAAACAAAGGCATGCTATCAAATAGTGTGTTTCCAGACAAAAATAACACAAAGGTTAGGGAAATGAAAAAGACGTCACTTTAAAAAGACAGAGGAGCAACAACAAAATGACCACCTCAATATTTAATATTCAAAACTCAATATTTGCTGTTGCTGTGTCCTCCATGATGAGTTAATACCGAACATCAAAATAAAACACCAAATGTGGCAGTGCAAGCTTAATTTTATGCCAAGGAAGCATCAGATGGACACTTTCTTTTGAATGAAAATACATGACAATCATCAAGATTCTCTTCCACAACAACACAACCTATCCAAAGATTAGCTTCAGAGCTGTGACTTAAAGCTGGGGTAGGCAATTTATTTCAGAAGCTTTTTTTTGTTATATTTGTTCAAATTCTTTTACAGCAATCCATAAATCAAATGCTTTGACACAAAGACAAAACACTCCTGCGACTGTAATAAGCACGGCCAGTCTACCTGTGTGCACATGAACTTGTGTTTTGGCTTTAAAAGGAAGCCTGACGGAAAGGGGGGTGGGATTATGTTGTGGTTGGATATTTTCAAAATCTAGTTGTCTCTTGCTCGTTTCTCCAACGCTGCCAAGCTCAGCTTTAATGCAACCACTGGTAGTGCCACAAGTGGACTGAGCTAATAAGAAACACTGAACAAAATTATAAACACATTTCTTTTGTTGTTGCCCCTATTCTTCATGAGCTAAACTCAAAGAACTAAGACTTTCTCTATGTACACAAAAGGCCTGTTTCTCTCAAGTGTTGTTCACAAATCTGCCAAAATCTGTGATAGTGAGCACTTCTCCTTTGCTGAGATAATACATCCACCTCACAGTTGTGGCATGTCAAGATGCTGATCAGACAGCATGAGTATTACACAGGTGGGCCTTAGCCTGGCCACAATAAAAAGGCCACTTGAAAATGTGCAGTTCCATCACACAGCACAACGCCACAGATGTCGTAAGTTTTGAGGGAGCGTGCAATTGGCATGCTGACTCTAGGAATGTCCACCAGAGCTGTTGCCCATGATCTGAATGTTCATTTCTCTACCATAAGCCATCTCCAAAGGCGTTTCAGAGAATCTGGCAGTACATCCAGCTGGCCTCACAACCGCAGACCATGTGTAACCACACAAACCCAGGAACTCCACATCCAGCGCCTTCACCTCTAAGGTCATCTGAGATCAGCCACCCGGACAGCTGTTGCAACAGTTGGTTTGCATAACCAAAGAACTTCTACACAAACTGTCAGGAACCGTCTCAGGGAAGCTCACCTGCATGCTCATCGTCCTCACCGGTGTCTCAACCTGACTGCAGCTTCGCACAGCCATTGAGGAGCAGTGGACCAACGTTTCACAGGCCACGATGAACAACCTAATCAACTAATCAACGGTGCAAAGGAGATGTGTTGAGGCAAATGGTGGTCACACCAGATACTAACTGTTTTCGAGACCCCCCTGGACCACCCCAATACATTGAAACTGCACATTTTCAAGTGGCCTTCCATCCACCTGTGAGGTGGACGGATTATCTCGGCAAAGGAGAAGTGCTCACTAACAGAGATTTTGACAAATTTGTGAATATTTGAGAGAAATAGGCCTTTTGTGTACACAAAGTCTTAGATCTTTGAGTTCAGCTCATGATAAATGGGGGCAAAAACAAAAGTGTTGCGTTTATAATTTTGTTCAGTATATTTGATTGACCTTCTTTTGCCACCAGCTTTTGAGTTTAAAAGCCATTGGACCTCTTTTACAAGGATTCTATTTTGTGTAGCTGAACTGAGTGCAGGCGGCACTCAGTTCAGCAGTGCCAGTGGTGGTGGTGGTGCAGGCTAACAATAGACAGTCTTAACAGGACAGGAAAAGTACTGCTTATACTGGTACCAAGCTCAGAGTTTGAACAGGATGAACTCACATGATTGAGCGGGTCTTTGGTCTCATGTTTTGGGGTCTTAGGGCATCCATATACACATGTGTGATTATTTGTAAATGAAACATGAAGATGGGTAATAATGAATTTACCTGTGGCCATAACTGAATGTTATGCCACTGAAAATGAAATGAGAACGCATCATCCTGATGGGCTGCAGTCATCATTCTCAGTATCTTGGGGAAAATACGTTTTTTTTGTTATTTGTGTTGTCATTCAGATGTGATCAGACACTTCTAGGATCGCCCCTGTAGCCAACCAAAGAGTAGGGCCTTTGAATTCTCAAGGTGAACAAATGCTCGAAATTCAATCTGCGTCAGAAGGTCAGCGGACTGTCTGATGCAGACTGAATGTTGATTGTGACCATCTGAGGCTGACACTAGAGGTAACGGTCAGCATATAGTAGAAAGTGAATGACTGAAGAACTGCCTGACTTGTATATGTAACTGAGCCACAAGTAATGAAAAAGAATTGCGTGATTGTGTGAGCCCCCCTGTCAGCCTTGTCTGCTCTTCAGGGGCAGAGACACCAGGCAATTAAGGCAGGAGGAGACCCTGCAAAAATGTGCACCATTTATTTCAATAAGCACGCCTCCTCCTGCTCCTTACACTGATCTCAAGCAGATGACAGGGGACCCAGGGTTGTCCCAGAGCATATTTAAGTGCAGGATGCATGTAGACAGGCAAGGGCATACACACACACACTGAAGATGCAACCACAACATGTTAATGCTGCCCATGTGTGTACCCACATGTTATGTGCATCTCTACAATAAACAAGGCTCAATAAAAAAAAGACGTTTTTAAACAGACACTCTGTGCCTGTATGAAAGCCAGTGAGATTGATGACACACACAACCTATTGCTTTACCAGTTGATCCTGTCATGCAGTACAAAGGAGGCAACGGTGCATCTCTGTAATTATGGCTTGGGGTTTGCAGGATAATTGCTATAGAGTGCGTTGCAGGGAAAAGATTACCGTTTGGTTTGTTGGTTTAAAATCTGTGAATGTCCCCTTCGCGAGGAAATGGCACCGTGTAATGCTGGCCTACGTTCTGCTGGTGGAAGGAAGTGGAGCCACTGCAGGCGCAGTGCCAATGCAAACAGATGCACATCAGCTTTCTGATCTATTATGCGGTCTCTACCTTTGAAGTTAGCTAACGTTCATGGTAATTTAAGCTAATGTCCGGGATTAACTGGGTGACTCGCTGGTAGTTTGTCTCAGTTTTAGCTGTTTTGCAGCTTTGGCGGGTCTGTCAGGTGTTTGCATTTAGGCTAGTTCCGAGCCCGAAAACAAGACTGAGCGTGGGTAGTATTTGACTGAGCGCACACAGTAGTTTGGCATTCACGGTGTCGGATGTTTGTGTTGTTTTGGAAGGGCGGGGAACTGTCCACGCACGCGACGCAGGCTCACACATGAAACACGCACAGTCGGTCATACGTTAGGGTCCCTTCAGAGCACCCATTTCCCTCTGTCACTTGTTACCTTGCGTTTTCTGGTCTCGGCTGACCCGCTCCACACGAAACACTGATAAATAACCCTCAGGTTCTGCTTCCAGTTGTCCACTTTGAAGCTGTTGACATGGGGACAGCCTGCGGGACTCATGGTAGTCACAGCATCCGGCTTTGCTGTCCTCTGGGCGATGAAACCTGTTCAAATCCCTCAACGCAGTACTCAGTCCAAACGGGCAGGTTGGTTAGCTTGCCAGGTTCGTTATCCACCGATTACTGCGCTCTGGCTAACTGGACATGTTCTGGGTACAGTAGCGGAGGCACGCGCAGTAGAAAACATCAAGACGACACACCAATATTCCTCTATTGGACATTAAATATTATATAAGCCTATGCATTTAAATCCACAAAAGCGCTGTATATATGGTTCTTCAAATTCGCTAAATTACATGTTAGCAAGCTGGCTAAAGTTGGTTAGCACTGGAATTTCAACAGTAGCTCACACCGTTGAGCGTCGTCAAGACCCACCTCATTCATACGGTGGACCAATGAGGGGCGAGTGCTACGCGTGATTGGCGTGTGCCAACTTTCTTTTTCCCAGTTAAGTCCCGCCTCTACGAAGCGTGTGCTGCGTCGTGATTGGTGCCATTTTCCTGCAAACCACATCCGCTTGTATGAGGACATTGATTGGCTAAAGCCTAAATCAGCTTCATTGTATCAAGCAAGAACGTTACAACGTTACAATCAAGAGTGGATGGAAATTCATATCCACCTTACAGTGCACGCAGAACCAAGTGGATGAGGATATTTTCACAAAGGCATGAAACCCAGATCTATATTCTTAAACAATTTATTATTAACAGATCCACAATCGCAAAGCTTAAGCTCCCAAATGACATGACAGTTTGGTTTCATCTGTTGACTTCACCTCTTGTAATAACAAGCTGTCAAAACGGTTTTCTATACAGTGCTCTAGCGACCTCTAGTGGATCCGATCTAAAAAAACAAAAAAGAAAAAGGGGGGAAAAAACAAACAAACAAAAAAAACAGTGCACCAGATAGTGAACGACTCCTCCACTGTACCGAGTTTGGTCAAGGGCATGTCCAGATAAAGATTTGTACAGATTTGCTATTGATGATATCTACATTCTAACCAGGAGTGAGAGGGACACGATCATTGCAGTTTTTACAAATGTTGAATATATCAGAATTAATCTTCGTCAGCCATAGATGTTTTTCCTCATATGTAATGCCCTCTTTGTTATGGCCATCATGCAGCAGAACCAAAACAAACAGTGAGATTATTCACACATGTGTTTGGAACAAATAAGTCCAGTTTTTATTTTTGTGGTTTCTGTTAATGTAGCAGTGGCGCACCAACCTGAACATTGATAAATAAAACACTGACAAAATTGTAATCTTTTTTCCTTTTTCTGTAAGGATCTCTTGTTATCCTTAAGACACTGTGAAGAAAGAATAACCAAATTTATCATCATTCCATACAATTAGATTTTCCTTGACCAATGTCCTTATGCAATAGAATGTTTGTTTTCCTCTTTTAAAAAAATCCAACTCATCCTGGGAAGAACGTGTCGGGTGGCTGCAGCGTTCTTTCCCCGTCCAAGGCCCCTCAGGAATAACTTGATGTTTTGCTACCAACATCGTCCTCCTGCGATCCCATACTCTGCAAAAAAAAGTTGAGAATGTGGTTGGAAAAACTGGTTCCTGTTGGACTCTTGCTGACGGTTTTGTTATCTCTTGAAACTAACCAAGGGCCTTTTCCAGGACGCAGGTTAACGACAGAATTATCTGGATCTCTTTGCTGAGAAAACCCAGAACTGGTCCTTTTACACTAGTCCACGTTCCAGATTTTACTTTTCTAGTTTTTGATTGTTATGTATGTGCAGTGGTAATGACTTTTTTTAACACCTAAATACCAAAAAGGTCATGTTATGTACTATTGTAGTTGTTTTTTGTCATTTATACCGATAGCAAGCCATACTACTGTTGTGTTGTACCATGCTCACATTCCTTAGATCATTTCATTCTATCATTGAAAGAATATTTGCACCATGGATAAAATAATAACTGGATAATGGATCCATAACATTCCAAGGAAACGGGATTCCACAAAACAAAAAACATCCATGCACAGGTAAAAAAAGCTATTCATATCTATATATTTGATGCTCTTAAACGTTGTCTCACCTTCTGCACAAATTGGGGATTTACTGTGATTTCTTGATCCATAGACTTTAGTTTCTCATCCAGCTCTATACATTTCAACATCTGAAAGGAGAAAATGATACAGCTTCACTTTAAAATGGTAGCTAACGCCAAACGTACAATCGGGATTCATAGACAACACTGTGATAAGAATTCATGCAAAGCAAGACGGCACTAAAAATAAGAGTTGGACATCCTCACCTCTTGGTCAATTTTGTGGAGCATTGCAGGGTTGTTGTATTTTTCGGGGTTGTCGTGGAAGCAGACCATGCCATCCTTCTGGTTAATGCTAGCGTAGATCTCACCATCTTCAATCTGCACGGAAGCGTCACATCTCATTTGCATACTTCATGTGCAGTGATTTCAAGTTAAGCGTGTGGATGACATGTTCGGACCGGCTGTTCATGTTTTGAGTCTTTCTGGACCAACTCACCATGTGTAAGACGTATTTCTCTGCCTCCTGGGGGCCCGACAGCTGCACTCGACTCGCCATGTCTTGCAAAGACAGTGTCAGGAAGGTCTGTAATACAACATATTAAATGAGATTAGACTAAAATACCTACTGAACATGTGATTGTAATCTCACATAGTTACTTTTCTTTGGTTGAACGCTTGTTATATCTTTGCATGCTGCTCAATTAAAAGCAAAGAACTTGTCACCAAGACTCCGAACTTACACACACTTGTTTATTGGATAGTTCTGGATGAATATTGGGTTCATTCAGAAGTTTACACAGATTTTAAAAATTTTTTTTTTACTTTAGTAATGTGAATGATGACCAAACAGGTGGAGGTGTTGCTCTTCATTTCACTCAGAATAGTCAAAATGGCTCAGAAACTGTAGCCTTAAGCCCTACATCTTGATATTAAGATAACCAAAATGCTCAGATATATATCCTCTTCTGTGATGAAATAGACATTAAAAGTGACATGTCATCCAGCTCTGGCTGAAGACAGCCACTTTTTGTTTCTTTTCTGCTTTGCTCAGCTTTCCAGGCACGAGCTGGCTATCAGATGTCTACATCTGCTGTCACTCCCCCGTGTTTCCTGTCATTCTGGTTACTGACACTAATGACGTGCAGCACAGGTGGAGGATTGAGACACATTTCCTGATGTCTCAGGTCGGAGTTAGGAAAAAAAAAAGAAAAAAAAAAAAGGGTATTGATCTCACCTGGCCAAATAAACTAAACGGAATAAGTGCAAAACCACTTTAACTGCTGTGTGATTCAAATACGCTAAGACACTCTTTTTGCTTGATTCTTCTTTCCACAGGCTGTATGCATTTCCTATCCCCCCCCCGCCTAAACTGCACTTAAATCGAGTTATAGCACCAGTTATCAGTAAAGTTTAAACCATGACTGGAGGAATTTCACTCGTACTTTCTTGTGAAAACAAACAAGCTCATCTTTACTATAGAAAGACAAGAACACACATAAGCGCGCAGGCACACCCACCTTTGTTAACCTCTGGATGTTCTTCTTGTAGAGGGAGGAGAGGCACTGTTTGACCAGGCCTGTGTTGTTGTCTCGTGTGAAGGTCTCGCTGTGTTTGTTGACCACGCCGCGCAGCTCGGCCGGGTTGTTGGTGGCGTAGACCTGAGCCAGCTCGTGGTACGCGTTGCTCAGGGGCTAAGGTCAGCAATAAGAGAAAGAGAAGAGTGCGGGCAGAGAGAATAGCAAGCACTTAATGGCACAACAAATCAAAAACTGCATGAGTAGACCGTACTGCATTTACACAGAGAGCGTCTCCTCATTGATATAAATGGACAAAATTATAGAAACGCCTGCTGGTATAACTCAATTCAACAGCACCACAAAATACACCCTCAAAAGGGTCACGCAGTTTAATCAGCCAGTTTCAACAAAAACTGAATGTAACACTGATGAAGGCAGAATTTATTTCATGAGTGTTGATTAGTTTAAGCTCTGTACCTGAAACTACAAACTGAGTGTATGCCCCAGATTCTGTAAACCACAAGTAGACAGACCGTTTACTGTTTAAATGAGCAACATTTCTTGACGAGCTTCATCCGGTCTAACAGAGCTGTAATGAACTTACTTGCATCAGCTGAAATTCAGGTAACATACATTTTTGCATATGAATATGTAACTGCTGCCCCAAACGAGCAAAAGCCCTAATACCATTCATTCTTCCATGCTATTGGCCCTTACCTTGATGAACCTCCCTACTATTTGTGAGGTGTATTTGGGCAGCGGCTGCACTTTGCCGTGGAGAATGAGTGACACCAGAATGTATTTCTTATAGGCTTCCAACATGATGTGGCTCACTGCCATAGCTGGAGTGGTTATTGCCTAGAGAAAATGAGAAACACATTATACACCAGAGAAAACTGTGCATTCAGGGCATACATGAGCATGTGCGACAATTTCTGAATATGCAGTGGTTAAATTAGAAAGTTTATGCCATTACATGTATGCATGTCAGTACACTTGGTACAGCACGAAGCACACAGGGGTACCTGTTCATAAAAATACAGTGCTCTTTCGAAGTTTTTGAGGCCCGTGTAGATCATGCCCCCATAGTAGTAGTAACATAAAAAGTGCTTTGCGTCATAAGCTCCGTTCTCCTTACAGATGTCCATCATGTCCAACTCCAAGAAGGGCAGGGCGGGCTTGAAGCACTTTGCTAACAAGCACAGCTGCAAGGAGACAGATATGTGGTGAGGATGACTAACAGGGTTAACACTGGACTGTCATACTGAAAAGGAACTGTGCTGGGACTGAGACTGTGTTTGAATTATTTAATACAACGCTTTGAACAGCATATTCAACAAGTATGCGTTTAGGAGAAGGAGGAGATAACAGGAAAGATAACAGGGATAACGTGGATGTTGATTACAAAAAAATACAGTTAAAAAAAAAAAAAATCACACATACTAGCAAAATTAATTGCGCAAGGTAATTCCATTTACGGTTACAGCCATGCTGGTGATGCTGCAGGGCCAGAGACTCACCTGACACAGGTCTGCATGAACTGAGGTAAGTTGGTTTGTGTTCATCTGCATTTTGTCTATTGCCTGTTTTAGGACAACAACGCCCCTCAATGGCTGTCAGAGAAGGAAGAAATATTCTGAGTTATCCTGGGATATCAAAAACACACTGAAAACCTGTGCCACACTTTAAAATGCTTTGAAATATTTAGATCAAGAAGGGGAAAGGAAAACATGCTACTCTTGGATGCTGAAACTCAGCAACAGGATGACTCATTTGGGCCTTGTCTTGTCAGACAGAAGTAAGATTTGCTATCGCTAGGGGGAAACTGCTTTTGCAGCAAGGTGCATGCAACAAAAATAGTTTGCCCCTATTAGACAACAGTCATATGATTCTACTGCTGAAGTGCTGAGAAGTGGATGCGGCATGGGGGGCTGTGCTATGTCAAGTACTGTTCAGAATATGAAGGTGTTTGTGTCTGAGCATATTTGTGCACGTCAACACGGGAATGTTAGCACATACATGATGTAAAGTGAAATAGGGCTTATAAATGAAGATTATAGATCAGAGGGCTGTTTCACAAAAGCAGAATTTAGAAATCCAGGATATGAGATAAAGCTGGGCTTGACATAGTCCGATCAGTGCATCCTGGCTTTATCAGTTTCACAAAGGCCAAACCAGGCTCAGAAGGTGCAACTAAGTCAAGCCAGGTGTTAATTCAGATAAATAGGCATCAACAACTTTCTTCAAGAGACCACACTGTCGATCACAGATTCATTGATGCTGGAATGGAAAAGATGTGTGCAACATGCTCTATTTGCTGTTACTCACTGTGTGTAAAGAAGGTTTTTGATGAAAAAATGCACATAATATAAAAAAAGAAAGAAACACGGCCGAAGTATTGTTAATAACTGTTAATTATAACGTTACCATGAATAGTAACGTTATGTCAGACCTTAAAAGTGAGTACCGAACCGTAATATTCTACTCAACAACTGTATTAATTACAACCACTAATCAACATACTGTCTATTCAATTCCATTTTGTTTATATAGCGGCAGTTCACAACAAAAGTATTTCTTTTTCTCATAGTATTACCTATTTACCCCTATTTTGAAATAATATTCAATGCTGAGATATCTGAGTGTGGAGTCTGGGGGGTCCTCCCCCAGACGTTTTTCAGCATTAAACACTTAATTTTCTGACATGTGAAGTCAGAATATTATAAATATTATACACCACTTTATGGTGGAAATTATTTTATATAAATTTTATTTATATAAAAAGGAAACAAAATTCAGCTGGCAGGTGACAATTCAAAATATAAAAATATAATGCAGTATCAGCAGCTTGTTCATTTAGCTTAAGTTTCTTTTTTGGACAATGCACATACCTTTCTTCTATGTTTGCACTGCATGTTTTCTTATTAACCTTTCTTAAAGCCTTTTCAGTTATTTACCATTTTTTATTGCAAGCAACATTTTTGACAAATACTTTTAAAAAGTGTGTATATATATAGTAGGCTTGGCAGAGAGGCTGGAGGTCTGTCAATTTTGTGTGAAAATGGTGTACTTGTTTAGTCAATATGGATAATAGATAGAAAGTCAGTGTTGTGGTGCTCATAGAAAATACTGTATGATATCTGTAACTTGACCCTGAGGCTGTAGTCCTACAGTCTGACAGCCAGTCTGTCAATGTAGTATAAGCACATCCACAGGTGAACACTGCCTGCTGTGCTAACTGTTATGTGTTTTACTGTCAGATGTCTGAACTGCACTCACTTGAAAACATTAACATAAAAACAGGACTTGGACTTAGATATGGAGATAAAAAGAAGCACTAAGGACACTGGAAATCCAGCAACTACAAAGAGAAGTGATTTAGTGATTTAGTGTACTAGAAGTTCACTGTAACCCTAACTGTAGCACAATGTATTGCAGTAATCTTTGTTTTCTCTCCCAAACACGCAGTTGTTTCTTGAATAAACAGTGCACAATATATCCTCCTTACTGAAGTAGGACTATAATTTGAGAGTATTATAAAATGGCATAGGAATCCTACATAGTGTGTGTGAGTTTCTTGAGTGACATATAATGTCCGGTGCTCACTTTTAAGGCACATTATAACAATATAATTATGACAGTTTCAGTTAAGAGCTGTGATATTTTTAGCTTCTCACACATTCAGTTGGTCAACAATTGGCTGCCACACTTTCTTTCGCTGGTTTATTGCTGTACCCGTGTTACTTTTTCTTTTATTTATTATTTCTATTTTTTACAAGTGCTTTTATTCCACATAAACCTACTCGCTGATGCTCATGGTGTATGAGTATGGTGCATGCATCTTCTCTAGTTATGAAACAATCTACTGATTTTAATACCGGCTACTGAAAAATATGCAGAACACATAGGCCTACATAAGAAGATGGAATGACTGAAAGAAACACTTTGGTTTCTGATCGGCGTGACTGCTGACTGAACAGATAAGGCAACAGGATTAACTAAGCCTGGCTGTTAGCCTGGTCTGGAGCAGGCTAGCTGCACAGAATAAATCACCATGGTAACTTATGTGCTACTGCTTTCGTGAAACCGAGTCAAGGCTTAATTCAGCCAGGATATCTGGAAAATCCCGGCTTAATCCGCTATCCTGGTTTTGTGAAACAACCCTCAGCTGTCGATGGGATGAAAGAGTTCAAAGCCGTATAGCTTGTGGAGGTGGTGGACTGTTCACATCGCTAAAACAGCGCTCTGTCAATTATTATACACCATTTAAATGATGTTCAACTGTGCAGGTAGTCTTTAATAGAAGCTGGGGGTGTGTCTCTTACCTGTTTCCGCTCCACAAGGGCGTTTGTCAACTGGTGGCAGAGACCAGCAACTGTGCGAGGAAGCAGAAGGGAAGAAAGGTGTTAAACAAAGTGATGTTTGACTCTTTTAGTGGTTAGTCAAGTGTAAAGCACTGCTCACATGGGTGTACAGGACACGTCTACACTTCATTAGAGCTGCACCTAAAGATTACTTTTTAATATTTCAATTTTTTTTTCCAATAATCAGCCGTTAGAGTGACACATAAAGCACATCAGAATAATGATCATAGTGGCACAATTTAAAATATGTCCAGTTTCACTGCTGTGATATGATATTATTAACAACAATAATGATAGACTATTTATCAGATGCTAGATCAGAAAAATATTGGAACTCAAATTCAAAAGGGGAAAAAAAGAGCAAAATTAATTATGCAAGGTAAAATATACGGAAAAAAGACATGTTCTGTGTCATTTAGGCAACTTTATAAAACAGAGAGAGTCGGGGCAAGCCGTGTGTGTACAGTCAGAGACCACAGGTCTAGGTGTAGTCTGGAGAGAAGAGAATTCTGAGATAGCTGCATAGCAGGTATAGCCTATTAAAAAAATAAAAAATAAAATAATAATAATAATGTTTGTGGGGATTAAAACCTGCTTTCACAGGGCGGTATAATCACGATGTTGGCTCAACGTCATGATGTCTGTCAGCCATCGCCGATGGCATCATCTATCAACCGAACCCTAATACATGGCAGTTAAATATAAAAACAGCTGAACGTTAGGTGACAAATGGTGTAACGTTATGTCAGCAGACGCTGGAAAAGCCGGTATCTGACATTAGGGTTGGGCCGATAAGACAATGCCATCATGCATCGGCGATGGCTGACAGATGGTCGATGGTTGAGCAGGCACTGTAATAGTAAAACCTTTCCTCAGAATTCTCTTCTTCCCACATTCAGACACACAAGAAGCCTACACCTCAGGTAAACACACCAGCTCGACCCTCTGCCTCCCTACCGCCCGTCTTCTCCACTTTCTCCATCAGCAGTAGGTTTTATAAAGTCTAAAAGTCACGGCAGTAAGTGAGCCGCTTGTGTGCTTGTTAATGTTGTAATGTTAATGACGCAGCCTATCAAACAGCCTGTGTGTTCACTGCCGCTTTACCTGGTCCATGCTTGTAAAATTTCCACCGCGACTTGCATCCTGATAGGCCACCAACTTTTCCAACCGAGTGAACAATGTGCGAGGTAACGCATGCACATAAGACAACCGCTAAACCAAACTCCCTGCGCGCTCCCGATGCAATCGTCTATCCTGATGTTTCAATGTAGACATCATCCAATGGAAATTTTGTAGACAAAAACCCAACCTTTTCTGACATATGTCCCAAACTGAGTAAAGAGCTTGCCCGAGAAGTGTGGATAATTTAGATGCAGTGTGCAGAGTTTTGCTGACAATCGTGCATATGTTAGCAGAGTACATGCTCTCAACAAAATATGCAAAAGAATTCTGACTAGAGTATAAATCTGTTCTTGTTTAACTGAAAACCTGTGATACATAAAAAATGACCAGTAACATCTGGTGAGAGCTCTGGTTAGTCTGGACTTACAAGTGTCTGTTGCATATCTAATGTGTTCCCCATTGCAGGTACTGATGAAAAGCTGGACTTGGGAGAAGAGCGTCTCAAAGTCAGGGATGTTTGGCATGGAGAACTTCACAAATCTGGAATTAAATAGTAGGAGGTTAGCAAAGTGAAACAAGGAGGCCTTGGCACAGGCCTTTAACATTAACTGGTAATGACACTAACACTTTGTCATGTGGGATGAAAATGCAAAATTGGATGGTTTAGTTGTTAGATTATTTCCATATGCAGAGGGATGTAAAGTCTTTCCATATGAAAAAATACTGCACAGGTGATTTCCATAACTTCAGTTTTCAGGTTTGTGATGCTGAAGTCAACTCATAAAAATTTGTGTGTTGCTACTGTAAACTTTTGGAGAAAAAAATGGATTTTATACGTTTAAACTTAATTTTTACAGCTGTTTAAATTCAGCACAGACATTTCTTGATTTACTTAATGGTGAGACATAATCACTTTCTTTGCTACAAAACAAATTAGTTCATGCTTACATTATTAGTTGTACATGCAACAAGTAGCCTTTAGCTGCTTTGTGAATACATCAGACTTGCTATGCTACATGGAACAGGCAGCCTATCACAATAAAAAACCATGATAATACTAAGAAGGAATTGGCAACCTTTAAATATATATTTATATATGCAAACAATGGATCATTTATGTGATTTATTTATATCAAACTCAAATGAAAACTCTGGCACCAAAGTCATGTGCACCATTTTCTACTTTTAAACTACCTTACTCAAAAGTCCCACCACCTTTACCGTATTCATCACAAAATGTAAAACATCACATTCAACAGACAAAACAATAACACAATCCCTTGGCCCAGTTCAGAAACAAAACAATGGAGAAGAAGCAAGTAAGATAATGCGGGCAGGAGAGTAGAGAAACACACAACTGGACAGAACTGAACACAAAGGCAAACAAGACAAGAAAACAGCAGTGGATATCACTGAACACTGCGGAATAGTTCTTAACTGGTGCTAACTACACTGATGATGGCAAAAATGTAAAGCATAACGACAGGGGGGCAACTTACAGCACAGCCAGCACGCCTAGGGAGTGCTCCTGGATATCCAAGGCCCCCAGCACTGTGTCCAGGTGGGACAGGTTTTTGGCCAGCAGCTCCCCACTCTTGTTGATCAACTCACACAGCTGAGTCATCTGGCCTGGAGGGGTAAGAGGCAGGAGAACAGAGAAGAAAGTAAACCACTTTGGGCTGTCTCACATGCCCTTTTGATAATTGGTAAAACACTTATCTCATATTTAAGGCAGTTTACATTGCAATACTAGATTCAGATCAAATTTTAGAAATCACTGCCTTGAGGCACACCTGGTGTTTCATAATAAAATTAGGCTGTTAAACAGGATTTAATGTCATTAAATTTCATCTTTCAAATGTATAGCAAGACACAAAGACAAAGGTGTGACTTCACTGGTTGCCCAAACTAAAAATTATATTATAACATGCACCGTTTTACGGTCATTGTAAAGTTTAATCTACAAAAAATTAGAGGGCTATACTTTTTTTTTTACAAGTATGCAGAGGCATGTTCCTCATTTTTAAGGGGTCAAATTAATAAGAAAATTACAATTTTCTTGTCTTCGACTGCCAAAAGGCTATTCTTCACAAATGTAGGCACAAATGTAAAAAACAAACAGACTTACAAAACTGTTTCTAATCATCGCGCTGAGGCTGAGGATTTAAATATAAATCGGCCGGTCAAGTGTCCTGTCAAGGCCTTGCAACAGAGGTAATGCAAGTGCGATTGACAGATGACTTTGAACCAATAACATTCGCTAATTCAGTTTGTCAGCCAATCAAGTTGGGCCAGGGCGGGACTTCCGGTAGGCAATCCCCAGAAATTATTTTGTAGATCAAAAACAAAAAGTATAATTTTGACATTTTGTTTGATGGACTACCTAGTTCGCGGTTATCCTTGGCGTTCCCGTGTTCAAACGCATCATATGGTGATACTTTACAGAACTCTCGCAGTCAGAAAAAGTCATTTTTGCGGTGTGTTTACATGATAAAGCAGAAAGAGGGCTCTGACCAGTTTGGCTTCCTAGCTATCGGCAAGGCATTGGATAGCATAAGCTAGCTATCTAGCTAATACCTCCCATTCGAATGAGTTTAGCATCCCTACCTTGAGCGGAGAGCTGCCGCACATTGTTCACAAACTGCTCCAAGGCTGAAGCCATTATTTCCTGGGTCCAAAGTGGAGGTAATTTGCACTGTTTTTCATTCAAACGTCAGAAACAACTCCGTCCGGACTGAGACAGGGGGCCACACAGCCGCCACTGAGGAGAAACTGTCGCGAGATCATAAGAACAGAGCAGACTGGAACGAGTTTACGTACCGACCGTTGAATTCTTAAAGGGCCAGACACACGATTTGCTGTCAGTATTTGTAATTGTGATTATCATTATTTCCACAATGTTATTATTTATTAGGAAATTGTACCTTACAATCCTTGTATTATATGTTAGGGGACTACAGTTGTCTATTTCATACTGCAATGTCAGTTATCCCTTTAAGGAAATAAAGAAATACAGGAACTGACGCGCAATCTACTGGGTTTTCAACAAAGATGTTATAACATGGAAGAGCTCCTGTTTGAGTTTATAGCATCCATCTGTTATTGTCTGATTATAGACAAGACACCAAAGTTTCTTTCTTTTCTTTTTCTTTCTAAAATAATACAGCTATTGTAATTTTTTGTAAATATTTTGGCAGTAACTGTTTTTGTGTTTTTTGGATGAAATATATCAAGAACTTGATTGTTATGTTAAGAACTGAGAACTGGTTAAATGTATGTTTGTGCATCCATCCATCCATCCATCCATCCATCCATCCATCCATCCATCCATCCATCCATCCATCTATTCTCTAAACCAATTAACATGTTCAGGGTTTAAAGAGGACCCCAAGCAATGTTGTCCCCTTGCATTTTTGGAGTTGCCTGATTTTACAGTTAACAATTGAGAAAATCCAATATATTAATTAGATGTCCTAATAACTAATTTAAATTAAGTAGATAATCATTGACGGCACATATGCTGGTGACTTTAAGCTGTTGCTATTTTTGATTTAACTTTTAAGTGTAACTTTAAGTGTTACAGTGTGGAATGGGAGCCTAATATACATTGGTTCATACACTTGATTTTAATTCTGTTATGAAATTGTATGTTCAGCTAATGGATTCCGGAAAATCTCACTGCATATTGTGACTCTGCATGCCTCTCACGCATTGAGAGGAGTGACCCATCTCGTTCTTCTAACATATCTTTGCTGCCAGCAGCCTTGTAGTACAGTTTGTTCTCGCCACTGAGCTTTTCTTCCCTTGGTGCTGCAGTATCAGTTGTTCAGGCTACTACTCGTTTCAGTTCAGGTTGCTCCAACAGCCACTGTTACAGATGCTAGGGGTTTGAGAAAGGCTGTGGGGTTGCTGCCGGGCAGTTAAAACACACTGACAAACGATGCAAACAGCTCCCAGTAACACTGTGACCAAAGGCATGTTACATTTGACCTGACTGCTGCTGTGCGAGTAGCCTGTCGGCTAACGTTAGCGACCGTTAGCTCAACCGCAGCTGGCTAGCTGAGAGACGCCCAGAATGATAAAGTAAAGCTGGCAGAGTAGCAGTGAAACAAATTTTCACGAAAAGACAAATATCACGACCGATGCTACGTGCTAATAACAACACGGTTTGACTACCGCAGAATTTGGAAAACTTTTCGACTCCCATGCGGACTTTTCCACTGTTTGCACTCGCCGGTTGGAGAGGGTTAACGGTAACTGTTGGTGACAGTTGTCGGTACTGCTGCAGCCATCTGTCAATAGTTAACTATGTTTTTGCTGTCCAGGACAACACGCCTACTCGGAAGAGAGAAAACTGTGCTACGTGATCCGTTTAAGAGGATTTGCGTAAACATGTCGTCCTCCTCTGCCCCGGGTAAGAGACTACGGGTTCTGGTTGACATGGACGGGGTGCTGGCGGACTTCGAGGGGGGGTTCCTCAAGAAGTACCGGGCCAGGTACCCGGACGAGCCCTACATCACCCTGGATGACCGAAGGGGGTTTTGGGTGTCAAAGCAATATGGGCAGCTGAGGAGTGACCTGTGTGTAAGTGACATGCATATAGTGCACAAAAATAGCTGTTGAAATTCACATTTGCAATCTTACACACAACCGATTTCCCGGGGTCCCCACACAAATAGTTTAATTTGACCAGAAATTAATTAACAATATATTACAGACTGTTCAGAATGACAACAGGTCTCAATGTAGCGTTAAAGTTGGATCTTAACCAACATGAAATATTGCTGGTTCCTCAGACAGAAACATTATTTAATGGGATATATAGATCGGCAGTTAAAAAGCTTGTTTTGTTTGGGGTTCTTTGAAACAAAGCAAGGCCTATACTTCCACTCAACGTCCCATGCATGCATTTGAGTGATGACCAGTTAAACCACTATATGTTTTGTTTAAGAATTTCATCTGGCTGGACAGAAGACCTGACGAGTAGCCAGTATCTAAAACAACAAAAATCAGAGGTGATAAGAGCTTATTAGAGGAGTTTTATTTACAGTGTTTTAAGACCCACTAAGATAGTGTTCATGTGAATGTCACATGAATTTGAAGGGTGTTCTTCTGTGGAAAAACATATTTTCTGGATTTTGCAATAGTGACAAAGCAGAATACTAAACTATCTAATTAACAACAGACTATTTAAAGCGTTTATTTTAATAAAGTGGATTTTGTACTAGTATGTTACTGGTGTTTACATCTCTGTTAATTCTGCACAAGCAGGTGAGGCATCGATCTAGCCTAAATTATGATCCCACACACTGTTATAGAATGCAAAAGTACAGCCAATCCATGTGTTTTTTGTGACAATGCAAAAATTCCCAAATCACATTGGCTTGTTGCAAATTGATGTTATATAACACAAATAAACTATGTCAGGGAATTATAAACTAGGTCAAAGGTTCATGTAAAGAAACACAAGTACAAAAGAAGAAATGGATCATAAAGATGTTTTTCGTCGTCCCTCCTGCTTTATTATTATTATTATTATTATTCAGGAAATCTGTACATTCTCAGTCAGATATCAGCTGTTCTCATCCTCGAGTGTCTAGCTGACCTTGAAAAAGTTGACTTTTGGACATTCCTCCTTAAGAGCAGGTGTACACTCACATGCCGTGGATACACATATACGGTGGCTATGAAAAGTCCCACACACTGTTATGAAATTGTGGGTTTTTGAAATATTAAGTATTAATATACATATAATTCTTTATTTTTATTTTTTTACTTATTTATTTGCTCAATATCCTATCTGATTATGTGATTGGTTACACTACACGTTGCGAGCAGCAGAGCTGTGTTGAAGAGACTGAAGGTGCCATAAACATCAGCACAGTGTCCCTTTTACACCAGCGTGAACATGCCCGAAGTCACAGCTACGGGGTTTCACTCAGTGACACTCTTAAAATTGACGTCTTTTATGTCAGTTGCTCTCCCCTTACCCACTCACTGCACTTAAATACAGCATGCATCGGTCTTATCTGTCTTTTCACTGATCGCGATGTAACGTTATATATTTATTATAACTATATTATATATTATTATATACTTTAAGAAGTAACTGTGGCAGTAAAACTTTTTCTCAGACTGTGATAGTTAAACTTTGCAATCAATCCACACCTGCGTGCCGGGGAGGTGGGGGGGTATTTTCATGAAAAATGAAAAAAAGTTTGAAAACACCCCAACCCCCCTTACCCCCGCTGTTTTCTCACAAATCCCACCCTGTTCTAGCCTCTTTAAAATAGATGACATGGACTAAAAGAGGATCCATATGAGGATTTGTTAGTACAGCACGGGTGGCTCAGTCTATGAAAAAGAGGGAGGGCAGAGAGAGGCAGAGGGAGAGAGAGGTGTGTGAGTAGCCATTCCCTGTGAGCTAACTATTAATAATAACATTTTTATTTTTAAATTAAACGTACAAAGGGAAGTTTTCAATCCAAGTTTTTATTTCACACAAAAAATAATTATTGTTAGCACACTACTGCACCACCATTAGATTTTTCCTGTGCACGTCCAGGGGTGCGTGCACCACACTTTGGGAATCGCTGCCCTACGCCATAGCGTCAGATTTCCTTCAACTCGTTGGTATGTAGCATTTTGGTGGTATAACTGCAGAGTGACGCAGACACCATACGGTATAAATGGTTATGGCGGCATGTAGTCTACGCCGTCGACTCCGGTGTAGACTTGACGCAGAAGTATAAATTGGGCTTAACTTTATTCTTGTCTGTGTTGCCTATTTTTCACTTGTATGTGACTCAACATCATTGCAAATGAGGGCAACCTTTCAGTAAAGGTTTGAAATTAAATGAAGACTCTATTAAACTTGCACATCTAGACTTTGGAATTTTATTCCACTCTTTGCAAAAAAGTTAAAGTTCCTTCAGTTTGCAAGCTGCTCTCCTGCATACAGCTCTCTTGTAGGTCATTCAACATGTTTTCGATGGGACTGAGTCGGGGATCTTGCCTGGGCCATTCCAATACTGTGATTTTCCTTTTCTGAAGCCATGCCTTGGATGTGTGCTTTGGGTTACTGTCAACCATGTTAGAATGTGCAATTCCTCTTCAGCTTCAGCTTTCTGACAGAGGCCAGCAGGTTTTGTGCCAAAATATCTTGACATTTGGAACTAGTTGTCATTGTCCTGTCTCTCTTGAGAGAGCCCCTGACCCAACTAAAGAGTAGCAGCCCCAAAGCATGGAGCTACCACCACCACGCTTCAGAGTCGGTATGGTGTTCCTTGGGTGCACCAAACATCTTATAGAATTATGGTCGAAAGATTTTTGTTAGCCTCCCTGAGAAGCTTTTACCCCCTCCTCACATCATTTTGGAGGCTTGTCCAAATTGATTGTCATGAATGGCGTGTTGTAGTTTTTTATTTACTTTATTTTAAAGATGGAACAAGTCTGGCATTCAGGTTGTTGTTGTTGTGATTTTGTGTCTTAACATTTCAAAAACTATTTCACAAGGGTGTGTAGACTTTTTACATCCACAGTATGTACTTCTTATCAATATTATTATCTTATCTTATTTCTTATTAGACTGATAGAAAACTGCTTGTGTTTTTTATTCTAGGAAAAAGCCATCAGTATCTGGGAGTCCAAGGACTTTTTCGTAGAACTGGATCCGCTGCCAGGAGGAGTGGAGGCGGTCAAGGAGATGGCCAAGCTGGATAAGTAGGTTTTGAAGTCCACTCATGTAGTCCACTCATCTGATGCATAAACTAATTTGGTTGCTGCTGATGTAATAGTCACATGCAACACAGGTTTCTGAGCAACATTTATGGATGTTTAATGAATATTGCAACCGTGTGGTAGCCTCTATGATACATACTTGTGGTGCCCAGTGTGACGTGCAGTTCCGATGTGTGATGTGGTGACGGCACACGGACATGCAGACTGTGATGGATGGGAAATGTGTCACATTGCCATCCCTATAGAAAAATAAAAGCCTGGGACCACAGTTGCTACAGTAGTGATAAGAGTCACTGATGGAGAGGTGTAGAGTTCTGTTCATCCCAACAATTAGAATATTGAGAAACTTTTTTTTTGACTGATAGTGATGCACAAGTCAGGGCGGGTTTGTGTAAGCTTACTAGAAAATGTCATGGGTTCGGATGGGTTCGGATTGGCTTTTTTGCGGGTCAGGTTCAGGTGCTTGATTAACTAATATTTTTGCCAGTTGGGCAGTGCGGATTGGGTCTCACAACAGGTTGGTTAGGTGCGTGTCATGGAAATAAAGTAAGCCAGCTTCAGGTGTGATGAAGAAATTTTGATGGCTGATGAAGACTTACGCAGCATTTGTTTATTCAGCCTGGCCGAGGAGATACAGTGCATCCAGCGTCTTTACACAATGCCAACAACAAATCTGAATAATACTTAATGTTGAGGGATTTCTATTCTTCCTGGACCTGCAGAGATTCACTAAGTGTCCAAATAAGGTTATTGTTCACCCCTCTGTACATGTGTGAAGATTCTATTTTATATTTCTATATTATATTTCAAATCAAGAAGCTGTGCATAACTAAGTTAATCTAAAGTCTCGTTATGTGTTATTCAAGCCACACGCAACACTTTCTGCATAGAGCCAGTCAGTCTGTCTGTAAAGAAACAAAATAAAGATAATCACAACCTTGGGTTACCTAACTAATGGAAAACAGTGCATCCTTATCAAGACAGCTGCATCAGTCAGTCTACTAAGAAGGCAGAAAGGAGAAAGGAGTCTGACCTACTGTTTTAGAGAGTCACTAGCTGTCTCCTTTGGCTTACTTTAGGTCAGAAAGTGACCCTATCATGACCTGGGGAAACCTTTGTCATAGTAACCCTAAATTCCTTCACAGTCCGGGTATTAAAAACCACTGACTCCTGCATCACTACTGCCTGCTACGTGTGGTCAGATTTAAAGATGGTAAATGTTGGATCTGATGAGCTCTGTCAGTTTTCCAAAGCTAATGCCTGTCAGCATACTCTAACCCGCACATGTAGTGAGACAATTGAAATTGGTAGTCAGTATAACGCAGGCTGTGCCATTGCCATTGCCAGTCCCATTCTCAGAAACCCACAACACAGCGGAATAACGTCTAAAAATAGCTGTCATATAGTTATGAAACTGCATGTTTACATTTCCTCGCCTGGTGGAAATGAATGGCTTGCTTTAACCGCCTGCGCCTGAATAACCTTTTCTTATCAGGGAAATCTGCCATATGGTCTGATCTCATAATAAACAGCTGGGATATAAAAATGTTTGTATGTTTTTAATTTTTCCACTCTGGTCCTGTTGTTTCGCTTTCTTTCTGCAGCACAGATGTCTTTATTTGTACCAGCCCTATAAAGCATTACAAACACTGCCCGTATGAGAAGGTAAGCCCTGTGTCAATCAACAACATCAATTCTGTTCCCTTTTGAAATTACTACTGTGTTTCCTTTTTTTAATTAGATTTCATCTCCTCCTTGTGTGTGTGTGTGTGTGTGTGTGTGTGTGTGTGTGTGTCTAGTATGCATGGGTAGAGAATCATTTGGGTCACGACTTTCTGGAGCAGGTCATCCTGACCAGAGACAAGACAGTAATCACCGGAGACATCCTCATAGATGACAAGCCTGACATTCTAGGTGAGGACTGGATACACATGAGCGTTTAAATGCCTGCTAATTGACATTTTAATTCAGTCGATAACTAACGGACATTCTGAACTACAATGATATTTATTGTTATTTTATATTGAAGATAATAATGACCCAGACCATTTTAGCTAACTAATTAAGCTAACGTTAGCTCCATTATAGAACTGAACAATTACTCGCATTCTTATTGAATTTGCAATATGGCCAAATGCGATTTTCAAATTGCAGGAGGTGCAATATTTGTTAAAGGCAAAATGGATGTCAGAATACCATTTTAAATGAAATATTGTTGTGCTTGTTGTTGACACAACATATTTTACAGACTTAAGAAAGAACGTGTGTTTTAAGCACTAAAAAGGAAAAATCCTGCATAATCCTGTTTGTGTGGTGGCATGGCAGTCATTGCCTCATTTGCACTTTATAAGAGTCAGTTGCTGGGTTGCCTAAAGCCGTGGTTTGTACGGTTTGTACTCTCTCCACAGCTAAATATGTGTGGTTGTCGCTTATGTAATGTTTGTGCCTTAACGTGTCTCCTGATCAGGTGTGGAGCCCAAACCAACGTGGGAGCACATCTTGTTCACTGCCTGCCACAACAAACATCTCTCCATCAGCCCCTCCCAGAGGCGACTCCTTTCTTGGTCGGACGACTGGAAGGCCATCCTGGACAGCAAACGGCAGTGAGGGAGTCCTTCGCCCACGAGCCCGACATCACCACCACACCGACGGATGTCGAGGATCGATGTGGTGCCGAGGCAATGCCAGAAATCACTTCTGAAAAGAGGGAAGGTAAAATACTACGAGGGAAATAATCAGCCAAATAAACGATAATTTAGAGTTTGGATGTTTTACACAAAGCAGACACTTTCACAGATTGTTGCAATCTGTTGGAAGAGGACATTCATTTGTTTGACCACAAGGGGGCACCCTGAGACTGAGTGTGAAGTGGAGTTGACAACCACATATCCATCAATTTCACCAAAACAACTGTGACAACAAAAAGGTTAAAGGTGAGGACAAAATGATTTTTAAATAGATACACGGTAAGTCTCAAAAGGCAGAGTGAACTTATTGTCAGCTGCTCTGAGTCTGCATACTGTATGTTTTTTCTCTTTTTGGACCTTTCTCTTCAAATTGAAACTCATTTTATTTTTGAGCCACTGGAGCGGATTATCTGTGGTATTCTTCACCAAAGGCTTATCAGTAGCTGACAGCATTGTCTTCTGTTAATGAGTCAGTGAGCCGATATTCACTCACAACAAAGGAGCACTCCACTCCAAAAACAGAAACAGTCTCTTTGAGTTGTCCACTGATCAGTATGTGCAATACAGGAACATAGGAATGTGACCTGGACTTAAAAACACTGTAACTGTTAAGTCAGGTCTATATTTTAGGTCTTGGGTCACAGAGTACCACTGGCATGTAAATGTAAATGCAAGTATACATGTACGGAGATACCTCTTAAAGTTTTAAAGAGCCGATAGTTTAATATTGGTGCTTCATTTTATTTTTATTTTTTTTTAACTTATTTCCTGTTTCACATTGATGTATGCATCTTAAGTAACACACAGATGAGAAACATATATAATTACACACACATATGCATGTGCCAATCCCATCAGTAGTGTTGAATAGATTAGAATAACAGTCACAGTGTGTGCAGAATACGTTTAAAATATTAAAGGAGGAAAAGATGGCAAGATGTTTATTTGAAAATGACTCATTTCTACATGTAAGAATGAGCTAAAAACAAACAAAGAGAGATGATTTATATTGTTAGATGCATCTTGTTTTTTATGCTAGTCAAATAATTTTCAACACGCCGTGTTTTATAATTTTCTCACAATATGCCTAGTGTATATACCCTGGAATCAGAAAGTAATGTTACCTCAAAATGTCAAAAATCAATTCACAGCCTTAGCACCGGTTTTAAGACATATAAGTAATGGCCATGATCTATGTCGTTTCCAATTACATCTCTGTAATTGCTGGTGAAATGTGCTGTTAAAAACGTGTCAGTTCACTTCATATCTATTTGTGACTTTTTAGCTTGTTTACATAAGCAGGTTTTTGGGTTAAAAATCCTGACTGGCAGAGTACCTGCACAGCACAATGTATTTGCATAATATTTTAGCATGTCATTTGTGATTTGAAGATACATTTTGACGTAAAAGATTGTATATCCACTTTTTATGCCGTTGAGTCACGAGCCACGAAACTGCATTTGTCTGTTTCAGCCAAGAACTGCAAAACTCTTCGTCATTGTCTTCTGTCTGAGGTGTGTTTAGCGAGCACCTGTTTAG
The DNA here is from genome assembly GCA_024633595.2 of Lepomis macrochirus. Taxonomy (NCBI): domain Eukaryota; kingdom Metazoa; phylum Chordata; class Actinopteri; order Centrarchiformes; family Centrarchidae; genus Lepomis; species Lepomis macrochirus. The sequence continues at coordinate 22,803,183 of JALXJV020000023.1, read as the reverse complement.
GAGAGCAGCTTTCTTTCTGTCAAGATTTGCTTTGTTCTGATTCATGGTCAATTAAGACACACTTTAAGTACTGCATTTGAATCGATTTAGGCAATTTCTGGCAGGCTAGTTGATACAATGGATGCTGAACATGCGTTTGGGAAGATGTGCCGAGGGCTGTTGTGCTGTGTCTCGTTTACAAAATCAAATCATCCACCTCACTTAAAATGCACACAGAGAAGAGCAGAAGTATGAAAGAGGCATTATCAATGGTGCTCTTGTTGGTGTAATTAAAGGTGCATTTAATTTTCTTTTGTTTGTCAAGTTTTTTTTTATACTTCTGCACATTTAGGCCCACGCTGCCAAAAGTCACATGAATAACTTCTGAAAAGTGTGGAAATGTGTCATCTGTCCTGGTTTGACATTCTGGCAGTATGGGACTGTTTAACTAAACATGATGAAAGCTTTGTGTTTTTTTGGTTTGTAATTTCCTCTCTCCACTGATCATATCAGTTTAGAACACACGAAGAAACAGCTGAATATGAACATCAGTCTAGACTGCAGTCTGCCCTCAGTCCATTTAATTATAGCAGGATAGACTTTGCTATGCAAGAGAAACTGCTGGCTATCAAATGTCAACATCTGCCTCCTTATGCCCATAAATCGTTGCATTCTGGTAGTGATTTCTGTGTTAAGTTCTGACTACATTCTCATTCCTTATGAAACTCACTACAGCTCTCGTAGCGGAGCATGAAAAGCTGGCCCTGTAGCAGTCAAATGTCAAAGAACTGCACTAAAGAATGCTATTAAAAGAGGAGTGGATGAAATGAAAAATAAGACGCAAAGGAATACTTTCACTTCAGGGTCAGCGAGGAAACTGGAGCTTACCCTGCATGTCTTGGGTGAAAGGCAGGGAAATTCCCAAGACAAGTTGTCACTCCGTGGTGGGACTAACACACAGAGAGACAAATGTATTCACATTCGTAACTGTTGGCGGCGTAGGGTTTTCACTTTACATTGGGATGTGGGAGGAAACCGGCGATCACAGGAAACCCAGAGAAGACGCAGAAAGAAGCCACTCAGTTAGAGCTGGATGATATGGCCAAAAATGTTAATAAATATCAATAATTATCACCATAAATGTCAAATCATTAGTTCTTTCAAGATTAAAGGCTGATTTTTACTCCTTAGTGAAAGTTGAAGAAACCATTGTTAATTGTGGTTTTAAACTATTGTTTATGGTCAGAACATGACAAACTGTTGCCAAAGAGCGGATCCCTTAACAAATCTGGAGTAGACCATTCAAAGCAATTATGATAAAATGTTTTTTTCAACATATATGGATAAGTAAAATCTATTTTCAGCCCCCTTTCCTCAGCAAAATTACTATCTTAATAGAAAAAAGTGCTAATTTGTTCATGATTCAAATGAATTAAATCAAACATTAATTGAACATTTGTTATATTGTTACTGAGGGAAATATCGTGATAATTCTCATTAGCGTTTTATTGCCCAGCCCTACAGTTAATATTTAGGTGCACTATTTTACGTGCATCCCTGTGGCAGTCTTTTCTTTCTTTGGCATATAAACCCTCAACTTTCAAAATCACACCTTTGCTTCCCTTTCCTTACTTTCTCACCATCGTTTACTGGTCAACCAAGTCAGCTGTTTCTCACAAGTGCTGGAAGCTCCCGGGGGGGACTCATCTGAAGGACTTGCACGGGATCACCCACCTGACGGCCACGTTGTTGTTGTTGTTGTTGTTGTTGTTAAAATAAAGAATTCTTACAGTTTAGGCTTCTGTAATGTTTTAACTGTGTGAAAGTGTGATCCCTTTATATAAACAACAGCATAACCCTCTGGCTCTACGTGTCAGTGGTTCACGGCAGGTAGTGTTGCTGCACAGCCAACCGTGTGCAGTCCTCTGTAGTGGTTTGTCATCAGGACAGGATGTGTTGACGGAGTACTTAGATAACGTTATCTGCCTCGCTCAGCATTGAATCTTGGTGTATTTTGCACCCAGATCCTCACCTCAACGTGTGCAACACAACTAAGAGCTGTGTTGTTGAATGGAACAAAACCTTGCCAGCAAGTTATTCACACATATAATTCATCCAAGGCACATCTTCTATTTTTTGTTTCTTTTGTGTTGCTCTTAGTATTAGTATTAAAAACTATACTGTAGGGAGCGTTAAATACATCCAGAAACAAAATTCTGATGGGTTACTATAACTGAGACACTTCAATGGCTGTAATTTTCCCACATTTTGCACTTGCCAAAACAAATGTTTACGAAACATAATCGGATCGAAGTAGAAGTGAAGTTAAAAATCTGTCTGGCAGTCGACCACAATTTTTGTCTATGGCCAAGTTTTCTCAGGTTGCAAAAATATCTGTCTGGCTCAGACATTGTGCAAGTGAACAGACTAATATGAGTTGCTGCTCACAGCCTGATAGAGTCTCCAGTCTGTCTGACGGTGGATGTAAACATGCAGTCTCCACTCAAATCAGAAAGCTCTTGCTATAAGATGACAATGTTAACTACGGCGCCATCATGTCAATTTTTACTGAATGTTTCTCAGGCAGTTACCAAATGTAGTTGTTTGTCCAGTGTATATTATGGTCAACATAGCATTAGTGTTCTATTAGATCATTTTCAGCCCAGTATCCCTACGAAATGTGTCCACATTGGATTATTCCGCACCTCAAGATTCATGTTCAGTGCCACCATTCAATGCCAATCTAAGACATGGTGTATCCTATCACATCACAGGCCTGCAAAAAAAAAAAGCAGTGTCAAACCTGTGGCAGCGTGTTTTGGCAACTACAATGGTCTACTCACAAAACATCTGCGGCCTTACGTCAGATTTTTGGATAGTATGGTCTGATGCATAAAATAGTTAATAAGGAAACAATAAATGGGACGCTAAGTTTAAACTGAATTTAAACATTCCTATTTATTTAGAATATTTTGTTTTAACACACAAAAAATAAAACCCCTCCCTCCCACCTCCCAAATGATGAATAATGAATCTCACTTGTCCCTCCCGGCTCCCTCACAGCCAAGATGGCAGTGGGGATAACAAAGATAGGTAATAGATAGATAGATAGATAATAGATAGATAATTGTTATGTTATATGTATGATGCTTTGGCAATATTGTTCTACAGTCATGCCAATAAAGCAAATTGAATTGAATTGAATTGATAGGCATTTTATTTATCTTGTATTGTGCCTAAGAGACCTAACTTTTCTATGGATGTCAGATTCTGAGCATTGACAAAAGGCCAAAATGTGGACTGCAACAGACCGTAAGCATTTAGCCTAGCCGATTACCGGAACATCGGAAATGTCTTTTGCTACATTGTAACCCATATTATAAAACTGTAAATACTGCTAAAAAGATGAGAGTCTAAGCTTGACAATAGTCTCGATCAAAAAACTTTTTTTTCCCAAAAATAATACAGGAGCACTTTGTTTTGACATATTTCAATTTTTCGTCATTTCTGTGTATTTTTTAATGCTACTATGTCTGCATCAAAACAGCATAATGAGAGTGTTGTTTAATTCTAGATATCAGTGCTAGGACTAGGTTTTCAGTTTTTATGAATACTTTCCCCTCCATCTGATACAACTGATGCTCAGTTGATGATCTAGTGCATGATTATAATAATAAATTGCCTTGCCTTGTCTTCTTATGACACTGCTGCTTCTCCAGTAATTAAAAAACAACAAGTAGCCCACTAACTGCTGCTATTTGTCACCTAGAAGGAAACCATGGCAGGGCTGAGAGTGGGAGGAAAAGGAAAAGCAAATGTTCGATTTGACATCTTAAAGTTTTAAATGAGAATTTACAGGAATGTTCTCTGAAAAGATAAACTAACTAACTTCATAAATATTACTGAAAACAAACACAACCCTCTTCAACAAGTCCTCTTCTCCACGATCAACACTCTTTTGAACCGTCTCAAGTGTCAGTTATCAAATGTCAAGAATTTTGACATTCAAGAAGAACAAATTGACACCATTATTAGAAATACAGATTCATCAAGTCTTTGCGATCTACTGGTGGGTGAGCCTCCACCTACTATGACATTCTTCAGAATGACAACGGATGTAGAAATTGGTCTCACCATCAACAAAATTATGTCATGCACATGTGCACCAGACCCTGTTCTTACCAAACAGTTTAAATCCAGCTTCCAGTGCATCGCTCATGAAACAGCAAGAATAATCTCTGCAATTAGGTACTTTCCCTTCTGCTCTTAAATCTGCTCCTTAAATTAGTGACCGTGCCAATTATAGTTCTATCTCAAATCTTCCTAAAGATCTTGAGAAGATTGTATTTGACCAATTACAAGCTCATCGGAATTCCAATAATATATCTGATTGTAGTTTGACTTTCGAACCAACCATGGTACTGAAACTGCTTTAATAAATGAAGTTGTTTTCATTCCACCAAGCTGTCTCAGCTCTGTTCATATTTCCAGCCCATTTAAATCCCACATCAATTCATAAGAGTTAGATTTGTGTTGTTATGGTTTTGGTTCAACGACAGGTTCACAATTTTTCAAGCATGTCTTAAAACAATAGTCAGGTGCCCATGTAAACATTGAAAGACTTTTTGCTCTCTGTAATCATCCCTCCTTTTCAAACTCTTCTTTAACAGATCCGTTCCTAATGTGTTTCCAATGTAATAAAAATACATTCTCAACTTTATCTGATATGCCAAAGTGAAACTTCAGCAGCCTGAGCATATTGGGAAGGGATCGCTTAAGGGCCAGTATGGACAGGAGGAATGCTTACAGCAACCAAGAGCTGTTTTAATATACATAGGGGTCATGTGAACGCATCATTAATTAAACGGAAATGTGTTCAAATGCAAGATCTTTGCATCAGTCTGCATTTTGTTCGGCTGTGAATTCAGTCAGATTTAGAACATTCGTCCTCTGCATATATTGAAGTTGAGGTAGGAAACCTCGTCCAGATGACGTGTACTGTAAGTGTAGGCACAGACTCAGGGGTAGTGGAGGTGTTCAGGGAGTGGAATCAGACTGAAAGTCTTCAGGGAGTGTTGCTGGCCTATTTAATTTCAACAAGGTACAGTATAATGGCACAGGACACTAACAGCAGGTAAAGCCATGTTTAGACAGGATTGTTTTTTAGCACAGTGAGGCTAAGTGCATTTGTAATCGGAAATGTTAATGGGTAACAAATGTGTGTGATTACAAAGCGAGTGTGTGCTTCCTCTGCTGTACTGACACCGAAAATATACTGTCCCTCATATCTAGCACGGTCAATAAAAATACAGTAGCTCTTCAAAAGCAATAAAATGCCACTAAAAAGGGAAGGACCTCCGGGGATATTGGCCAGGATTAGATTTTCCTGAGGTCTTATTTTATTGTATTGGTCATTTTCCAGGAGGTGCAGTAGAATTGAATGGAACTAAAATAACAAATATCGATATGCTCATATAATGATATTGCTAACTCTGTGAAACCAATTGTGACCTCAGAGCACAATACTAAAATGAAATACTTTACAGGGTGTGTATGTCCATTAAAAAGTTGTCCGCCATCACCCGGACACCAACGCAGTGACTCACTTCCTCCCATAACAGCAACTATCAGTATAAAACAATGGTCTCCCGCTCTGTGGCTGTGCAGTCACACCCACCGACTGCCATATTTCTTCTGTATGTGTCATTTCACCTACAGCCAAAAGCAGTGTGTCGTGCTGTTCTATTGGAAAGGCTGGTGTTTGGCTTTTCTGCATCAAGTGGAAAAAAAGAAATCCCCTCTGTCACGCCCCATGACCCTTAGTTACAGAAATAATGTCTGATACTATAGCCATGCCAGCTGTTGTTTTTGCCAAGACTGACTGACTTTTATGTGAAATGTATTTTTTTAGGGGGGAGTCTCCAGATATCCAACATTCTCAGTGTCAAGCTAAATTCCCGAAACCTAAATGCAGAGTTCCATTTTATTCAAGAACACCATCAAAACAAACAAATATGGTGGCTTATCAAAAGCTGCCAGAGTAATCAAAGATCTGTATTACAGCCTTGGAATGAAGAGTACAGTTTTGTGTTGACTGCACGGCATTGTGCAAAGGTCTGTGCTTCTTGGACAAATGCGTCACAGTTGGAAATCCCAACAGAGCAGCAAAGCTGGGACCAAGGAGGCATTTCTCTTTAAGATGAATATGCAGGCCTAAGGGGTGTGCACTCATATTGGAATTACTAAGGAAATTCTCTAGACAGAACATTATGTATTGTTTGTACAATATGTCCTCGCTAGGACAGAGGGGGGCTTGGAATCGGTGCTTATGGTCAGTGTTAGAGTCAGCGTAATGTCTAGATTAGGTTACGGTTAACCACGTGCTGCTGCTGATGAAGGTTAATATCTAGGGACTTACATATTCCATGGTCGTGTTCAATAGAACATGTGATAATGTATTTCTATAGAAAGTACATTCTGTGCAATAGAACAGTACAAATGCATGACCGGAAAAAACTGGAAGTGCAGAAAGTGCGATGAGACATGAAACCGAGAGAGCGGGTCAGGTGGAGTTTTTCCTGTTTGCTGAGTAGTTTTTGTTCCTTCCGTCACAGGGCCTCGGCCACCTCACTCCGTTTCTCACACTCTCTTATCCCCTCTGTTTGTTTGGATTGCTCTCCTTCCGTTTATCTAATTGCTTTACAACGGAGAAGGAAAGACACGCTTGCAGTGTGTGTTGCAAAATCTGTTCCAGACAGGATCATCTGCACATCACAGCAACGGCATTAAAAGTGAAAAGGCCTCGCCTCTTTGAATGGTAAATGGTTTGTACTTGTATGGCACCTCCCTAACAGACGCCATAGTGCCAGCTGCTCATCAGAAACAGAAATTACCATTTACTTACCAGTGGAACAGCCATTGGGATACATTTGGGATACAGTATCTTGCCCAAGGACACTTTGACAGACTGGAGGAGCCAGGGGATTGAATAATAGATAAGATAATATGAAAACAATGCGAAAAGAGTCAGTGATGAACTTACAGAGAATTATCACCTGAATCTGCAGCGTCCCAGAGGTTTACAGAGCTTTGTCATTGATTGACAACTTCATCGTCATCTTTATGCACTCTGTTACAGCACAGTAACACTGATACGCTTGTTTTTTTGGTATCTGGTGTTGGCGACAGGTATGCCTTACTTTCATGTAGCCATAGCAAAATAAAGACAGCAACACAAGAAGCTTTGCATGAGGATTAGTATGCACCACGTATTTGGGAGATTGGCCCCAAAATCATATTCCAAGCAGCTACATGTTGTACTACAGTACTCAAATTAAACACTTAAGTTATGATTATTCAGAGCTATGTTGAATCATTGAACCAAATATGATAACGATGCATGTTGCTGATTTCCATGTATTTTTGTGGAAGAATTTTTCAGCCTTACGAGTCTAAAAACCTTGGTCAGCGTCCGTTTGAGGCCGTGCTATTCTTTACTCATATTTTTTTTTCCAAGTGGCTGACCAACCCAGCCGATATTGCAAATTTTGAGCCCTTTTAGCACAAAGTGAAGTAGAGGCAGGTTAAAGGAAAGTGGGGTGAGGCAACAGCGAGAAGTTCATCATGAGTATCAGAGAGAATTTTCATTGCATGGGGTTAAACAACAATACATTTCTCCTCCGTGCCTCTCTCTTAAGGGAGTCAGAGTATGCAGTATATACAGAAGTGCTGTTAAGAAACCATTAATGAAACCCAGGCTTACAAAGCATGAGACTTAATTTTCTTTTCAGAGGAAGACAATGAAATTGGCATTGACCTCTGAGTGGACCAAGCTGTTAAGTACAGAATTGAATTTGAAGCACTTTCCACTCTGCAAGGTTTTTCTTTCTTCTCTAAAAGAAGGAACGCAGCCCACTGCCTTATTTCACATAATCGCTAATTGCAATTTAGTCCTGTTCTGCTGAAGGTCCCTGGAAATAAAATTTGCTTCCATGTAAGGCTTAATGATTTCTGCAGAAAGGAGAAAAATTAATGAGTGCAGGGGAAATGGATTATGTGAGCGACAGACTGAGTTGAAAACTATGGTAACAGGGGAAGTTAATCACAATTCAGTTTGAACTATTCTTTATGCACACTGACAAAATTAAAAAAAAAAAAAAAAAAAAAAACATCAGCTAGGGTTGCGTACAGTTAGCCATGATTCATTTCCTATGTGTTCGGTCAGTATGGGAAGAACAGCACGGCTTGTGCTTGTTTATTTATGCCTGCCTTCATGTACTATGTGTGTGTGTGTGTGTGTGTGTGTGTGTGTGTGAGATATGGAAAGTAAAAGCAGGTACATTTCCACAGAGGTGGACCAGACCACCACAACACTTTGCCATCTGTCTTCACAGAGAAACAGATACGGCTGACGGCTGTAGAGGTAACATCTCTTTATAGAGCTGATTCATTTCCAGGCACAGGACCTAGGCTGCTCACGTCACACACACACACACACACACACAACACACACACACACACACAAATAAACACACGCTTGTGTTCATTTCATCTCATCCTATTGTTAATTAGGTTTTGGTGTCTGAAGGTTGTCTGTGTGGTAACATGTTAACCTTATTAAAACTGACACATAATCACCAAACACATTCACACACTTAATGAGTACTGTCACTGTGTATGGCCCAAAATAAAGACAGTAATTCCCATGACACCCTCAACTTCCTGTCACAAATCACACACCCCCACTCCTGCAGTGTTCTTTCATGTGGATCTTTCAAAGCAAAAGGAAAGATATGAGCTTTTAAAAATAGCACACAAGTCGCAAAAATATTGGTGTGATAGAAGGAACCATTTCTATCTACATACACCGCGGTCATAACGGTTAGTTTGCTGCCCTATAGAGTGAACTAGATGTCTGCGTGCTGTTTATATGCTCCGATAATTAAAATCTAACACATCTTTCTAGTAGCGTACATGTTGATTCTACATTCCCATTTCAGAGCACTGAAGTCAGAAGAAAGACTTCACAATTCAGGAAACGGGACCATCCGAGGAGCATGTGAATGCACCGTGAGCCACTGGTTGCAATTGGCAATCCTCACCACTAGATGCCACTAAAGCCTCATTTCATCGTTTGTGTGGGGTCATCTGAGCTTTCTTTTGCTGAAAGCAGCTGTTTGCTGCTGATGGAAAAGACGCTAATGATAGCAGGAGATTTGCAAGCCTGAGAACCAAAATAAGGGGTTGAAAGTCACTAAAACCCTTACAGGCTAGCTGAGGGAAACTGCAGAGTCAGGTAATAATTTTCTGTGAGTTTGTCACATATGGCGGCCCCTCTCATACATACTCATTAGATCCATTCATAATATCAAAATATTTATTAGTGCAGCTTAGTATGTTGATAACATTTAACAAGAGTTAAAAGCTACACAACAGGTACGGCAGTGAGCAATAACTGCAGTTTTTCCATTTGTGAAATAGAAGTGTGTGGGTTGTCAAACAGTTAAAAGGGTTCTTGTTTTGGGTGTAACTGTAGTGTAGCAGCTGACAGCCTTTTTATTGATGATCTTATTGGAAATACAATGGAGTCCAGGGGAGGTCGGAATCAAGAGCAGCTGGACTTGGTTGAAAATACTTGAAGACGCTTTCGCCTCTCATCCAAGAGGCTTCTTCAGTACTGACTGACTGGCCGGGAGTCCCAGCTATCGCTAACACCTGTGGCGTTGTTATCAAGGTGATGGATACCACTCAGTTTGATAGTGCTCCTGGCTGTTAGTTGTTTGTCACCTGGGGCCAAGTCTCAATTGACCGTCGTTTGCCTTGTCACATGAATCAAAGTGTGAGCGTTTGTTCCATCTCCCGGGAGGAGTTGAAAGGACGGCATTGCAAGTCGGGGGTAATTGGTGTGACAGGCCTCCTCCTCTGTTTGAGCAGTATTTTTCTACTCTGGTGAAATTGGCCTCTTTCACTCCTCTTTTAAACTGTCCGTCCTATCCAGACTATAAACGCTGTTGTCCTCAAAAGGGTGTGCCTTATCCTTTGACCTGTATGAATCTTCACAGACAAAATAATGGAAGTTTGCATTTAAGATTTTTGAGCTAGGATAAAATATGTATTTATTATTAATTTTTTGAACCACTTTTAGATTTTCATACCGAAGCCAGTACATTAAAAAAAATGAATCTGTGTGCTGTTATAGATATTACACATTTCTGGATATATGTCTTGATTATTGAGCTGTTGAGTGGTAATATTCCTCTCATAATTTGCACAGTGTCTTAACGGGCTGTTGGGAATTTTTAATATTAGTGGATTTAGTTTGTTTCGACTGTGTGGTCATTTTCCAAGAGCTAGGTTCAAGGCAATAAAGTTTTCCACTGAATACTGAATAAGAAGATAACAGGATGACGCAAACGGCCCAGCATTTAAATCTTTGTGTGCATATGTGCGCATGGCCTGGGAAGAGAAAGGATATGCGAAGAAGGTTCAATACCAGTGCATTGCACAGATTGACTCACAAAGCCCCTCTCTAGTGTGTGCATAAAAGCATGGGAGGGAGGAAGAGCTGCCACCACAAATCCTGAATCATCCAACTCTGAAGTGAGAAAAAAAGTGCTAAAAATAGAGGAAAAGAACAAATAAAAAAAAGAGAGAAAATTACATATCTTGTTTTATCCTTTCGAGGAAGATGAATTACGTTTGGTGTGAAAATATGAGAGATGGTGCTAAAGGGGTGGATTTCACAGGGATGCCCGGTGGATTTTAAACCTCAGAAGAGAGAGCGTGTGTGTGTGTGTGTGTGTGTGTGTGTGTGGGGTGGGTGGCTGCTTGTTCTAATTGTTGACTCTGACAGTTTGTGTTGATTCAGATTATTGTCTGGTGCTCTAGAGGGCCACTTTGGAATCATTAAGAGGTGAATATTACACTTTGTGTTTTAATTTTACTTTACTTTTACTTTTTGGAGCTTTAGCTTTAGTTCTTTTTCCAGCTGAGATTGATATTATCGCTGACCCATTTTAACTCACCCACTCTCCTGTGTATCTGTCTGTAGTCCATGTGTGTATATGTGTTTTTTTCGAGTGTGTGTGTGTTATAGAGAGAGATGGAGAGAGCATCCTGGATTCTGTCCACATTTTCTGTGCCAGGAAACTTCACACATTGACGTCTTTGCTCAACAGATTGAGGCTGCTACACAGAGGAAGGCTCGCAGTGTGATGCACCGCATTGATGCCAAGTTGTCACTCACAAATGCATGCGTGTGTGTGTGTGTGTGCGCCACTCCTCAGAGGCAGTGTGTTAATCCTTACATGGCATTCCCTCCATTCCCCTGGTGTTTTGTTGTTTTTAGACACAGACTGACGCTGTGTGTCGTCACCAGGCAGTTAGAAACCTGGTGCGAACATACCCTATGTATAGATTACATACTAAATTTGGTAGGTTATGAGCAAATACTGACCCATACGCTAATGTAATATTATTAATTCTGATCCACCCTCATTCACTAATCTGTGTTATGTTTGTTTTAGTGCTAAAACCTGGTTTCAGACAGTAGCTTCACAGTGAAATCATTTCCCACGAGGTGTTGACAATTATTTTATTTATTCCCCGCGTGTGAGTTAGCTGTGTGAAAGCTTATTTGTGCCTCAATCATACGGCTTCAGCAATCAAAAATACGTCAGTGCCTAAAAATAGAAAATTGCTGTGGGTTATTTTCACTCTAAAGCAAAGATTTGTTTCAAATATAGTACATTTTTGACTTGTTATAACCCTTCTCTACACCTACCCCCCAAAAGCACCTTCAAGCACACCTTTCTTCTTTCAGTAGCAGCATTTTCAGTACTGGAAAGAATAATTTTGTCAACACATTTAGTGTTTTACAACCATGATGACCACACAGTTATGATCAAGTTGGTAACAGATACTTTGTGGCTGTACTTTACATGTTTACATGTCTCATGTTTATGTTTTCTGTATATTGTACAATAAAGGGGTGATGTAGCGATTTAGCAATGCAATAACATTAAGTTAGTGGACTCACAAGATACAGATTTTTAAAAAATGGTTAAAAGCAGCAGAGGCTGCAGCAATATCATATTTTAACAGGCCCTCCCTGCCTAGTAAATGCCTACATCTTTCAAATTCCACTTCCCAAGTTCCTAACACTGGGTTTCTGTTAAAAAAAAATTGAAATCACAAGCTCAATCCGAGATAAACCTGATGACATTATCATTAAATATCAATTTCATGCAATGTTCAATCAATATACGTATTGTTTCAGGAAAGTGGACAATGGGTGTTGGCATTGGCATTTCTCTAAATTCCAAAACTTAATTATGGAGATGTTCTCTGCCAGGAAAAAGGACAGTGTAGATCATTTGTTCATATCCCTAAAACCACCTAAAATGTTATGTTTATTTGACAAGGACCTCACTGACATGGTGTATCATTACTCTTGTCTGTCAAAAGACGGAAGTAGCATAGACTTATTAGCATCAGCAGCTTTGACACAGAGGGCCAATGCTCAACCCAGTCAACTCATTTGCCTGCCTCTCCATCCTAAGTCCTGCTGAGTGTACAGGGTTGTCTAGAAACAAAGATGAGAGAGGGAATTAGGTGATCCGCGAGGCTATTAGGCCAAGACATACATTTGCTCACGCTTACATCTCTCAGATGTCTACCCACTGTATTCTGATATATTGCTTCTATAATGCCTAGCCCTAAAGGGCGTACAAGGCAGACTATCAATTTCCTTGTACATAGGTGTGAGACCAAATTTTAGGTCTGTGTGCCTTCATACTTGATCATCAGATAAACTGATTTTTTTCTGATTCCTAGAAATACTGCCTGTCCATGGTGCTGCTCCTAGGCTTACATATTGGCTATTACAGTAGAGCCTTGTAGTAAAGTTATTAACCTGGAACTCTTTTTCTAGGGAAGAATTTACCCAAATAATACATTTACATATTTTTTCACTTACCACTAATGTTATATAGCTTCAGTTAAACTTGCTCAGGTTTTGACATGTGTTTGAGATTTGAACCCCCACTCAAGTGGGTAGATTTGCTATAAGGAGGAACAAACAGAAAGGAGAAAATAAAGAAAGAGGTTCAGTAAATGGCTCTTTTGTATATTTGTGGTAATAGTAATAACACCACTAACATTAAAATTGACTTTTTATACAGCACTTTCAAATTGCTTTACAAAAAGCAGCATTGAGCAATAATTATAGACATTGTATAAAATGAGTAATCAAACCTGGACATTTAACAAATGACCATATCGTGCTAACTGGGTTGAACTGATGTCTACATAAAGACAAAAGGATTATGTTATTGCAGCAAGCAGACATAAATGAAAAACTATGATTAATATAATTAGACTTACAAGAAAGGCGTCTGTGTTTGCCTCTGATAAACTGAGACCAACATTTTGTGAAAGATCGTCATCCAAATCAAATGTCTTTTGACTGAAATTCAATTCAATCCAAAGGGCAAAAATGAGATTCATGTGATTTTCCATTTGACCTAATCAGTGTTTATCAAACACTTTGTGGTCATTGAACGGCAACGGCCCCACAGCCTCATGAACAGGTCCTTCACTGTCGAATGCTCAACCAGCAGACGCATTATAAAACCAACGTTCGTCTCTCCAGCTCGTGGGTGAAGTATAAGAATCGCCATGATGTCAGTGTGACGTGCAGCTGTGTCGCCTCATGTTGCAGTCTGGGCTGACATTAAGCACCTCTTCTCAAGCTTAAGTTAACAGGCGCTCCAGTCAAGCGGCGGTGGCTGAGTCCAGAAAACTGTAGTGTCATTCAGTCTGACATCTCAATCGCTCACCTTACCGCTGTGCTAACAAACGCAATTTTCTCAAGTGCTGTGGAGTTATTTTAAACAGCCGACTGACTGTCCCGTCTCCTGTGGGAGGAAAATGAATCTTATGTAATTTGAAAAGTGTTTCAGTGATAGATGATGTGTGCTTCAAATAAAATAGACTTTAACTTTTCAGAAGTGTCTTTGTCTTGCTTTTCTGGGCCCATTTTGTTGTTTGGTGAAAATGCCTGAAACTGGTAAAATATAGACATTGTGACATTTCATCACATGTAGCCTATTCATTTCTACTGCTGCTGCGATATTAGAAAATAATTTGACATTTGGGGAGATGACTATTACAAGTTCTGGCCCTGAGTTAGATGAGAATGTCGATACCGCTCTCTTATCTGTACACTAATTATGAGGAACAGAGAGCAAACACGCCGTGAGGTTCAGCTGGATTTGTGACTGGAATTAGCCAAATATCTCCGCCAGATTCTTTCCCTCTCTCTATGTCCGTCTCATGTTTCCCACTTCATCGCTACATTCAGTCTTCTCCATCTTCCTTCTCATTTTCTGATGTCGTCTCTCTGTGAGTTTGTTATCCTCTATCTCCCTGCAGTCACTCCTGCCTCTCACTCTGCTCTTTTCGGAAATATTTGCTCTTTTGTGCTCTTCCTTTTCATTTTATATCAGCGGACTGATCCAGCTCCTCTGGGCGACAGTAGACGAGATGTGAAACGATCTCTAGGTTAAAAATTGTGTGTCTTACATAATAAAAATGCGGTTAATAAGCTACAATCAAACCATGTTTATTGATAAGTGAGTTATATTTAGATCATTGCTTAAATATTGTATGTATCCTATTGGTGAGCCAATTTATGCGCTTAGACTAAAAAAAGCACGTTAGAGGAAGGAAACCTTTAAATAACTGAAATATCAGCAAATAAAATCAAACATGTTGATCTTTTGTCACTGAGACTGTCAAGCTCAGCATTCTCTAAACTAATTCAAACATAGTGGTACGATAACACTGTTTAACACATTGCTGACTTGGTGTGAGTTACCATTTCCACAGAGGAGATTTGACTTCACCTCCAGAACAAAGAGTTAAGACTCATTTGTTGGAACTGTGTTGTCAGGAAAGTCAAGAGGTTTATTTCCTGGCATCAGAAAACACCAAATGTATGAGCAAAAGAAGAGGTAATGATGATAATAGTAGATCAGAGGATTTTCTCTGAAATGTCTAGGTCACATGAGCTGGCATAAAGCTTTGTGGGACTTTGTGCTGTAGCTGCTGGGTACGGTTTAATATCAGTATATTTTCCCTCCTGTACTGCTCTGGATGAGTAATCCACTTGTATGTAACAGACTCATCTATGAAGAATTAAACCTGGAAGCTCAATTATACTGACTGTTAGAGACACAAAGCCACGATGCTGACTGTGGTAACACTGCTGTCTGCTCGGGAGCATTGGCATGTGTTGCTGCAAGTAATCTGCAGTTTATTAATGTGACAGCCTTACACACAATGTAGATAGAATAAAGCAAAGATATGGGCATCTGCAGAGGAGGTATTGATTTCTATGAAAATGTCAAAAAGTTTGAATAATGTTTTAAGTAGAAATGTGGAACTTCTACTATCTGTATAGGTCATGACCTTTATGGTTTTAATTTCCGATTTTATCCCTTTTCTCAATAAAAAGTGGAATGTATTTTAAAGAGCTGATCATTTTGTCTGTGTACAAAATGTTACTTATGGAGCTCATCAGAATCTTGCCCTTTTCGGTCCTCATACAGTGGGATTATTATTTAATAGTATTCAGCACCTTCACTAGTTTGCAACCAAAACATCTCTGGTGCTGCCAGCTGAATGTTTATCTAGTAAGTAGACAAAACGAAGATCTTCTGTATGTTATCTAAGTGTGGCATGTGATTTTAGGCTAATCCTTATCTTGTGTTAAGGGTCCTGGAGATCCCTTGAACATTGTTTTATCAGCTTAGGACGTCAAGTAATTTTTTATTTTAAATCTTGTGCTGTTCACAAAAGTAAGATGATTTTTGAACTGATGACGGTTTTTCAAAAGGCTGGAATCAAAAATGATGCATTAGTTTTGTATTTGGTAATATGCATAGGGAATTTCTCTCTTTCAACATCTGACTTTTTAGCCATCCTAACGGTGAGGCTTTAGTGATGGCCACTTTTGGTCGGTCTGTTTCTTACAGACTGAAAATCTTAGCAGCTGTTGGATGGATTATATTTGGTGAAGACATCCGAGGTGGTCAGAGGATGAATCCTAAGGACTTCTGTGATCCCCTGAGTTTACCTTAGTGCCACAAGCAGGTGACATGTACACTTAATCTGTGAAATATCTCATTTAGTACCTCTAACATTTCCTCTAGCACCACCATGATGTTGAAATTTTAGTTCAGTGCAAGATGTCTAGGGCAACATTGTTACATATTCATCAAAAATGCGAGCCCACGGCACTGGGGTCTGTGAGGCCCCAAGCAAATGTTGTGTGAAGTGTTGATTTCTGGTCAAACATTAAGAAGACAATAAAATATTCTAAACTAATAAATGAAAAGCTTGTTTGGACAGGAGTAGATCTGCCTAGAGCAGGCTGTGTTCCCAGTGTCCTGATCTGTACTGCAGATACATAAACCTAGCCACAAAGACTGCTTACGAGTGAATTATTTAAGGTTTTTTATTGTAACTTAATTATGATGATACTGACATTTCTAGAAATGTTTTGTGTCTTTGACTTTAAAGAGTCCTGTGTTTATTTCTATTAAAAAAACTGCGTGTTTCTGTTTTAGAAAAGAAGAAAACATCAAAAGGTCCTAAAGGGGATGGAATCTTTTTATCGGCGCTGAAGATCAGCCTGAAATTTTTTTTCCTGTCACTGCTTTCATCTCCTTCTATAACTCTGCTGCAGCCTCTTTCTGCCAAATTGTTGACATTTAAGGGAACTCTGCATGTATTTGTCTCTCACAGCATGCAACCTCAAATGAGCTCTGTCAGCCTGCAGACTCATTCGTTTTGGCTCAGATGATGGTTTGTCTGCAGAAACAAATGAATTATGGTCCTTTACCGTCCACAGTCATCTGACTCCAGCAAGCTGAGCGGCATCCAGGAGGTGGTTCAGTTCAGCATGAATCTGGTTAAATGCATCCATAAATGTCTACAATAAGAGCAGAGTTGACCAGTGAGTTGCCAAATGATAAAAACCTGTCTCATGTAACAAGAAATGCAAGTACTTCCCTCAGAAAAGAAGAGTTAATTTTCTGAAAAATAAAGCACGCCACTGTTCAATTCAATACACTCAGGGGGTTTTCTGCAGCCTTACTTGGTATGACCAGTACCTATGGTGGTTAATGTTAGCTAATGTTAGCAAAATTAGGATACTTAACCCATATCCACTTGTGCTACTGCTACAGTAGTATTTTAGCATGTCAGATAAACATTTCAATAAAGGTGTAAACAATAAGCCATTACTGCACAGTCACACCTGACAGTGCAATCCTCCCTTCTTAAAAACAGTCTGTCGCTAAAGCCTGAATTGAATGGGAACCTCTTCTAGACTTTCTTTAGGTCTTTAGGCTGAGACAAATCCAGTGCTGCTTTGAATGGACCTCTGCACAGTAACACAGTCCTCATAAAGTCTGTTATGACTGGGGGGCAAATCTGCTGGGTCATTTGGTGGAGTAGGAACTGTTCCAGTAGGGTCTAAGCTGCCTGTATCTGATGCTGGCTGTACATCTCTGGGTGTGCTTGAACTGGCTGAGGCTGCCTGTATTTCACCTGGGTCTCTGTGACCTGCTAAAGATGTCTGTACAAGGTCTGTGCTAATACTGACTGAGGCTGGATATGGATTGACTGTGCTTGTACTGGCTTATGATCCAGCATTTACTCTACTGACAAACTTAAGCATGTCCCCTGTAAATTATGGATAACAATACTGATAGATATTAACATGCGTAGTGAGTGTATAGGACGGCCCGACTCTGGTCCTGGCATTGCTAAATTAGGTTAGAAATTTATAGTTACTAATGTTTTATTATTGTTATGGGGTTCTCAGAAAAGAAACAAGGTACTGACACAAGAGAATCTTTGGGGGGAAAAGGGAAATGTTGTTTCTCTCTCTTTTGACACTTATCTTGCCTTTGCAGATCAGCTCACAGATTTCAGATGTAATCTGTTTTTTAAAATACATTGCAAAAAATCCTTCATCCAGACCAATGTTTCCAGTAGAGCGTCTAAGTTGCTCTGTGTTCACACCATGTTGTATTTGAGCAGTTACTGCTGTTCTGTGCTGTCCTTTTGCTCCTACACACACAAAGGCCTCGGATTTATCCAATCAGTTTCCTTGTGGCCATGATTATGATCGTGCAAACCAATCCTTTCCACGCCAACCTTGCTCTCACAAGCGAATACATGCTGTACAAAAACACCTGTCATGTTTGCTTTTGTTGAAGCCTCTGCGCCCACTCACCTGCTGCAAAGTGCCCAGAGAAAAATGCCAGCCATTCATGCTGCAGAATATGAAAGAACATCCAAAACTATAAATGCAATTGCATGATTGGTTTGTTCGCTGTCTGTCCTTACCAGACTGGCAAGGAAGAAATGACACAGCAGATACTGTTGTCTATGTCTACAGCTATGGAAAGTTTATAAGCTGGGAGAGTAAAAGGAGACTTGTTACGTCTCATCATTGTTCATGAGTTTACATAGTGGCCATGAATGCGAATGCTGTGTGTTGTGTTTAATGAGATGTGAGTGGCACTAAAATTGATTATTGCCATATGTTTTAAAGCACAATAAAAAAGATGCTTGCAAGTGTGTTTGTGTGAGTGGTGCAGCTGTTGGAAGGTGAACACTGTGGGAAGGTCACAGCAGAGAGAGAGGATGTTGGGAAGGAGCATTCTGTGCTTGGACGAACTGGGTTACACAGATAAAGACAGAGACCTTTAATTACCAATATAAAGCCATCCATAGACACATACAGGTCACCATCAACAGCTGTTCATTCATCTTCATAACATTTATTGAAACATTTATTTTTGTAAAATTACAGTTATCATGACTACTGACTAATGCTTTCATATAGAATCATGTACATGAACACATGAAACAGACTGTATGAAAACGATTAGAGTGGGGATGGGACCTGAAACTGAAATCTCCCCGGGTGTATCAACATTTGCTGTGGACCAAAGTTGTCTCACTCCCAATTTGCCAAATACTGCTGCTTGGTCAGTGGTCATTTGCTTTAAAACATGACGCTGTAGCTACCCCTTGGTATCATTTCTGGACTCGTCAAAATCAGGTGACAAAAAGAGCGAGAATGTCTGCATCTGGATAAATGGGACAAACAAACAGGGGACTTTTACCCAGGAGAGAGCTGCTTGAGTCCTGTGCAATACCGAATGTAAAAAAAAAAAATTAAGGTTCAGTGTGTAGGCATCTTAGTGGCATCTAATGGTGAAGGTTGTGAATTGCAACCAACGGCTCACT
Organism: Lepomis macrochirus; assembly: GCA_024633595.2. Taxonomy (NCBI): domain Eukaryota; kingdom Metazoa; phylum Chordata; class Actinopteri; order Centrarchiformes; family Centrarchidae; genus Lepomis; species Lepomis macrochirus. The sequence goes on along the minus strand of JALXJV020000023.1, from coordinate 22,783,875 downwards.
GTGCATTCAAATGCTCCTCGGATTGTCCCATTTCCTGAGCTGAGAAGTCATTCTTCCAGTTTCGGTGTGCGTTCACGTGCTCTTAAGTTGGAATGTGAAATCAACATGTATGCTACTACAAAGATGTGTTGGATTAACATTATCAGAACAATTTAATTTCTTAATCCAACTACGACTACAACTGGCTTTTTAAAATTATTTGTGTCGTCTTATATATTTGTATACTGTTCTGTATATTTCTTTTTGTCTCATATACACTTTATTTCTATCCAATAAAGATTTAAGGAGGAAAAAACCATTCTGATTATTCCCACACCACTTGAATGAATGAATCAGTCATTGCTCCAAGCGCACAGGAGAAGCTCTTGTGCTAAATAATACACATGGTCCACCATTTGTCCAAGTTTCTCTTCTTTTCTCACTTCTAACAAATCTGACTATCACTACTTCTTCTTTTTCTTCTCCTTTTATTCATACGTTTTCAACTTAGTTACAAAACAGTTTGTCCGTTCAGGTTACTGTGGAAACATGACGACGCAACATTGCAACTTCCATGTAAGGGGGCCTGTGGTATGTGTAGAGAGAAATGGCTCATTCTAAGGTAATAAAAAACATAGTTTTATATATATATTATATTGGATTTCTGTCAATAGGTCCTCCTAAATATTACACACTGGACCTTTACGTAACATACTTAAGTAATATAAGTTCAGGTCATGTTCAAGCCTTACCGGGCACTGTATATTTATTATTGCTAACTTCACCAAACTTAGCATATTTATTGTTGCCAACTTGACCATGGAGCCCTGCATATACAGAAATGATGCAAGCGGAGTACCTACAGCATCATATTTTGAAGAGGAGGGCCATTGACCAAGCGGCAGTATTTGACTGTTGTTTGGACCCAACCCTTGATTTAGAAAAAAAACTACATTTTGGGTCTCTCATTCCTGATTTCAAGCATAATATGGTAACAATATGGATTGTGATGAATTTGCGTTGTATTATAGGTTAACTTCTTGTGATGTTTAACATCACCATAGCTCTGCTATGATGCAGAACAAAATGAGGGCAGCGTTTGGCTAGTGACGATTGGCTTGCTCCTTACAAAGATCAGTTCCTACTCACTTCAGATCCACATTTACAGTTTCTCATGACTGACATTATAGTTCTGCAGCCACAAGTTAATTGTGAAGTATAAAGCCCCAATACAGAGACACAAAAAAATTTGTGGACGGAACTATTTTGATTGAGCTATTCAATGTTTCTTTTTATTTGTTTGATTTTTTTTTTTATAGTTACCCTATATAAAAATAGAATATCAAAAAATATATAAGCCCTCTTCATTTCTAATGAAGTACACCTCTTATAATTTATATACAGTCCCTTACTATGAACAAGAAGTCCCAAGTAGTGAAATGTTCACACACCTTATAAAGTGCAGCAAATCTTCATTATTTCACACACACATGATGTTCTGTCTGGCATCATATTAGTTCTAACACTTCCAAGAAAATCATGTAATGTTCTAGAAACACATGATACTTCTGTAACAACTGCAGATGTTACACATTAAAGCTAATATTGAAAATGAAATCCACAGTGTTCTGCATTTGGTCTCCTTCTGCAGCAGTGAGAAGTGGTTGAAATTCAGTTTTAACAGCAGAAACAGTGAGTCGCTTGTTTATTTGAACCAGTTGGTGTTGAACTTGACAGAGCTACCACACAGTGTGAAACTTCTTGGCTTATGCTGCTGATTCCCATGGGTTAACACTGTGGACATGGTGTGAAACATGTCATTCCAAGTGCGATGGCTCTGAGTTGGGTGTAGCACTGTCAACAGAGCCGATGTGACATAAAAAAACCCCCATTTTCTTCAACGCAGATGAATAAATCAAAGAACCAGCTTTTAATACCACAACCTCATTCAGGGGCTCTTAGCCTGAAGAGGCTACTCTGCTGTTTCTCAGCTATCAGCTCACCATAGAAACACTAAATTCATTTCACATGCACTGTTCTGCACACATATGTGGTCAACTATCATAAATAATAATATTGAATAAGCACTATATTGCAATTCAATATTGTTTATTTCACAGTTTTTGTTTGGTCTTGAACTTCCCCATGTCTCAGAGGGCCCTGACTACACCTGTCTTTTGTTCACTCTTCACACACTCTTCTGTTGTTCCTATAGTGTTTTTATTGTTTGTATTCAGTGACTGTTTTGTGAACAGTGTTGGGAGTAAAAGTAATGTATTGCTTTTTGCTGTAATGCAGTAATATAAGCATTACTAAAATAAGCCTAGCCTATGCAGTTACAATCTCAGTAATGCGCATTACAACGCACTTTAACTCCCAAATTAAGTGGTGTTTGGTATTTTTAATAATTCACCAACCCAGAGAAACATTTCGGCTCCAGAAAAACAAATCCATTACTGAAAGAGTAACGTTAATTCCTGTTGCAGGAATCCGATGGTCGAGATTGTAGGCAGGGTGCAAACGCAGGAGCTCCGCTCCTCTTAACAAGACGGTAGCTCTCCTGATGGATCATAAAAAGATTTCTATAGGCTATGTGTTTGTTCTTTAACTAATTACTGGCGTGTTTAGAGACGCTGCTGTCAGTTCATCCTGACCGATCCTGACGGAATGTCGGGAGATTCAAATAATAAATGACCTTATGCTGCTGTACCTCATGCGTAAATGCGCGCAGCGTCTTTCTTAATGGGGAGACGATTCATCCTATTTCACCCGTCCACCCCCACCCCGCCTTACTACTAATCAGAAGGTTAATTTTTATGACAAAGACCCACCCGATCCGCGGATATAACTCTGCACATCACTAGCACCCACCTATGCAGCACATCTTACTATCAGAATAATGCGCTCATTAAATAGGTTTAAGTAACTCAAAAGTAACGCAAAAGTAGTGTAAAGCATTAAAATTCAGAGACAGTAGTACTGTAATATAACTAATTACTCTCAAATGATAGTAACTACGAATAATATATTACATTTTGGTGGTAACTTGCCAAACTTTGATTTTGACATTCCTGTAGGTTTGGTTTCAGAAGGGGAGGGGACAAAATAAACTCAAAAGAAAAGACAACAGCAAGTGAGAGGTGAGGAGAGGTTTTTCCAGCTTTACATGTCCATAATGCAGACTTGCACACACACTAAACACTAACGCACAGTTAGAACCCAGTGCATTAAGAAGAGATGGTTGCTGGTCAAGGGGTCTTGACCAACAACCATATGTGACTTCACAAATTGGGATTGAGACCAAATTGTTTAAAGTGGTTACTGGTTTAATTTCCAGCAACGTTTATTTTTAAAGTGTACTTTTTTTGCTGTTTTTAAAAAAATAAGATTTATTTTTTTAAAACCATAAATATCTTGTTCTCACCTAATAACCTAATAGGTTTTTGGAATATTTATGAAATGATTGCCGGTTGGCCTTTAAAATGAAGTAAAATTAATAATAACACAAAGTCAAATACAATGCACTGTCATAATACTGTACCTTTGTTACTTCTCAGTACACAGATCAGTTTAAATTGTAATCCACACACATACTGCAGTTTATGACTCATCTACAGATAAGTAGGCACTTATTATAAGAGACCAAGGCCAGTACCAAAGAAATTACATCAGGTATTACAGCTTCACACAGCGTGTAAAGAGGTATACAATGACAAAAGGGTTGTCTTTTCTTTGTGCATGATAAATATGCATGCTGCGTAAAGTCTACCCAGAGTGGTAAGGAAGAATTGTTTGTCTGTAAGATTGATTGATGTCTGTCTGCTGACACCAGTCTGTTTTGATAACAGCATATCGTTGTGGATCACATGGAGGTCTGCCTTGTAACCTGGTAATTGTTAGTTTTTTCATGGAAACAGAAAATCTGGTGTTCCCTCACTACAGAGTCTGACCTTTGACTGTGTTGTCACTCCAAATGTGTTGACATCACACCATCACCTGCTGCCTGCATTCAGGAGAACACCAGCCAGCAACTCAGGGGCTTTAATGTTGATTCATGAAAGCTTTGCACTATATACTATCGCCATAGATCTGCCACAGTCACGTAGATTTAAATCTCAGTGTTTTGCGCAAATACAAAATTATAGTGAGCCTTTGAAAGATGAATGTGTACAACATTTCCACAGAATTTGTGGCCATCTCCTTGTAATCTCTTAGAGCTTTACAAACAAAGGACAAATGTGACCATAAGACCAGACCAGACCAGACCAGAAAGGTACAGCACAGGGCTTATCAAACAGCAGTAGACAGAGTAGTTTGTATTTTTTTTTAAGTGTTATAGGTTGCATTTGAACATATTTGACTTTTATTCATGACATCTCTAATTAAATGTATATTTTTTGTTGTGTGTGTGCACATTCTCACTCCCAACTTGTCACATACGGACTCTTTGCTTTTTAACACACTAGGTAACCATTTAGAGTTGTTTTATACCCATGCGGGGCTCTGCAGGCATGTCAGCAATAAAAAATATCCAGCATCCGGTTAGACTTTAAATAAAACAGAAAAATTAACATTCTGTGACGTTTGCAGTTTGGTTAAGTTTAGGCACCAAAACTACTTGCTTAGGATTAGGAAAAGAGCATGGCTCAGGTTCAAATAATTTTCTTAGTTACCTATGCTAATTTACCTAAGTGAAATTAGGTGACTTTAATTATTTACCTAAGTTACGCAACTTTCGTTTGTTAAGTATTTTACTTAGCTTAAGTTAATAAGGATCAGTGTTGACATTGGTTTTACAGGGGAAACAAACATTGGCCTCCTAGGTGAAAGTCCACTGTTCACCCTGACCTATACTGACTTTTCGAGTAATTTATACGACACCTATTTGTAGTATTAATCAGAGACGCTTAAGGAGTACCCATTAAATTAAAAAATGATGCTAAGGGGCCTTGATCAAGCATCTGACAATGTGAGACCCGGTTGTTTAAAGTGGTTACTGGTATAATTTCCGCTGAAGTGTATTGTTTGAAATGTGCTGTATCTAATGTTGAACAAAATATAATTTATCTATCAATATCATTGGTAACTGGCCCTATCGACATGGGTATAAGCTTCTAAAACCCAGCACCAGTAGGCCTTTAAAATGAAGTCAAATACAATAGATTACTACAATACTGTACCTTTGTTACTTTTCAGTACGCAGATGACATCAGTTTAGATTGTAATCCACACACATAATGCAGTTTATGACTCATCCAGATAAGTAGGTACTTATTATAAGGGTGGAAATTACATCAGGTATTACAGCTTCACACAGCGTGTAAAGAGGTATACAATGATAAAAGAGTCTTTTCGTTTGTGCATGATAAATATGCATGCTGTGTAAAGTGTACCCAGTTTGGTAAGGAAGACTTGCTTGTCTGTAAGATTGATTCTTACCTGTTTGCTGACACCAGTCTGTTTTGAGAACAACATACTGTGGTGGATCACATGCAGGTCTGCCGTGATCAATGAGTAAATCAACATACTCTTATGTAACCTGGTAATTGCCAGCTTTGTCATGCAAACAAAAAATCTGGTGTTCCCTCACTACAGAGTCTGCCCTTTAACTGTGTTGTCACTCCAAATGTGTTGACATCACCTGGTGCCTGCATTCAGGAGAACACCAGCCAGCAACTCAGTGGCTCTGAGTCTGATTCATGAAAGCGTTGCACTATGTACTATTGCCGTAGAACTACCACAGCCACGTAGATTTAAATCTCAATGTTTTGGTTAAATACAAAATTATAGTGTAGCACGTAAAAGCCTTGGAATGATGAATGTATGTATAACATTTTCACAGAATTTGTGACCATTTCCTCGTGGTCTCTTTGAGCTTTATATAAAAAGGAGAAATGGAACCAGACCAGAAAGGTTCAGCACAGGGCTCATCAAACAGCAGTTCAGAGAAACACGCAATAAAAACCCTCTTTAGATGCAGGACTGCAAGTAATCAGTCTAAAAGCTGAAGTGACACGTTTCTACTTAAATTACTAAGAGGTTCTTTGAAAGTATAAGCCTCTTAAATGGTTTGGTTCCAGCCTCAACTTGATTTACATACATTTATTACTGAATGGTTCTATGGAAATTCTTTTGTAGCTGAAGCCGATGACTGGGAACTAACTTGAACACACAATCAGAGGTGGAAAGTAAGGAATTGCAATTACTCATGTGACTGTAATTGAGTAGTTTTTTGTGTACTCGTTTTTCTAATCTGTAATTTTACTTTTACTTAAATGTTTTGTTTGCAAGTGGCTCAAAGACAGGACCAACTCTGACTCTTTCTGCGGGGGAGTTCACAGCTGCAGTAGCACATGGGTCATGCATAAAACACGAACGTCAGACTTCATCCAGACAGAGGGAACGATCACCGACCGTCCGCAGTTAGAGGGAGTGGACGGGACCAGGGAGAGGAAGTTGCGGAGCGGCCCGTCGCGCTGTGATTTTTATGCACAATGCATGATGATACAGAAGATTTAGAAACAAAAAGGCAAAAATAGCATGACGTGTCTAATGTAGTTCACACCCTGCTTGTACACTGCAAAATGACCTTAATTGAAGGCAAAATATACTTGTTTTTTGTCTTACAAGATATTTCTTCTTACCAGGCAGCTTTTATGTCAGAGAATTTCACTTGTTTCAAGTGGGGTTTTTTTGCCTTAACTAGCAAGTGATATCTTCTTGTTCTGTTGGCAGATAATTTTGCTTATTTTAAGTAATTTCCCCCCCATTTTAATGCTTTTTTTCTTGTTTTCTTGAGTGCTCAGTTTTTTCAGTGTGCCACAGGTAGTTGGTAAAAGAAGTTTTCATAGTTTGGTAAGAGGCTTTGCTTAAATTAACCAAAAATAAATATTAGTAAGTTATTTTAGGTTAAAAAGGTAACTAAGTCACTTTTACTTGTGAGTACATTTTAAATGTAATATATTTACTTGTACTTAAGTAAAAATAAGTACAATATTTTAGTACTCTTTCCACGTCTGCACACAACAATGGATGCTGTCGTCATAGACTACAATGTGCATGATAAAATCATCCGCCATATGTTTAACCAAGCCAAAAGATGATTTCTGTGAGCTTAAGCTATCTAAGGCCAAACACAGACACACCCAAATGCTGGCCTCGTGCCTGCAGCATCACAAACCCAAACAGCTCCTCAAACACACACGGTATGCAGCTGTTTTACAACAGCTTGTTACAGCCATCTCTGAGGACGGACTACTAGAAAATATTTAGGCTATTCTTGATAATCTACAGACCAATAGGAGCCAAATAATTTTTTTCTCAGGGGTGACCGAAACATGAATGCAAATTGCACAAAGGCCATCACAGAAAAACACAGTTTACCAGTCAAAGCCAAATGGATAACCAAATCAGTGCAAAAAAAATCAACAACTGGGTTTTACCAAACGCGTGTACAGCCAGGCTGTTGCGTGTTACACACACAGTTACACACACACACACACACACACACACACACACACACGCTATGATGCTGGAGGCTGTTTAAACAATTGATGCAGGAGATAGTAAAGCAAAATTGATCAGATATGTCTGAATCAATTGTGCTTTATTATCTCTTGCTCATAATGGTAGCTGTATACAGTATAAAGCATAATCCATAGATAAGTGTATCCCACATTATACCACTGTCTACTGCACCCATAAACTGTGTATAAGAAGTGGGCGTCATCGTGACGTCACCCGTTGGTTTGTGGACTGCCGTCTTGAAGCCTCAAGTTTGGCCGTTAGGGCGCCGCCATTTTAATTTTTGCAACCAGGAAGTGCCTGGAAGTGACCATATTTGGACAAGATGGTGAAGCTAATGCGACTTGTGTAGAGCTTGTTAGCTTGCATAGCTAGGTGCATCTGTAATTCACGTTAACTGTCATTTTAACTGGGCTGACAACTTTGTCTAACGAACAACAGCCTTAAAACTAAATGTACCCACCAGGGAACGGCGCAGCTCGGGCACGAGTCACTCTAGCCTGATTGACAGGTCACCATGGTAACGACTTGTCACTCACAGATAATCCCGCCCTGAAGTATACTCTATACTTTATGGTTTATTTTCCTCTAAATGGGACCATAATTTACTAAATGAACATCACGTTGTATTGAATTGAACTTGAAACTAGCGATTGGGACCATAAACTCATTAGTAAAGTGTTTAGTGAGGTAATAAATCAGCTGAGAAGTAGGGTCGGGTTCATTTCTAATGGAACCGGACTTCTTTTTGCAATAAGAGTCGCCCCCTGCTGGCTGTTCAACAGGATGCAGGTTTATGGAACTTCCGCATTGGATTCACGTCCAAACACTACAACGACATGGCAGAATATACACAAATTGAAACCAATCAAACATACATCCCTACTACAGGTGGTTTTGTTGAGTAGTGCTATGGCAGAGGGGATAAAACTTATAGCGAGCTATAGCAAGCCTGTTTCCAGAGCAGGGATCTGTATCTATTTCCTGATGGGAGCATAGTGAAGAATGTTTTCAAATAATGACTGGTGTTGTGTTCTATTATGTGTCCTTTCCATAAAATGGCCTTTCTTTTTGAGGTCAAGAGAGGTTGGGGGTGAGGAGCTCAATTCATTTGGAGGCAATTAAGCCAAGTATTTGCCATGGGGTGACTTTACTAATCAAGCATGTGAGTTCTGATTAACCTCTAGTTGCTTGCTTAACTATGGCTGCTGGAAATATGTCACACAAGAGAGCACTTGCGCTTGCACACATACTACTTGCACTGTGTGGGTGTCCCACGCACTCTTGACAAACTTCACTTTGCACAGTTTTTATTGGTACTAATACTTTTTTGTGTCACAGTGCCGAATGTGTACCTTTATACAACTATGTCTGTCTTCTCACATTTCCCTAATAGTTACACACTTTCTGCTGGTCAGCAGTGAGTTTATGATAGCAGTATAAAGTTATTCTACGGAATCCAGCGCTACAGCCATGAGGATGTGGATTTTATTTTGGAGCCATATCCTAGTTAGGGCATCCTGTTCAAATAAAGTGGTAATTTGTTCACTAGATGTCTGTCACAGCTGGTGCTGCACTAGTCAAACTTGAACACTCTTTGGAATAGTCGTAACACACCTGCATCATCAACCCCACAGCCACACCCACAGTGTAGTTCTAAAGAGCAAATTTTTATTAGCATCTGAGTGAAATATAGAGAATACTGTTTATAGGGAGAGTTTCTGGTTTGTATTTGAACTCAAATTACTTTAAACTTGTTTTTGCCAGTGGGAAAGTAATAAAACGTCATGCTGACTTGAAACATTGATTTCCCCAGAACTGCAACATAATTTCCTCCCATTTAACTTCACAGAATTCAGTAAGGCTGGGTTTCTCTGCAGCCCGTCTCCTTCAGAAAGGTCACCACACAGGAGAGCTCCTCCTTTCTGGTGACGCAGAATCTCCTGCTCCACGCAGAGTGATTAGGCCCTTACTACTGATATTTGTTTGTTATTTCACTTAAAGAAAGACGGGGAGGGAAATATTTTGACTGGACTAATGTGTCCGTGATGCATGCAGAGACACAGAGAGACTAACTTGTAAAACAGAATGGTGCTGTGATTGAATGATTTGCACAGATGAGTTAACATGAGTCATAACCACACATCATGCTATGTTCAATTTTCTCGCACACTCTAAAGGTAAGGCAATATTTTAAGTGGTGCCACACACAAACACACATTTTGGAAGGGTAAATTGCTTTTGAATAAAATGTGCAAAATCACTGCAAACTGATTTTAGGTTTGTAATAATGGCTAGAACTTTGCTGCTTCTTCATGTCTTTTCTGCATTCCGTGTTGTCCTTTACATGTAGCGTTAGTAGTAAAGGTCTGATGCTCATGAGACTATACATGATATTGGGTTCACAAGAACGAGGCGAGACACTATTTTAACCTTAATTTTTAAGAAATCTTCAATTTTTTTCAACTGAAAGTTACAAAATGCAAATCAATGCAGGTGCATTTTGAAGTGTTATATACAAATTGTCCAAACAAACTATTTAAAAGTGGCGGGAGCATCTTCTATGCTATTTCTATCATTCTGATATTTTAGACAGCTTCACACCTCAACGAGAAATATTGTTGATAACACAACGCAGACATTTTGGACATTACATTTGTCAAGCCAATTATATTTATAGGCGTTAGCCTATAAATAAATTAATATCAAAAATTTGCCTCGGTGGGCTTTAAAATTTGCACAGCATGTACAACACCCTCTGTCCTAAGAGCCTCAAATCCGTTAAGGAAAAACTCAGCCCAAAAACCCTTTAAAAATGGAAGAAACCTCAGGAAGAGCAACAGAGGAGGGATGTCTTGTGAAACTGCTATTATTATATTAATATTTTCATATTTTCAGGCTTGGCAAATGTAATAGGTGTAAGTCTTCACTGTACAGCACATACCTCCCCATTTAATTATATGAAATGTCAAAAATCAAATTTTGGATGTCTGATGTTCTTCATCAACACATTCTGCGCCCCCATTCACCCCAACCACCTCAACCCCCTCCTTACTGTAACTTTACTGTTAAATATCCTACCTTTAGTGTTCAAAAATGACACTACAGGGCTCAACGCCCCCAGTGAATTGAACTATGACGCTAAGGGGCCTCCAAGTGCATAACAAACTGCAGTGGCTTCTGCGTTGTGTTATCTAGAAATATTCATCAACAATAAACTTATGTACCATAAAACAAATAGTAAAGCAGAACATCCATACGAAATAAAATGTCTGGATCCCACAAAAATAAAAGGGGAAAACAAGAGTTAACTTAGCTTACCATAACTTTTAGCTAGCTTCACTTACCTTTTAAAAACAACTTCATCAGTGCCAGTACTATAAAATGGAAATGGAAATATTTCCATTGACCGGTTGAAGACATAAATTGTGACATTGGAGGGGGTTGTGGGGGGATGTTCACCGTAGAAAGCCGAAATAATAGGAAGGATTATGATAATAAATAGACAGAAACAGAGTGACAAGAGTTACCTAAAAATAATTAAGAAGTGAAGGGGACAAACAAAAATTATGGTAGGGATGTTAGAGGAAGGAATGACTACCCTGGTCCTCTGAACTTACAGATACAGTGTTTGCATACTTACTTTAGAGGTAGATATTACCTATATGTTGAATTATGTGTGATTATATAAACAAGATGTTACTGTAAATATGATCCACTTATACAATGAAGAAATGGCAAATGAAATGAATGAACAGATGCCAAATGCAGCTTGATCTACATCGCTTAAATTGCCTTAGGAGAAATTTGCCATTTCCAAAACATCCGCCATGTTTTTCCGGGTCGGATTCAAAGACTGATGACAGCCCAAAGAAGAGCAAGCTTTGTATTGACGTCTGGGTGAAATAGGGAACTGTCATCATCTATTATATTACTTGAAATGACATCTGTTGAGCCTCACCAGAGTACAATGGCAAAAGTTAAAACTTCTGTTCTGGCTTTGACAAGCATTCAAAAGTTAGAGTTAAAAAACAAAAAAACAACACAGCCTCTTTCTAGTTCTATGGTGTTTGTTTTGTGGTTGCCTCTAGCATCCACAGGAGCAGCAAGTAAAGGAGTTTATACCACATATGATGTCCTGATGATGAACCCACAGTAAACTTATCTGTTTTTTCCCAGTTTTTCTCTGTTGCTGAAGGTCTCTGTTAATAATAACAGCTTGTTGATTTGAGTCACACTCATGGTACAGTACAAATACCTTCATTTAACCAAGAATGTGTAAAGCTACAACAGTTGATGGTCAATATCTTCCATTCTTTGCAGATGAAAACATTGGCACGTGGTTTGTAGGATATCCTGTCTCTGCCTGTAAAAGCATCCACCTGCAGTTATTTACTGAGGGAGTAATACCAAACTTAGAGTTACTGATTAATCACAAACAATCATTTAGTTATTGAAAAGTACACTGGAACATTACAGAATAACTGGATAGCACACAGACTTCGTTTAACAGAGATTTTTAATTTAGAACAATAACTGTGGACCAGTATTATCAACCAAATGTGCTTTTAGTATTCAGAGTAAAAGTAGGAAGGAAGGAAGGAAGGAGAAGAAGAACGAGAGAAGACGAAAGACAGAGAAGTACACAAAATGCTATTAAAAAGCTGGACAAATATTAAGCTTGTGTGTGTTTATATGGTATGAAATTTTGAAACTTAGCAGTTGGGTACCATATTCTGCTAGCACGTGGTGTGCAGCTTATCAACTGCTGAGTGCACAAGGTTGCTAACTGTGTCGTATTAGCAGTCCATGAGATAGCAGGCTAACGCACAGCAGATCCTTGTTTTTGTCATTGACGATGACACTTCTTCTTTGACCCAGATAGCAGGCACCAATGAGATGCAAGGGACCTCATAGGCATGCAGCACAACACATAACATAACAAGTTCCTCTTTTGGGTCAAAGCTAATCCACCCCAAAGGTGAATGTTTTCACCACGCTGACACTGCAAAATGCAGTATTATATATTACGTGAAACTGCTTTAAAGAAATACACCCCGTTTTGGGAGAATGTTGAGTAGTTACCTGCTGTTAATCCAGAAGTCCATTGCATTGGCCTCTTTCAATTCCAGGTGTAAAATAGACCATGATTACATGTTCTGTCCATCAAAATGGCTCTACGTCCAGGAGCAGGGTGAAGTAATACCTAGCTCTAGCATTAAATTGTGCTTGATCATGTATAATTAAGAAAAAAATCAGGTGGCATCTTTTTCCGTTTCGATGCGAAGCTTGTGGGTAGAGGGGCGACTGTGTGGCTTTATGACATAACACAACAGTAGAAATACTTGCATGCAAGAACAAGGACATTTAAAAGAATATGCTTCCATGATATTGTTGCAAAAGTTAAACGATACTAAAACCGTGTGGACCTTTTCTAAAAATGTCTCTTCCTCTTGTGCTACCTTTTAGCCAATCAACTCTGAGGCAGCAGAGCAGACTAGAGTAACGTAAAGTAACGAAAGACTAAAGCAGTATGTGAAAACAAGATGAAAGAGCGGTGAGGAATAGCACATATACTTCACTTCTTTGTCTGAATAAAGCAGCTCACAGTGAAAAACATGCAGTTGAAAAGTTCATTTTTAAATGTTTTCCAAAAAATACACTAGGAATAATTACCAGAGCAGCATCACTTAAAATGTTCCTGTCCATGAAAATATACTCATTCCCTTTAAGGAAGGACTACATTTATTCATGATCCATTCAGACAAGCTGTTTTTATACCATCACCATCAGCATTTTGTCAAAGCAGCCCTCATAGAGATGAAGATGAAGATCTACAAAAACAGCCGGCATTAACAGAGCTGCAGTGACTAAGAGGGATAGTTGGCACATGCACCACAACAAGAAAATTAAGTAATTCAAAATCTTGAGTCATGGCTCACCTTCCCCCCTGCGCTACATCAAATTCACCACCAGACCTGCCGGGTTTTACGTTGCCGTAAGACGCCTGCTATTGTTTCTGTTTGAGTGATGTCGTGCGTCAGTGGATTAGCCTCCACACAAACACACTCCCAAACTCACATCAGAGGGACCTTTGATGAAAGCGCCTTATGTCATTGGTAATTGAATCTTCACTCCTGTGTCTTGTCTGCTCCGATCTAAAGCCTTCGGAGGAGCAGATCATCGTCACACCCAAGACACACAAATCATCTGCTTCTCATAAAAAGTTCCCCGTCATGCAAGCCCCATTTGTCTCATCCCTGCTGCTGTTCTGTTTGTTGTTGATCCGAGAATAAATTGCCATGAAAGTCCATCAGGAGCACGGTAGCGTGGAGGATTTCTGCAGGGATAAATGGATAATCGATTTCTGGAAAAAACGCATTTGTCTAATAAAAAAAAAAAAGAAGCAGGTCAAGTCATGAGCATGTTACAGAGCCTGGCAGATGTCAGGAGTAATATTTCTTAAGTCACGCTCACAAATAAATGATTCTTGCCCTCAAATTCATAGCTCTTTATTTCATTTGTGTGCATGAATTAACATTAAGTTACAGTAGCAATTGAAGCACAGCTACTCTGATCAGCTGGGGAGAGTTAGCAGCAGACTAGCAGTTGTGTTTCCATTCTGAGGTGCTTAAATTAACGTTGTTAGATTACCACAGTAGATTTATTCCTCCACTTTGTAGGGCAGTTCTTATTATCTGTTAGCCTAAGGCAGTACTAACAGTCTACGTTCTTGAGATTTTGGACAGCTAGATGTGGATATACTTAAAGGGGCCATGTGTAGTTTTCAATGGTTGTAGTTGTGAGGTTCCAGATTGCAACCACTACATTTTCAAACTTGTGCTCCTGCATGTGCTTGAACTGATGAGCAAGCACTCGCCATAAGCCAAAACAAAAACATAGTAAGACCTCATTACACAAAAAACTCACACTGCGATGTTAGTGTAATATTTCATCAGCTAGACGTTGAACTAATCCATACTGTAAAATGACAATAAATCTTAACTGAACGTACGTCTGATCCATTTTAATGTAGCTGACTGTCCCTGCTGTGTATCACTATAGGCTAGTATAAACAAATCATTCCACATTTATTTTATAGCATTATATCCTTTCTAGCTAGCACTTGGTGCAGTAATGTGGCAAACCATAACATAAGAAGAAATACTTTATTGTCCCCGAAGGGAAATTTGTTTTGGACTACGTCTGTTCTGCAGCTTTACAAGACAACACAAAATACAGAAATAAAGCATCTCTCACACATATTCTCATGCAACACAACACATGCTGTCGTATACATTAGACAGTTACCAATATAGTAACACATTGACTCCTTCTTCCAATGCCAGTTAATGTTACAAGTTATATTATTATTTTATCCTTACATGGAGTTTATGTTGGAGTCTGTAGTGGGAGCCGGTCGTTTTCTAGTGTTGGTAGACACCATTTTGTTGTTGCTCTGTGAAGTTCAGAGTTCAGAATCAGTAGGCAAGAGGCTTGGGAGCACGTGTGAATGTCACAGTCTACGTAACCCAATGGATTTTGAGGAAAATCCGCCCCGATGTCTTCACACTTGAAGAGGCATAGGCCACAGGCCACCAGAAATAACCATTTGTTAACTATTTGTTAACAAATAGACAGTAAAAAAAGTAATTCATTTCATTAAAAAACTACAAATAGCCCCTTTAAAATTTTGGCTATTAAACAACACTGCCTCTTTGTTTGACATCCATTAAAGTGCCCCTTCATTTTTGCTTATTGTTACTTCAGTTAGGTATTGGAGCCTCTCTGAGTGTGACACTAGAAGGCTGTTTACAGATTCACCTGACGAAGGAAGGAAAGTTAGAGTTTGATTGCATGTGCGAGCTTGATCATACCTAGTTTCGAAGCCAATTGGGTCCAATATGCAACTTTCATGGGTGTGATGCGGAACCCAGCAGTGCATTGAGAGTGGACTTTTCAGCAAAGTAGGACACATATTGTACCTAGCAGCACTTTTAAAAAAGATTCTGGATTTTTCAATGAGAAGAGTGGATTTAATCTTTCTCAAGTTGAAAATTGAACCGTTTTGTTGAGAAACCATAACATAAGAGGGTTTTTTATCTGTTATTACATGTCTGGAGGAGATCTTTAAACATATGTTAAAATTGGATTTGAAAATCTTTGACCTTGGCATTAGTAATTTGACAAAATAATTACCTTAAGGTCCACTTGCCAGCTTTTCCCAGAGCTTTCAATCACATCTTGTAGTGTGTAACACAATTAGCATAAAAGGTCTTTCTTGACCTGAGGAGTTACTGTAAATGTTAACAATTTTATTCACCATTATCTGTGTGCTGTGTGCACACATGAATTATTCAAGAGAATGAATTTAGTCATTTTAGAGAATGAATTAGTACGTTTAGAGAAGCAGACAAAATGCTTTCTTGGAATTTCATCCCCACACCTCCAGGAAATCTATAAGTGTAGTGTGCTTTTAATATCTCAGTCCAGTCCTCTTAGACTTAATTCAGTTACTATTATGTTTGTCCAGCGCCAACAGGGCTACAATTCCTTCAGTCTATTTCATTAGATCTGATAAGACTCCTAATGAGACCATGTGAGGTTATTGAATGACCAGACAACAGATCCGTATCCTTAACTCATGCTGAATAGCTTTTGATTCTCAATCTGCTCAAATCAAAGCAGCCAAAGTGCGGTTACATATCAGTAGCTGCAAAATGTTACATTTAAACAACAGACAATGTCTCTGGACACAGAGGCAGTCCTCATCTGGGCACACAGACATAGAGGATGGACAGACAGCACGGCTGCAGATGCACCAAAATTAGATTTGTGAGCAATTTTCATGTGTGCGTTGGGGTGTGTGTTAATATGTGTTGGTGTGTGTGCGTGTCTCTCTTTGTGCCACGGTGCGTCCTTATGATGTCTCTGAGTGTGGGAGACAGAAAACAAAGGGAAAAACAGCATCATTCAGAGTTTAGGCTCAATTTGTAGTTCTGCTTTTCCAGTTTTTATGCTCCAGCTTACAGCTCTACACGTCTACCAAACATTCTGCAGTGTGTGCTGTACATAAATCTATTTTTACTGTCTCAGAAATAAGATGTTTATAGTTTACCCGTTATGGAACATGAATTGTGTAATTCAGATGGGCAAAAATATAAGTGCAGAAAGATGTTAGCTTTTAACTGTGGCTTACCAGAGTCAGCTTGATCATGTGCTGCTGCTTCCGGAGGATGATGTGGGTGGCTGCTGCTGGAAGGCAACCAATCAATCAGTGACCATGTGTGGTATACACGAATCAACACACGGATAGCTCTTGTGCATCAAACTGTAGGTTACACTTGGTTAGGATGTAACTGGACCTATAATGTACATATTGACTCCTGCGGGACGCTCTTCCTGTTTATAATTTAACTAGTGAGTTAATACTAACTACTGACTAAATCACTGCTTTGGAGGTGCAAGGTTTAATCTGGGTCTGGAGACCCATCTCTGACGTATTGAGCATCAGAAGTTTGATGCAAAGTCACAAAACTGTTTTGTATTTAATTCTGAATAAATAAAAACACGTATTGCTAAATCTGTTAATGTATGAACTTCTGGTAAACTTGTCTGTTTAAAATTTACATCTGTTTTAGGGGGAAGAACTACTTTTACAATATGACCAACTGCACTGAATGAAAACATACTACCTTTTCACTGTGGTGCTGCACACAATGATGTTCGGTCTTAAGCATATACTATATTTCATTACTTACCTAGCCTTAATTTATAATCTGATATTGAAACCATGTATACATTTTTTTAGGAAGTCAGTATTTGCTTTTTTTCATCCTGTTAGAAACTACAGTATTGCTTTTGCCTCTACAATGTACTGCTGCAAATAACGATTATTTTCACTTTAAATTAATCCATCAATTAACTGAATTCCTTGATTATTCAGTTAAGTCTATAAAATGTATGAAACTGTGAATGACGCCCCTTAATGCTCCCAAAGCTCAAGCTGACATATTGAAATGGCTTGTTAAGTTGGATACATTTTTGGCATTTTTTCTTAGAAAGCTTCATTTTCTATTGATTGCTCTAAATCCTCTGTCACACTACTTGATTACTCCACAAGAATAAAGCAAGATTTATTTATTTATTTTTAGGGTTTTTTTGTTGGCGCTGTGTCTTTATTTTACAGGGTCAAAATAAATATGTGTCTCTGGGTGTGTTCCTCATTATGGCAAATTAACTATTGTAAATACAAAATGGCAAAGTTTAGGGAAATATTGTGAAAGACTCATAACTAAAAAGTCTGCGATGGTATGCAAACTTTGGTTTCCTGCATAATATGTCAAATGTCCTCCACCATCGTGTCCTCTACATTCTTACTTTTTGCTTCGCTACATAATGGACACACCGTACTGTCTGTTGTTATGTCACCATGTAATCGAGGTCTGTCTTGTGAGGTTGGTCTCAGCATGTCTGAGCCGAGCCGGAGCCAGCTGTGGTGCTCTGCTGAAACATAAATACATTATGGATTAAGGATGATGGTGCCAGAGACCAGGCTACCCATCATCCCCATAACAGCAAATCATTTGGTGTTTGGTGTAACAACTATCCATCCACTGTGTTTTGTGTAACAAATATCCACAGGACAGACCTGTTAGACTGAAAAATAGAGCTCTCTCCTCCCACCTCTACAAAATCTGCAAATATCAGAAGGATGAGATTATTCAAATGCGCTATTCGAAAGTGCTCTCATGCCATCTGAGTAGTACATCCATAATTGTTATGTAAGATGGCTCATAACACTGAGGGCTCAAAGGTTACCCAACAATCTGGATTAGTTTTTATTTAATTATGGCTAAATGACAAATTGGGGTTGTATAGTTTTCCAGTTGCCCAATCTGTCATTAGAAGATTTAATTTGAGGAGGTTGCCAAGGAGAAAGCCATCTCAGAGGCAAATGCTGAACAGTGATGTAACTATAATATTATCAAATAGCAGTGCTAGAAAAAAAAGAAGGTGAAAGACTAGACTAATGTAGAAGTAAACTGTATCTAATTTCATGAAAGCTACTTGCAAACTGTTGTTTCACAAACAACTGCTTTCTAATTTGTTTTTGTTTTTTTGCACATTTGCGACATTTGTAAGCTCATTGTAGCAGAGATAAGACCAGAATGTAATTCTGAATAGTGTACGATTTGTTTTCTTTCTTATGTTAAAACAAACCTACTATATAAATCTTATAATATTGTAAGACTGCAGGAATAATGCAGCGTACACAATCTGAAATGTGTGGTTTGTTACCATAAAATAAAAAAAAATGCCATCCATTTGTTTTATGCAAAAAAATGCATAAAAATGTATTTTAAAAAAAGCCGAAATAAGAAGGTTTTTATGGTTGATTCATATGAAAAAGTCTACAGTCATAAAAAAAAGCTAGTCAGCACCATGATGATCATGAGCAGAGGATGACAGGTGACTTTATGAGGGACTCCGTTCGAGAGCAACGAATGATGCAGCTGTCTGCACAGCATCATATGAAATAACAATGCATGACGATTTTCAAACATGCTTTGTGGTAACACACAAAATGACATAAGACATTGGTGGGTTATTCATACACCATTAAAAAACAGACCTGATCAGCAAAACTGGCAATACAGAGTGCAATAAAAACTGATATCATGGAATAGGGCATGAAGTAACAGCAACCAGACTAAGTCTGAAATATGGGACAAATGGTGAAACACCAATGAAAACAGACGGCGCTGTATGGATAAAAACAGAATCTGTTGACCTAGAAAATCAGGAAGTCCACTAGGTCGGCTGCTAGAAAGTGAACACACCTGGAGAAGCGTAATCACTAAGTGACTCCTGGGATGCACAGGGCACTGCAGTTTGCCGACAGCACTCAGATATTACTTTCCTCTGACTGCCTGAGCGGCATCTCGTCTCTGCTTCTGTCTCTCCCAGAATAACTGTGACAGCCCCGCTGCGTGCGTAAGGCCGCCTCAGCTTTCTGGGTAACTTCCTGATGTCCCCGGCCTGGCTGTGACACACTTAAAGTCAGTTACGACATCGCCCTGGATAAGCAGGATCTTATGGACCTTCGCCGTGTCCTTAGTCATAGTCACAAATGCATCTCCATTCTCTCGCCCCATGTGTCTTTAATGTGGGTCAGGCTGATCGGTGTCAGTCCACTAAACAGCAAAGAAAGTGGAATATTTCATGATAACTCTTCAACGGTGACGTAACATTTCTAAGAAGCGCAGGTCACCTAAGTTTGAGCAGTGAAAATCAAAGTGCCTTTTCATTTCCTGGTGTACGCACACATTTAGCACAGGCCATTTGTTTTCCCAGCAGTATGTGTGTGTGTGTGTGTGTGTGTGTGTGTGTGTGTGTGTGTGTGTGTGTGTGTGTGTGTGTGTGTGTTTGTGTTCGAAAGGATGGCAATTTAATCTTGTGTTCAGTTTACAGATCAACGAAAGCAAACACTTGAGGAATAAGCCCATGACTCCTGTTTGCAAGACTGACCTTTTATAGCCGTGCTTCCCTTTTCCTGCTGCAACATTTCTTGCATCACTTTGTGTTATTCAATACCCAATCTTGGGAGTGCTTCACTTTTTGATCTTGTTAGCATCAAATGATTATGATGTGCAGTGGCAACTGACAACCTTTGATGTCTACACCTCACATCACTAAAGCTGAACCTCTCTGTCCTGTCTGGGCTTTTTTTTTTCTTTGTTGTCTGAAATTTTATCTCCAAAAGAAATTGTTTCCCTTGTGCTTGCCATTTTTGCTTCTGCCTTTAAGTACCCAAAATAACTACATACATGTACATGTTTCTCCTCAGCCTTCTGTTTGTTAACCTTGTTTTTCTAATTTTCCTCAACATGCATGGCCTCTCATGGGTTACATAATTGTTTTGCTGTCACAAGAAAGCTGTAAACAAACAGTACTTTGATGTAAAATCAGTAGAGTTCCTCTATATGCAAGACCAGCCATCACAAAGAGAGAGCAAAGGTTACCAAAATCAATCCTCAAGCTAATTCACTTTCAGATGTTATTGATGTTGATGATTGATCAATTCCCTTTAGTATTGCATGGTGGGACAAAAGTCCATAAACTTTAGTATCATACTTTTTTAAAAAAAAAGGAAACTTAATTTTATTACTTACCTACTTTATCTTCAGAGCTTGCTTGGAAATATATAGTGTGAAATCAGGACAGAGTCAATGCGCAAGCTCATTTGACCACAGGGGCCAGTAGTGGCAGCTGAAAAAGAAAGCCTAAGTCACTCGATTCTGCTTCAGGCCCACGGGACCTTATTTTGGAAAAAATATTTACGGTAGTCAATGGGTGTTTGAACTGTGCCCTGAATGACACACATGATGTTTGTCAATTTAAAAGATAATCGTGTCCATCAAGAAAGTAGCAGTTTGTCGTAAAACAGTAAAGTTACATGTTGCCTCTTGCACAATATACGTCACCAAAATGTTAGCGCGGTAATGCTAGCTAACGTTTATTGCTTGGTTGCTGCTAATTAGACAACTTAGCTGTGTTCCACGCAGAAATATATCTCACCTGATGTGTTTAATCCATCAACTCATTGTATCACATCATCTTCTCAAGTAAGTTCTTTGATGTTAACTTCAGTAACGTTAGCTTCAGTCCGTGAGAGAAAAAGTTTTGACGTAACATACGCGACTTTTGAGTTTTTAAATTTTGTAATTATGTCTTATACCTCAACAGTTTTACATCAAATTGTGACTTTCTTGATTTTTAAATGTATATTTCAAATTGACAAATGTGTAATTCGGAGCACAATTACTCAGAAGCGTGTATATTTTTCAGAAAGTCCATGGTCCGAAGAGCTTGGTCTCTTACTGCCACATCCTCGACAGTAGATGTCAGTGTCCAACGATGTCATCCAGCATTATTGATGCTTGGTCAAGACCATGCGTTGCTTTTATGCTGTGAAGGGCTCTGTGGTCAATTTAGCTAGAACAAATAGGCAAGGTCTGGATAGACTTTCAAAATAAAACTTAAGGTTAACGTTGTGAAACGTCACAATTGGTTTTATTTTAAGCAGCAAAACTACATGATTATTTAGGAAAAGATCATGGTTTGGGTTAAAATATCTTACATTACTTACGTGTCTTAACTTACATAATTTACGCAACATAACTAACTTAACATAACTGAAAAGAATCAGTGCTGACTTTTTGATTCACACAGGAAACAAACACCTCTCTCTTGGATGAAGGTCCGGTTTCTGACCCACCCAACTCCTTTCTTAGACTTTTCTGTTATTTATATTAGGCCCCCACTGAAGGGTTTCCTTAGGGTTTTGAACAATGACGCTCAAGGCTGTAATGTTCATTAGTACCAGACGCGGAAGGACGTGACAAAGCTCAGGTATTTGACGCCCTGTGAATGAGACCGACCTGATGCCTATGCTCACCAAAGCAACATATGTAACCGTTTCACAAAACAGCAACAGGCATGATGTTAAACATGTGGTTAGGTTAGGTAAGTGAAGTGAAGTCAAGTACTTCTAGGTTTTACATGGGACACAAACCCAAGTCTCCCGGGTAAAGTCCTGTGTTTTCTGGCAACAGAACACCGCCTTTCCTTTGCATTTACTGTAATGTATGCCGAGAGTTTGTCTGACCATCCTTCATCTGCAGCAGAGATATTCCGAGAGTTTGTCTGACCATCCTTCATCTGCAGCAGAGATATTCTGATAGAAACATTTTCAGATAACAATATTTGACAACACATTCCGAAGAATGTGTGCTATTTGGTACACTCTGTCCTTATTTGCAATGTGGCACAGGCCTTCCTCTCCCCCTCTGACGCTGGTACGAATGTTGACGAGGGTGATGGTGATAATAAAAACTGTATGCGCTACTGGTTCACAGTGATTTGTTGTGCGTAACCCTCGTACATCGTTATTAAAGAGATGTTTGAATTTTATCTGAGTGTCAAATGTCAGGCTAAGAGTGCTGCTGTTGTTCCTCAGATTAGTCCACAAGTGTCACAAGGAGGAAACAAATGTTTCCCTTCAGCTAATAGACACTGGTGCATATTAATAAAGACCATATTTATGTTTTTTCCATAATGAATGCTACAAGGTGTAGAGCACATAGTGTTACTGATGTACAGTGTTACAGTTCACTTCTGTGTGTGTCCTTGACACTCTTTCTCTTACACGCAGGCAGGATCATTCTGTGTGTGTGTGTGTGTGTGTGTGAATTGACAGGACACAGTTTGCAGGATTATTACTGATAGCGAGGAGCCTGCACGTCACAAAGAGACAGAGAAAGTACTGGACAGTGTGTTTCTGCTTCATCTCAGGGGGAAAAGGTGCAAATAACGTAAAGTTCAAACCATGGTGAGAAAAAAAAGACAGTGCTTGTTGTTTTTAGTTGCAGGTTGTTATAATTCTCCAGCGTTTTTTTTTTTTTTTCCTACATCCTGTTATTATAATTCATGAGCGGACAACTCGAACACTGAAATTTTATTGTTAAAGGGGCTTAATCAGCCAAGTCTTGCTACAAACATCCCACTGGGTGATGTAACAGCTCATCACCTTTTTAATTTCTTTTTTT
Source organism: Lepomis macrochirus (assembly GCA_024633595.2). Lineage (NCBI taxonomy): Eukaryota > Metazoa > Chordata > Actinopteri > Centrarchiformes > Centrarchidae > Lepomis > Lepomis macrochirus. The sequence goes on along the minus strand of JALXJV020000023.1, from coordinate 22,760,761 downwards.
TTTACTGAAAATATGTGTGTGTGTATAAACATTCACACATATTCACAAATTGTACTAAACTCCCGCTCAAGGGCTCATCTTCAGTCATTTTGTTTGATTAGAAAAGTTCAACTTCATTTATGTGAATTAATTAATGCTTAGGTTTTGGGATATTTTACTAAAGGTAGAAGCCAATTTTCTCTGTGCTATATTATCTTATTTGATGAACACTTTTCCTGACCTTATCTAGACTGTATTAAGGAGGTTTGTGAATATTTGCAGGCTGATCATGTATGTTATATTCTGCAAGATAGCTGCAAAATCTGGATCAGTTTTACAGCAATGAGACACATCTTTCTGGATTTTTGTTCCTGAGAATACTGGTTATTATGACTAGAAACTGTACTGATGCTTATTTCTGCAGATGTTGCACAATGCAGCATTTCCAAATTTGGACCAGTCTCTATGTGTGAGGTCTCTGCATGGAGATATGAGTGCAGTGAACGGCAGGTATTTGTGGGTTGAGTAGTATAGAAGTATAGAAAGAACTAAAGACAGAAGAAATAAGAAGCCTAGCAAAATACGTTTTAGTTTATGTTTTTTATTGTATTTTTAAGATTTTGTTGTTTGACTTCTTTGCAAAAATTGACACTGACAATAAATATGCATTTACAATTAAAAAAGGTTCAGATTGCAACAAAACATTCAAGTGTACTTAGCCATTATAAAATTTATACGATGTAAACAACATTTCCCCCCTCCAACACTGCACCTCCTGAGCCAAGAGTCTCTTTTCTCTCCCCTCTGACATCTGTAAAAGGCATGACGTCAACAAAACACATTTTACGCATCAATGCGCGAGTCTCACAAGGTATGAAGCCACGTCACACATTGGGCTCGGATTGACAGAACAAGCTAACATTCTCACATGTCGCATGGGCAATGTTTATTTTTTTTTGGCAGGTTTTAGCTGACTCGCGTGTCCATTCAGTGTCCGTGAAAACGGCGCTATAGCCTGATGCCAGAGCGCGCGACGTGTCCACGCCGCCCATGTCAGTTTGAGCGCAGCCGGCAGTACAGGTCGCCTGTCAAGCTGACGCACCAGGTTCTGTCTTCTTTCAAAGATTTGTGCTGATTTTGTGTCTCGCAGCCTGATTAACTGATCACACACCTCTCTTTGTCTTTCGCCTGGCCGCCTCCTATGGCCTTCTCCTTAATGTACATGAGGTCGCTGTGCACGCTGGGTCTCCGGGCGCACGGAGTGACCATGCCATACGCTTCCCCAATGTCCTTCATCTTCTTGCTTTTCAGAGACTTCCTGTGAAGCATGTCGCAGTACTGCACGGAGACTTTCCTGTGAAGGTCGGGGCTCATTTCGTGAGGTAGTTTGGCCAGGGTAAACAGGGTCTGAAACATCTGATCCACGTTCTCGTTGCGCTTGGCGGAGATCTCGAAATACGCGCACTTCTCGTCCCCGGCCACCAGTTGCTCGATCTCCTCCTGCTGCACCTCCCGGTAAAACCCTCGGTCGCCCTTGTTCCCGCAGATGACCAGAGGCACGTCGATGTTCTCTTTAATCTTGTTTTTCAGGCACGACTTTGTCTCGAAGATCTGCCGCTTGAGCCGCTGCACCTCCTGGAAGGAGTCTCGGTTGTCAAGGCTGAAGACGAGGATGAACACGTCACCTGGAGGGAGAGAAGGATGCTTTTGTTAACTTCGGCTTCCTTTCGTTTGTATGCAAACCAAATAGAGATGCAACATGTGCGTTTCATAACCCTAGCACACAATGCACTCTGCATCCATACGCTTAAGGTGCACAATGATTCAAAAAGCTCTTTTGCACCACCGTACTGATTCTCTATAACTTCTTGCAAAAACAGAAAGACACATATGTAGATAAGTACCTGTCAGTATGGATAGTCTCCTCATGGCGGGGAAAGGGTGGTTCCCTGATGTATCCAGTATGTCTAGCTGGTAAACGTCTCCCTTGATGCTGTACAGTTTCCTGTGAAAGTCCTCGATGGTCGGCGTGTACTGCTCATCGAACCTCCCGTTCAGGAACCGGGACACGATGGCCGTTTTCCCAACTTTGGTGGATCCCAAAATCACCATCCTGTAGCAGTTCTTTGCTGGGATGTCAAAATCGCTCTCGGAGGGCGACATTTTCTTAATCATGGTTAGACCCGGGTTCGTGGACTGCCTGTGCGTAAAAGGCGAATGAGCTGCCTTTCAGTCAGTGGAGATGCTGCTGTTTGCTCTGCTGTGCGTTTCTGTCTTTACACCGGACTGGAGCCGTGTATTTAAGCGCACTGGGGACCCCTCCTCCCGTCGACGTCACAGCTCAGTTAGTAGGAACTCGGCTCTTCGGTGATCACAGTGAGAGCGGACACAACTCTCAGTGGTGCGTCAGCCTGTCAGACGCTTTCGCTGGGAAACAGTTAGAAACAGTACAGAAAGAAACTGTACATTCTGTAACATTAAGGCGATGGGAAATTGCAACTGACGCTGTGCATAACAGCAAAACAATAATTTCCACTGAACATTAGGCCTGCTGCCATGTTAATATTTAACGCTTCTTCCGGCATTTAGTAAGCATTTGGTACACTCTGCTGAAAATCAGGCTGAACCTTGGACATTTCTCCAAATTATCAAACCTTGACAGCGGATGTGAGTTTCTTCTAGACCGAGCAAATATTTTGCCAAACAGTTTTACAAACTAATTATCTTCTCTCACCCCAAATCATTATGTGGCCTTAAAAGTGCGGTTACTTTTACTTTGTGGCGAACAACAAGTTTTCAGTTCTCATGCTTGCAAAAGAAAAAAAAAAGCAAGCAAATAGTACAGCCTACATCTTTGCACTTCAAGATGATGGGGCTACAGTTGTTTAGGTGAATTCGAAGTGGTACATTAATGAAATTATTCATTCCTACCCACAGTGACTGCTGCAGCTACTTATTCATATCACCAGGCAGAAGGAGCCTGGGGCAGCTGTCGGTGTAACGGCCGAGGATTGAGATGTTGCAGTTACCAACGTGACCAAAAGGGGGCGCTCATGGTACAACTTTATTTATCCAGATGAATGGCATTACTTACCTGAGGTAAAACAAAACAACAACAACAACAAAACAACTAACAACAGAGTAGTTGTGTGTGTGTGTTTGTTTGTGTGTGTGTGTGTGTGTGTGTGTGTGTGTGTGCACGCGTGTGTGTGTGTGTGTGTGTGTGTGTCAGCATATAAGCATATCTGTTTGCATAGTGGACGGTCCTCCAGGGATTTTTATCACAGCTGACAATGCAAAGACTTTTTTTTTTTTGCTACAGCCATTTGTCTGTCATGAACAATAACAGTTATCACAAAAGAAAATAATGTGTGTATGGAGGTTGGGAACAAAGCTTCCCTCCCCCAGTAGCGCTTCATAAAATTAAATGGTTTCTAGAGACAGAAGGGCAGGAAGCAGTGGGTTAAAGTCTTTTTTTGCTGCTGCTGCTGCTGCTTTAAAGTGTCTCATTCAGCAGGTGTGAAGAATGACTTACTAGCTTGGTGGCACCAAGTGAGAACTCTGATGCAGCTTAATAAAAGTGACAATGTAACCTAAATCAAGGTTTATGGATACAATGACATTATATTCCATTCATATGGCAGATGCATTTGTGCAAAGTAACTTATTATAAGTGCATTCAACTTGATGGGAGCAATATAATCAAAAACTGGAAGCACATCCCTTTCAAACATGGCACAACCTGATCTACAGACAGTACATTTTATTTGCCTATATCATTAGAAGAATTAATTGTGTTCTATCAGTTTTATCCATCCGGTCAAGGTGGTCCTCAACTAAGTTGAAAATGATTCCAATATGTTCCAGGGAGTGCGGGATATGGACCTACAGATTTTAAATATTTGGGAGAAGAAAGCACTGTTATTGGATCAGTACTCAATATCAGCAGATGCCAGTTGAAGTATTAAAAACCAATATCAAACGAGGAAAAGTTGGATCAGTGCAACCCTGGCCTGACACTAAAATTCTGTTATTATTTCTTCTTATCTGGTATGCACGACAGCAGAGTCAGCCTTTGATTAGTGCTTGGCTAAGAACTGATAAAACCCGAAGTTCCAAAGAGATCCTCTGACAGAACACTGAAAGAAATCCAGGCTTTTATAACAGCCTTGCAAATGAATAACTTAAAATTGTTAAACAATGTGTTTCATGTTGTGAACGCACAGACAATTTATAAGCTCTTCTGTCAGAATCAAACTGGAATTACAAATACAGATATATGCCTTTTATGATCTCTCCCTGCAGAACCTTCAACACAAACACAAAAATTATTCCAAACGCAGCCTCAAGCAACTAAACACTTTAACCGGAGAAATGTTTTCTACTCCTGTTCCCACCCACCCCCCAAAAAAACTCCCCTGTTATGTATGACTGCCCCCTGAGCCTTTTAAACTCTAACATAATCAGTAAGCGTATTGTCCATGTCAGTGATGTATCAGGTTAACAAACCCAAGAGTGTGCGTCACAGAGTCAGTGGACGACGCTGCTCGGCCCCGTTCAAAGCCTCTGGTAAATGTATTTTTTTTTTCTTCTTGAGGCGTCTTTGCTAAAATAAACAAAACATTTGATAGAAAAAGAGCCACACTCCCCTCTGTGTCCCATGACCTGGCTACTTTTGTGAATACGTTGTTTTTATGAGCTGTGACCCAGCCTATGAGTTGTGCGGATGTCCTGAGGGCAGCTACAGAGCAAAAGGAATAATGTATTCTTGTGTGTGTGTGTGAATAGGCAGTTTCACCAGTGTGTTAGAGTACCCCTCCATAGATAGACAGTGAAAAGGCATGCACACTTCATAAAAATACAGACATAGATTGGAAAAACCAATCCGATAAATCACAGATGCATCAACTGGAAAATTATCCAAACACGATTCAGATTTAGCTCTTCTTTTTTCCATCCACCTTAGCGGCAAAAAAAAATTGATTAAAGCAGTGCTGCAAGTGTATTTTCTCCCCCATGTGAGCAGCAAGGCTGTCTGATAGATAATAATGACACTGCGGGGAAGGGCCGCTCTACTGTGGTACGACAGTGGAACAGGAAAGGCAGAGGGGAGTGGAAAAACAAATGGTGCCGGCAAATGGGAACAAATAAGACTTCTGCCAGGCAGCTCATAAAAGACAGAGAGATACAGATCGGGCATGGAAGTGGCATGAAGTATTGAAAAAAAAAAAGTCAGCTTTTAACCTGCCTGCTGCATGACTGGACTGCAAACAGAGAGAGCAAAAATCCTCCAAATCCACATGCAAATGCAACTTTAAACATTCATTCAAACGGTTCAAGGTCACAGTTGTCCACCTCTACAGGTGGTCACAGTCACATCTGGACACATTACAATAAGTTCTGGTCTAATTTGTCTCCTGTTCACATGTAGAATCTACTTTTATGGAAATACACGTTGGTATGCAGATCAAACCAGAATGCAAATGTAGAAGTTTTGTCTGTAACTGTTACTGACATTTCCAATCTGTAGGGGGTGGCAGGTATTTTTTTTGTCGTAAAGCAAAAGAGTCATGCCAGCCAGATAACTGTTCACAATTTCAGCCAGTGCTCTGTATAATGCAGGATTTCTGACTTTATTACTTCTGTATTTGCAGCTGGTGTTTTTGGAGCACTGCTGATATTGTTTGTCAGGGATGTGAGAGCGCCTAACCCGCAGGAATTCCACAGAAAAGCCAATGAACGATTCGGAGAAGACAACTTAATTCTTTTACTCAGGCAGTTTCAAGGACAGATGAAACTTGATGAATCAAAGAGCCCAGCATTACTGAGAGTAATTGTGTTGCAGGGAACGCCATTGATTTTCACGAGGCAATCTTTTAAGTGGAGAAATAACTCGAGGCAGCTGTTTCATGGCGACTTTGACCTACTTTTCAGTACGAAATACAATTTTTGAGGTGCACCTTATGTTGTGGTAGGAAAATGTAACTCTTGCCTTAGCTATTTGCAAAGCATTTATTGTACAGCGAGTTTCTGTGCAATCGCCTCTTCTTGTGCAAAAACCACGATGACTATTTTTTACATGCTCAACTACGTTAAAATCACAAAGGTTTCAAGCTTGTAATACCAAGTGGTGTGAGGATGCTAGTGGATGCAACTTTGTCAGAGTATACGGACAGTTAACCCCAGGAACAAGTTTGATTTTATTTCAGAAAGCTAGTGGAACAAAGACTAGCCTCGATGTCACGGCGCACAGTCTGTGGTCTTCAATATCATAGTCTTTGGCACCACTTTGTGGTAGTTTGTTGTACAAAACGGTGATAAAAGTTTGTGTTTTCCTATTGATCAGCTCAGATCATGTGACTAGTAGGTTAGAAGTCAACTGGAAAATGAAGTGCAGTTTGCAAAATGTTCTCCATGCCGCCTTGGAGAGCCTTTGTTTGTGAGTTTACTACTTTTTCTGTGTTCTGTGCTTGTGCACATAAATAGTCCTATTATAACTATTACTATTAGTTATAAAACATTAAATCAAAAGGTCATAATGACTTATGAACTTTGCTATAGTGCCTAATGCATATTTGTAAGTGACTATAACAATTGTTACAATGTCTTATGGTACAATGTCTTATATCACGTTATAAATACATGCATAAGTCGTTATAGCGATGGCCTTCATAAAAAATGTTACCAAAATGCCAAGCTAAGCTAAATGTAGCTTTTTGTTGTAGCATGTGTGTGGATGCTATTTGTAAGCAATGTCAATTCATTTTTGCTGTATTTTTAACAGTCTGTAACTAAAGCATTGTAACTTTGCATTTATTTCAGTTTTACAAAAAGAATGGAAAGAAGAGAACATAACAGAACAAAGAAGAGAACTTTCTCTGAATCCTGTTATCTGTCAGTTTGTGCGTGGATGTTACGCGCCTCAGGGACAGAATACCCGATGGGACATCTCTTGTTACAGCATGTCAGTTTACCTAAAAACCACTATGTTTTTAATTTTCTGTTTGTTTGAGGGTTAACAAATGAGATCTAATATGTTAATTAGTTTTAGTGGTGCCGGTAGGTGGAGTTAAACTTTGGACTGAGTCAAGCTAGCTGGTTCCCCCTGATTTCAGTCTTTACACGAAGCTTAGTTAATCACCTTGTGTAAATACATCCATACTTAACGCAATTATAATTAATGGATAAACAGTAAAATGATTCCTCTTGCAAGAAGGACCTAGGCAAGCTCCACTACTACCACAGAGTCAGTCCATAAAAATGTATAGGTGTAGCGTCAACTCTGTCCAGTCTTACTCCCCCAAGACCCTGTGTTGTCTGGGTGATGTTCCTATCTTTGTTGATGTTTCAGTGTTATCTAAACAGAAAAAAAAAACATACACAACCTGCAAAGCCTTCAGACTCCCTTCTTTTGGGTTTCTCTCTCATATATCACTGCATGCTGCATTCAAGTGTATATACTTGAATATGCATGTACGAGTGGATAGGGTAGCAACTTGAGGCTCATCAAGTATCCTCGCCCAATGCCGAAGACGTAGCAGTCTCACACCACTATTCATGCCATTGTCTCTGAAATCAATCAGGCAGTCAAAGTGTGTTTCAGGCCGTCTGTGATGCTCCCGTTTCTGACGCAAGTAACTGCTCGAAGAGAGGAGCGTTAGAGACCACTTGCTGGAATTGCTGCTCCACTTGCTCACTCACAGGCTTCATTTTGACATGATCAGAGCAGCTGAGTCTGACGCTGTTTTTTTTTGGAAAGAGAAGTGAAACAACAGACAAATAGACTTTCAACGTGTCACATTCACATTCAGGTATAAGAAAACTAGGGGTGGGCATAGATTAATTTTTACTAAGCCAGGTTTCAATCCAGGTGGCGTATTAGACCAGGGGCTCATCTCCTGTTTCCAAAATGCATCACAAACTGCTTGAGAAAGCTGTTCTACTATGATAATTGGTGATGAAAATAAATCATGTTCAATAAGATGTACTTGTGTATAGCGTGTGATGTGCTTTGCGTGTAGGTGGTAGGCTACTTGAGACTGGAAGAACTCCTACAGTAAACTAATTCCGCATTGCACAAGGTGCAAACCAGGTGTTGTGCCGAGTTTTGCCTGCCTGCCGAAAATTGCATGCACCTCCAAATAAAGCTTTTAAATGCTGTAAAATTCTTTGTGGACTTCATCAATGGTGATAAATTGATTTGAAGTATATATTTTATGAACGTTTAGAGTCTTTAATATTTTAATACACTAGGCTAGAAGGACCATTCCTTGACATTCAGTACATACATGGTGATAAAGCTGTTTGATCAATGAGCACAGCAAAGTGTCTGAGAAGGACCTAAAGAGGTGGATGCATAATTCGGCAGATCAGATTTTGTAGGCTCCCTGCCGAGATTTGCATCCACCTCTTTTCTCAGCATAGATGACCGTTAGCACCCGCGAGGTGCATGCGATTCTCGGCAGGCAGGCAGAATTCGGCACAACACCGGCGGCTTCAGAAATGTTCGTACACAAAGTGCTGTCCAACAGCTGTCTGTGGACGTGTTGCTACAGTTAGTGTGAGTAAATACCGCACAATGCGTTTTTAATCAGCCGGCGTATCAATAACTAACCTGGCTAGTTGTAAACAAACAGCTGGCCGAGCGAGGTTGGAACCGGAACGCCGTCAACTCGGGTGTGACGTCATTCCCAGCTCTGACCTCCGAGGTAAATGGAACGCAGCGACAGCAGCGTCCATGTTAGCACGTCACGTTTGATGTGGTAATTTCACAGTAGGCAGACACACAGGTTCGAAGACTTGTGGCGTGTTCGAGACTGGTCGTAACTGGGATTTTTCCCAGTTGAAACTTCCGACTTCCGACATCAAAGCGTTCCAGGTGCATGGTGGTGCATGACGCCGAAAGTGAACGAAAATCATGGGTGACCATGACAAAGTGAACACACAGTTGCACCCTCAGCAGTGCTTTAGGTGTTAATTAAAAGGATGGCAGTTTAACTGCAACAACTGAAATAAATAGCCCATACGTTACTAGTTATGTGTACCCCAAGTTGGTAGCCCTGAAGTAAGTTGTCCGTTACACTTCCTAATGTTTTGGCATTTTTAACAATAACCTTTATGCAGAAAAGATGACTTTATGAGATTCTTTACTGTAGCCAGCTACCGTATGTGTAAAACATATTTCTACATCAATATACATGCAGAACAAGTTTTACTGCATGATCGTATTTATTATTTTAATTCAAATACATGCAAATATACGTTTTGTTGCCGTTTAGTTTATGGTTTACCATTTACAAAGTGTGCTTCCATGGGCGCTGACATTGTTTTCTGACGTCATTCAGCTGCTACTTGTGAAGTCGGGGTACAAATTTTTTCTCCGAGTTCACAAGTAGGAAATCCGACTTCAAGTGGCGTTCTGGGGTACTTTTCCTAGTTGGAGGTCGGAAATTTGCCAGGGGCGGCTGTGGCTCAGGAGGTAGAGCGGGTTGGCCGTTAATCGGAAGGTCGGCGGTTCAATCCCCGGCTCCCCCAGGCTGCGTGTCGAAGTGTCCTTGGGCAAGACACTGAACCCCGAATTGCCCCTGGCGGCTGTTCCGCCAGTGTATGAATGTGTGTGAAAGTTACTTTCCGTTTGAGCACTTAGGCTCAGTGAGTGAATGTGTGTGTGAAAGGTGAATGCAGATGTAGTGTAAAAGCGCTTTGAGTTGTCGAAAAGACTAGAAAGGCGCTATACAAGTACGGAGCATTTTACATTTAGTTCCGAGTTGCCGGGAACGCAGCATTGTTCTTGCCCCCTACAGTGCAATTCGGTATACATCTGCGCTAAGATATCAAGGTTAAAGTCATCATAGCTTGCGTAGTATAGAGCAGCTCCCAACCCAACTTTGAGAATAGATTTTTTTTATCGCCCGATAAGAGTTTCACGTTAACGCAGCCGTTAACGCCGATAACGGCCCACCACTAAAGAAAACATTCAATATCTTTAAAATGTAGAGAACTAAGTCTGTAAAATGTCTATAATATTGCCAAGCAAGTGTGATGTTGTGATGTTATTTTAATACCTACCTATATATATTTGCTTGCTATACTATATGCCAGGTGTGAAACTCTTAATGAAATAGATGCAGGTTGAGTAGGGAAAAATCATTGTAATTTACAGTGGGATGGTTTTGTTGCTATTTCTCATAAAAGTATGTATTTTCACCATTTCATTTCATTGTTGGTGTTCTGATTGCACTTATATTGTTTGCTGATAGTGTTTGGCAGTGAAAAAAACAAAGTGCTGGGTAAGGTCCATTGTATTTTTCTCTTATTTTAACAAAAAAATGTCTGTGCTGATGTACAAAATATGTCTTTGTGATGACTATATATAGAAACTACAACACCATTGCTGCCCACCAGAGAGCACGGACAAGTTTTTTTGTGACTGGAAAATGTGTTCATGTAAAAATAAATAGTAGTAGCCGACCATCAACTAAGTTGAGAAAGACAGGCTAGCAGAGCTTACCTTGTAAGACTTGACTGCATGCTGAGAACCTAAAATGAATGTCGAGGCAGACTTAAATTAAAAATCAAATAGCAGACTTTTTCTTTGGATTAGGAGTTATTAGCTAATAAGGACTGAGTGAGGAATGAATCAGGAACAACGTGATAATTGACTAATTGTTCACAAGTAGTTAGTGAATAACTCGAAAGGGAGGACTACATAGTACCTGATGATTTACTTAAGGACTGACTGGTAGATACTATATTAATGAGCATGCGTGAATCAACATACTGACTGACCAAACCTGAAGCAGCTGCTGAACGGCACAAAACTATTAACCACTCATTGTATAATCGTTGGTAACTCTCTACATCATATTAAGTAGTTAAGTAATCGCTTATTACTTTAGAATTTAGAGTAAAAGTAGCTAGAGCGTTTCACAGTTTTTCTCGGTTGCTAAAACACTAAACCCCATTCTCTGAACCAAATCTTCAGTGACCATTTGAAGAATCAGTCACTCTTTTGGCAAAACCTTAAACAAGTTCAGGTAGTTAAGACACTTTTTGCAAATCTCATCCACTCTTTTTGCAAAACTCGAAATACATTCTCACTCACTAAAACACATTTTGCACTGTGAAGCACTTGTGTTGCAAAATGGTAAATACATGCGGCAAACTACAACACAGCTGTCACCTTTTATACACCATACATAATTCTGCACACTTGTTTCCAATGACGTGATCACACTTTGACCAAGCTACAAGTAAGGGACAGGTTCTCTACCCTTATTCAACCTTGGTGCCATATAACGCTGAATATTTTCTTACTTTTTTTGGGCGGTCTGTGATATTTTGTTGTTGAGCGTGAGCAGCAGGATCATCAGCCGGCAGCACATCCCGTCTATGGGACAATGTCAGCTTTCACTGTGGTGTCCCACTAAGCAAGTGGTTCAACCACATCAACCACAACCAGTGATTCAGAAATGTTTACCTTCAATCATAAAGCTCTTATCTCAATCCAATAAGGGAATTTTTCTCTGCCTGGTGGTGGAAGGTCTATGACCGAAATTCATTTACGGTACTACGGAAAATCTCTTACAGGCATTGGAATTGGCCTGTGGTGAAATAGGTGTGGAGTGTTGTTGTAGTAAGGTTGCATCCAGCACTACAGAGGGTTTTCCCTCTTTGCTTGGCAAGGGACAAGGTTGCATGTGATGTGGACAAAGTCCTCTGGCTGGACCCAGCACAAAGACGTAATACTGAGGCAGATTGAATCTCTCCATTGTCTTTGATTTTGCTGCTGCACAACATTTTTGAGTGTAATAGGCTTTCATTTAGCATTTTCTTTGTTCTTTGGGCTTACAGTACTGTATTTTTTAGCAAGTGCTGAATAAACAGATATTCAATACTGTATTGCTTGCAGTTCTTACAGTTTAGACGCTACATTAAAAAACATTTTCCAATTTAAAAAAGGATAGTGATCACAACTGAGGACAGTAAATATATAGTAAAGAATGCTCTGTATTGTTTTACATATTGACTGGCTGTGTTTATGTTTTGAAAGCATTTTTTGACTTTGAGCGCAGATCACATGGTTTTGAGGTGATTGTTTGATTTTGCCAGAAGTGTCAGGGATTTTGTGAATATAGTTTAAAGATCGGGTTTTGTGTGTGAAGTTTTGAGAAACTGGATGTAGGTTTCAAGAAATGTGTCTTGGCAATTATGAAAAACTGTAACTTGTTAACGATTCATTAATTGTCAGGATGTTTCTGATTCGTTCCTCACTCGTTCATGAGGAACTATACCCAATTTTGTACACCTCATTATACAGCGTTAGTTACTTACCACTCAAATTAATGATTTATCACAGGAGCTGCATTAGTACTCCTTGCTGCGATCATAAAAAAAGAAGTGGACCTTTTCCTAATTTTCCTGATTCATGCAAAAAAAGCATAATTATGTGACATCTGCCTGTAGGAGGCAGATATACTGAAGTGCTGCCTTAAGTGCATCCATTAGCAGGTGTGATTCCTTGAGACACAAAGAGAGGCCAGTGCTGTGAACCCCGAAAGACTCTTTTATTACATAGAAAATGCCATCAGCACACAGAGTACATCACCAGGTAGTGTGGGTTCATCAGTTTCAAATAGTTTGCATAGGTACAGTATGGTGTAGGTGACATTTGAAAGAGTTCACTTAAAAAACCTGTGCATACCATTGAATAACAGTGTGTACAGTATGGTGTAGGTGACATTTGAAAGAGTTCACTTAAAAAACCTGTGCATACCATGGAATAACAGTGTGTTACATGAATTCTGTGGTTACAACAACAATGGCAGTGTTGAAGGCTATCTAACATTTGTATTGGTTTTTGTAGAACAAAAACCGGATCTACAATTTTCCTCGGAACAAAATCACTACACTGAGGTCTTCGTGACCCTCCTACGCTTGTAAATTTTTTGTTCTGCTTTCAAGGACACCAGGGACACTTCACTCACAGCAGTTGTTCCATGTTTTGTCGCGTTAAAAACAAACAGTTAGGAGCCAATCCCAGCTGACATCAGGCGACCTGTGCTTTCAGTCTTTGTTAATATCTTACTAATATTGTGAGATGGAGCCATGTGCACCATTTTATGTCAAGGGTACCTGTGTCTGTTGGCCAAAATGCTGTTTGCGTTGTCAAAGCAATGCATCTGGAAAAGACACAAGTCATTAACATGATACGACTTTTTGACATGGTTCAACAATGCATCTCAATGGAACAAAGCCATCGGTAAAGCTATGGGATCTATCCATGGGAGTTCTACCCCTGAGCAAAAATAATATTTTTTTTACTTTGAAACTTTCATGAATTTCCATTTCTTCATGTCATCCGCTGAGGTGGAGGTGGTTAACAGATTCAGCCAACAGTATTGGTGTTAAACTTTCTCTGCAAAGTTTGCTCTTTAAAGCTGGTATTTGGCTCTGCATCATTTACTCCAACCTAAGCCGAAATGTCTGTCTGGTGACATTACCTGTCCTGATGAATTTAAAAGTACGCATTGCATATAGTACCTAAATTAAGGTGGATGGGTTTTTTACTTTCTGTAGAGGATCTTCTTTATGATTTAGGCTGTTTGTGGTGGTGGTGGGTGTGTTTTTACTGTGCATGCAGTAGAAATCTATCCTATTACAGCTTTGAAGGAAAGAATTACACAACATCTTGGGAATTATATCTGTTTTCTTCTCGAGAAGATTGATACCACTTTTATGTCTGTGTGTTCATCATGGAGCTCGAGCTGAATGGAGGTCAACCTAGCTTAGCATAAAGACTGGAACTGTTTCTTGTTGAACAACAGTATGTTATTCCGCCCAGTAGGTCTATGCAGCATCTGTGTTAACCACCTTCTGAATTTATTTCCATTCTTAACTCACAAACATGAGAGTGGTGTCAATATTCTCATCTGATCCCAACAAGAAAGTGAATAAGCATCCTTTGCCCAATTAAGTACGTCATAACCATGTGGTTACGTCAGAAAATGTAGCTTCCACATCCATTTGAAGAGCTTAAAACAAAATCAAAAGAGCAACACTGACAGCTGCAGCGTGACTGTAGCTTCAATCCACACCGGAGGTGGACTAATGATCAAGGTCTGTTGGTAAGTCTGCCCCTTGTTCAGTCTGCCTGTCCTCGTGACAGGACGGGAATCTTCAGCCAAACCGGGAGCAGGGAGCGCCTGCGAGGGAGGTGATCATTCATGCTTGCGCCGCTGACTCCTCTCCTGATAGATCTGTTCGGTGAATGGTCTGTAAATACAGCAGAACAAACATAAAATGGGACAATAAATCAGAAACTGGAACGCCGTACCACTCTGTGCCAGGACCGCGTGTGTGTTTTGAACCGTGAGAGAGCTTGAGTGTGTGTGTGTGTGTGTGTGTGTGTGATAGGAGGATGCCTTGTGTCTGCACATGTTCCACCGCTCTCTTGAACGCAAAACAATGTATTGCACCCCCATATTACCCTGACAGCTATAATAGAGAACAGCAGCTCTGTTACCTGTGTGTAATTGAGGGAATTTGGAAAATAACAGCCTTAACAGATGAGAGGGAGAAAAAACATTGACAGGAGCCCAAGAACAAACCAGGTTCTGCAGTTGTTGTCAGGGGGCCCACATTTCCTTTGCACTTGCTGACCTCTGAATCACTAGACACATTTAAAAAGTGTGCAGGTGATTGAAGGATGCATGTTAGCGTTTTCTATCTTTTGTAGGAATATTGCATCACTTGCCTTTAGTATCTAAGTCTGAGTGTATCATCGCAGGCGTGGCTATGTGGGACCAAAGACAAGGAAGAAATTGTGTGTAATTTTTTGTAATTCACGTACTCAAATTACTTAATTACTGAAAGGCTATAGACAGGGATGGGCACTATTTATGATGCATGCATTTAAACTACATATTTGAAATACAAAATGGGATTTTGTAATTTGTATTTTATAGGGATGATAGAAATGGTTTCATGTTTTGCATCAAAATACCTAGTGTTTTGTATTTTGTAGTTTAAAAATAGAGAAATAGATAGAGAAAATAAATAGATGGAGAAATAAAGATAAATCATGTCAGAACTTTCTCCACCTATAATGTGACCTATAATGTGAACAATTCAATTGAAAAACAAACTGAAATCAATGAGGAGGGAAAATGAAAAATAAAACCCCTCAAATAACCTGGTTGCATAAGTGTGCACACGCTTAGACTAAAATTTTGTTGAAGCACTTTTTGATTTTATTACAGCAGTCACTCTTTTGGGGTAGGAGTCTATTAGCATGGCACATCTTGACATGTCAATATTTGCTCACTCTTCTTTGCAAAAGCGCTCCACATCTGTCAGATTGCGAGGACATCGCCTGTGCACAGGCCTCTTCAGATCACCCCACAGATGTTCAACTGGATTCAGGTCTGGGCTCTGGCTGGGCCATTCCAAAACATTCATCTTCTTCTGGTGAAGCCATGCTTTTGTGGATTTGGATGTGTGCTTTGGGTCGTTGTCATGCTGAAAGGTGAACTTCCTCTTCAGCTTTCTAACCAACACCAACACCTTTTATTTACGATTTGATACAGAGGACTTTGCAGATGAACTTAGGGAAATACGCAGAGAGTCTACCCTCCACACAAAGACAAATCTGATGTTTAATCCTCAGGATGTTATGGCAGTTCTTCAAAAAAATAAGATAAATAAGAGCCCAGGACCGGATAGTATTACTGGGAGACTGCTCAAGAGCTGTTCAGAACAGCTCTGCGAGGTATTTTGTTTTATTTTTAAGTTGTCCTTGGAGCAGCGGAGGGTCCCAAGAGTGTGGAAGGAGTCCATTGTTGTTCCGATGGCAAAATGTGGAAATCCAAAAGAGTTAAATGACCTAAGACCAGTGGCATTGACATCGCTGGTCATGAAGTCATTTGAAAGGTTAGTTAAAGGGGAACTGTTGAAAATGGTGGAGAAAGCTCTGGACCCTATGCAGTTTGCATATAGAGCTGGGATGGGAGTAGAGGATGCCCAAATCACTTTACTCAACCTCCTGTACAGTCATCTAGAAAGTCCTGGTACGCATGCTAGACTTTTATTTTTGGATTTTTCATCTGCATTCAATACTATCCAGCCACATGTTTTAGCCAGGAAACTGTGTACTTATTTTAATATTGATGTTAACCTTGTGGGCTGGATTGTAGATTTTTTAACGTGTAGATCTCAGAGGGTGAGAGTAAATAGCGTTCTGTCAGATCAGCGCTCCTCCTCCACTGGCTCTCCTCAGGGCTGTGTCCTGTCCCCTCTACTGTACATTCTCTACACCAATGACTGCAGAAGCCAGCATGAGGACAGGCACATCCTGAAATTTGCTGATGATACAGTTATCATCAGCTTGCTTAATAAGACGGAATCTGAGCACGGGCCAGTGGTAGATGAGTTTGTTAAATGGTGTGATGAGGCCTTTCTCCAATTAAATACTACAAAGACCAAGGATATGATCATAGATTTTAGAAGAAAATCATTCAAACCACCATTTCCGACTTTCATTAAAGGAATAGGTATTGAATTTGTAGAGCAGCATAAATATTTAGGAACAATAATTGATAGTGACCTGAAATTTGATGCAAATTCTGATGCAATTTGTAAGAAGGGTCAGCAACGTTTGTATTTCCTCAGGAAGTTAAATGTTTTCCATGTTGACAAGACCATGCTGTGTTTGTTTTAGAAGTCTTTTATTGAATCCGTCCTTACTTTTTCTATGATCGCATGGTATGGAAACCTGAACATTAGGGACAAAAGACACCTAAACAATATTGTGAAGGTGGCCGGTAAGGTTATAGGGATCCCACAGACTCCCCTGACTGCTATCTTTGAACAGCAGGTTCTCCGTAAGTCCAGATCTATTCTATACTCCAAAAACCATCCTCTACATTCTGAGTTTGAAATTCTTCCCTCAGGTCGCAGATTTAGAGTTCCACGATTTAAGTGCAATAGAAGCAAAAACTCTTTCGTCCCCTGGGCAGTAACCCTGCTAAATCGTCTTAGATAACCTCTTTTAAAGACTGTTTTTATGTTTTTTATGGCAGGCTTACTCATGGTGTATTGTTTGCACTGGTTACATTTTATTTTATTTTTTTAATTTTGTGTATGTATCTCTTGTGTATATTGTGTTATTCTTGTTTCTGACTGCCTGTTATTCTTGTCTCTGACTGACAGTTTCTGACTGACTTATCTTGTGTCCTGACTGCAAACCAAGTTTCCCATTTGGGATAATAATAAATGAAATGAAATGAATAAAAATGAAATGAAGGTTTTGTGCCAAAACTGCCTGGTATTTGGAACTGTTCATAATTCCCTCCACCCTGACTAAGGCCAGGTGAAGAAAAACAGCCCCAAACCATGATGCTGCCACCACCATGCTTCACTGTGGGTGTGCTGTTCGTTGGGTGCTGTGCAGTGTTGTTTTTGCGCCAAACATACCTTTTGGAATTATGGCCAAAAAGTTCTACCTTGGTTTCATCAGATCATAGCACATTTTCCCACATGCTTTTGGAGTATTTGATGTTTGTTTTTGCAAACTTCAGCCGTGCTTGGATGTTTTTCTTTGTAAGAAAAGGCTTCTGTGTTGCCACCCTACCCCATAGCCCATTCATATGAAGAATACAGGAGATAGTTGTCACATGTACCACACAGCCAGTACTTGCCAGAAATTCCTGCAGTTCCTCTAATGTTGCTGCAGGCCTCTTGGAAGCCTCCCTGACCAGTTTTCTTTTCGTCTTTTCATCAGTTTTGGAGGGACGTCCAGTTCTTGGTAAAGTCACAGTTGTGCCATATTTTCTCCACTTGATGATGACTGTCTTCACTGTGTTCCATGGTATATCTAATGCTTTGGAAATTCTTTTGTACCCGTCTCCTGACTTATGTCTTTCAACAATGAGATGCCTTGAAAGCTCTCTGCAGACGATGGCTTTTGCTCGGAGATGCAACTAAGAAAATATCAGGAAAATCCTACTAGAACAGCTGAGCTTTATTCGTGATTAATCGGAATCACTTTAAATGATGGCAGATGTGTAATGACTTCTAGTTAACCTGAGTTTGAATGTGTTTGGTTAATTCTGAACACAGCAACATCCCCAGTTATAAGACTTATGCAACCAGGTTATTTGAGGGTTTTTATTTTTTATTTTTCCCCCTCGAAGATTTCAGTTTGTTTTTCTATTGAATTGTTCACATTATAGGTCACATTAAAGGTGGAAAAAGTTCTGACATGATGTTTCTTTGTCTCATTATTTTGCATCATAAGAACCTGGCATTTCTATCCACTGCACATGATGTCATCAGTAAAATGATGCCTCTGATTGGTGCTTACTCAGTAATTTGCTCACTTGCCCATTTCTTATCACATTACATTCCAAATATTATTAAAGCCACTATAAGACTCAGGGACTCTAGTACGAGAACAAACTCATTAACTGACTCTGTTTTCATCCACCCACACCAGATAATGTATAATTAAATTATCTGTCTATGAATAGATCAACCATCATAAGGGCACAACAGAAAGTCAAGCCTAAGGCACCAAAATTAGCCTTTTATGTTCCCTCTAGGGATTTCATAATAGATGGCAAGGGATTAAAAGTCAGCTTTCACCACTGCACCTCACTTTCTATCCCAGGTGATTATGAGCTAAAAATGCTGAGAGGCATTGTCTGAACTCACAGTGTGGTTCCTGAATCTATCCCTTTGGTGCCTTTTCTCATTCCAGTCACTGTGCGAAGTAATATCCAACCAGTGTCTTCACACAGTTTAACTAAATGAGATCATTCAGAATCTTTGCCAGAGGGAAAAGATAAATATAGCATATGAATCTTTTCCCAGTCACAGTGTGAGGTCAAATTTGGCACCTGCCTTTCCCTCAATTCACAGTTTCGGGCTAAATGACACAATTGTGGATCGGTGCTGCCAGATATTGATAAAGCAACGTGTACACCTGCGCTGTCATTCACAGCGCGTGTTAATGAGTGACCTTTTCAGAAAAGCATGCTTCCGAGTCCCTGCTAGGCTCACACTCTCTTTTACCTTTTCAATATATTCAATTCAATTCATATTATGCTTTTCATTTTGCTCTTTGGGCAAATGAAGCCATTCTGAAAGACAAAGCTGGCTGAACCTTTCCCTTCCAACACTGAATCACTTACTTAGCAGAAGAAATATGAGTCAGAAGACGTGAATAAAACAAAAAATAACGTTCAGGGGCTCAATGAGGTAGGAAATGGACAAAAAGGTGGTAGACACTACTGTGTATGTCTGCTTAAGAGTTCTGTATGTGATAAATGTAGGTCAGTGACGGCTGTGACGTATACCTACCATTCTTCATCATGTGTCTTGCTGCTCCTATCATGGCGAATGTTTTGTTTGTGCTCCTATTATGGAGTCCTCAATATAGTGAGTTCACACAAAGTATGATGTGTTTATGCATAACCATTTGCATCTGTGTACCATTGTTGCACATTTGAACCATAAGCTGTTATGCTGCTACGTGTCTGGTTCTGTACATATAATGCAAAGGACAGCATAGTTAACACAAGCACATACAAACAAACATCTATACACCTGCTCAGAAGATGCACACACGCACACACACACACACACACACACACACACACACACACACACACACACACACACACACACACACACACACACACACGCACTCTAGGCTTAATGAGCAAGTGCACACAGCAGCTGCTTTCATACTGAGCTCTGCCTCTGCCTCATTTTTGACTGGCTTATGCAGTCGCAGCATGTTTGTGTATTTTTTGTGTGCATGCGGGTGTGTGTATTTCTGCGCACATATGTCTGTACAGACGGATGACCAAAAGTAGGTCACTCATAACCGTTTTTTAGGTCTTATCTCGTAATTGCCATGGACGACCATGAGGCTGACCAACAAGGATTTTAATGTGTGAAAAAAAAATCTGTTCACCTCTTTCATTGCTTTTTTTGTCTATCTCAGCTTTTGGCAGAATGAATGAATGTTGTGCTTGATAAATGGAGATGGCATTTAAAACTAAAACACAAGAGAGGAGAAAAAGGGATGGGGGTAGAATGGTACGTCATTTTCCTAATGTCTTGTGGTTGAGTGGTATATCCTCAGAACTGATATTTACTTTAGAATTTGAAGTGAAGTTACACTTCACTCACTTCATGCATCTTGGAACGATAAGATAGCTAGGTGATCAGTGCAACCACTAAATGATCTGCATAGGTGAGCGAGCGGCATGAATGAATGCCTGTGAAGATGATGCCTGTCTCATTTTTAAATCCTACATGTGTTTGTGTATTTTCTATTTGTGGATGTGTGTTTGATAGCTAGCTAGCTGTTATTGCTAATGGCTCATAGTTGTAACTAACTGATAGAGTACTCAAGTTTCCACAAATTTATGTTTTGGCATGGTTGGCAGTTACTAAACAGTGTCAGGTGCATTCCCGCTACTTTCTGGGCTTGTTTTGGTTTTACAGAGATTTGTGTGTAATCCGGAAAACCAAGAAGGATGCAATCAGACTGATGTGGCCGACAGACACACATAAATGTGTCTTAGCGTTACAAAAATGTTCCAAATCACATCTGGATTTTATCTGGGTATGAGACTAGAACAGTATAATTCAGGCCTAGGGCATATTGACACACCCAAGATCTGTAGCAATACAATGGAATCTTAAGACCCAATCAGACTGAATATAATTTGGATCTCTCCTTGGGTCCTGGGTTGAGTCTTGCTTACAAGGAATCTAGAGTACCCATGAGGAGCACTAGTTTGTGGGGAGAAAGACGCGTAGTGTTAAAAGAAAAAGACGTTTATATAGAAGTTCAACAGGGAAGGATTTTTGGTCCTCTGCTGTTTCAAATTGCTCGTGAATGATGAGATTTCACTGTGTCGGGGTGTATATTACTTACCCCTCAAATCTTATCGCCACCTTGTAAGCTACAGCTACTATGGCAGTCAGGATGAGACCAACAGGACTGGCACCACTGAAGAGAGAGGGAGAGAGTTACATTAGAGTTAGAGTTACATTATTTCATTATTATTATATTCTTATACTAAACTCATGGTATTAATGTATGCAGATGATACCATCATTATGGCTACAACAAAAGGACTTCAAAAAGTGATTAATAACCGTGTCTTTGTAGAAAATGGAAGCTGAGTATAAATAGTAGCAAAACTAAAGTTAAAATATTTGGCCACCATAAAACTGATGTGTGGAACTATAAGTTCCTTTGTGATAGTGAATTTGATCCATGGTTTTAAATACCTAGGTACTGTATTTAATCACAATTGTTGATTTAGTTCATTTTGCTATCAAGGAACTGAACATGTCTCTAGAGCTATGTTTGCTTTACTGTGTAAGAGTTTGTAACTTTGATAGGCTTGTGATATCTGTTATGTTGTATGCATTGAAGCATTAGGGGGTTCTGAGAAGATGGCAAGAGAGGTTACATCTGAAATTCTTCAGGTATTCATTAAAATTTAAAATGTCACATTATAATAATATGATATACGGGGAGTTAGAAAGACAGCCACTATGTATTGGTATTAAAAACAGTTATTGGTTACTGGGAGAGTTTGTTTAAGGGGGAGGAAACAAAACTCAGCCGAACAACTGTTTATTTAATTGGTATATCACTGGAACATATGTATCACCAAGGATTACATTTGTTCAGTAAATATTAGACGCATGTGGCTTTTCATACCTTTGGTTATATCAGAGGTGTGATAATATTTATGAGTATGTCATCATGTGACTTATAGTGTAAACTAAAATAGGATTTAAAAGTATCTACTTTGTGAAAATAAGGGGTATGCCTAGGCTATTTGTAATTTTCAAGTTTCAAATAGAAGAATTCTTTAAACATCATGAAGATACTAAGTCTGAATATGAATCTGAAAAAGAGCAGGACAGATGGGTTAGGTTATATATTGTGTGTATAACATGATATGTATTGGATAAGTGAACCACTTCTCAGTGAAGTACCCACTTCAGGCCATCTGTCTAAAACAGATGATCGGTATAAGGTAAATATACTATATACAAATAAACATGTGATAAATTTGCTGTCTCCAACTGCTGGACTGAAGCAAATAATCAGCTCCCTGACTGCCAGTGAAAAACCAAGAGGATTTAAACTGGATTTTTTAAAGAAATGACTGATTGAGAATATGGTCAGTGATAAATAAAGTCAAAGTAAATCTAATATAGTAAAGTCAAATATAGTTTAAGATCCTTTAAAAAGACCAATTTTAAAACAGAGTTTAAAAAATGGTTTACCCAGTAGTCCTTGTGTGGGAAAATGAACACACACAACACACTGACCTACATATACGTGATCGAGTGACATAGTGACACAGATTTATTTTATGAAGAGAAAAAAAAACAGGTGGGCGAACTTTCATTCAGAAGTGCATACAGCCTTGCCCGATGGAGTTAATAAAGTGGACATAATTAAGTAAAAAAGTGCTGGACTAAAAGCCCTCTCATGTGGAGCAGCAGTGTGAGTAATAAAAAGCTATTATCTGAAATCACTGAAGACACGTATCGCATGTTCAATATAAAAACTATGTGTGATCTGGACTGCATGTTGTGTCACCTTATACATTCCACAATGGTTCATTTCTCACCATGACACCTCTTCAAGTGTATCATTGCCAACATTGTCATTAAGACAAAGAAAGAAGCATTAATCACACGAATAAAACCAACAGCACACTTTGAGGCAGCTAAACAAGGCTTGCTGCCCCCAATGACGTAGTTAAGCAGACAATAGTGGAAGCAACAGAAAACAGAGTAAAAAGTCCAGTTTGGTTAGTTATATTTAGTTAGATCAAAATATAAAAATCAATTTCTTCCTACGGTTCAATCATAGAAATAACATTTAAAGAACATTATGTTTTGGAACAGCAGATATTCATTTGCCAATGCCCTGAAAAAAGACTTTTTAGCTAGCTAGCAGCGTGGTTGCATGGGCGGCAATGTTGGTCAGTAGGTCTGTCGGACCACCACTTTGATGCAGACTGAAGTCAAACTAGTCCAGATATCAATGTAGAATGTAACACATATAAATACACATATATATATTAATTTTGAAAATCCAGTTTCTACATAATTTCTTCACAGATTAATTCATGGGGGATGCTAACCTAAACATTGCTTTTTAAGACTCCAATTTCCCACAGTTAATAGTGCAGAGCTGCGGCGCAAACTATTTCTTGTGCAAACCCCAAAATTATCTGCATGGAAAAGTACCATGGAGGATAGGAAGAAAAATATATTTTTGTAATTTGGGTGAACTGGCCCTTTAATGGGTTGGGGGGCAATTCCAGGCTGATTTCTATGTTAGTCTACAGTTGTGATTGTCTTTGGCCTAACTTAAAATCACGCTCACAGTTGGAATGCATGTCCATTATTTTGCTTTTCTCCCTGGGGAACCATAAACCAGGTCAGGTGAAGTGATTTGGCACTACTTGTGGCAAAAATTACTTTTCTTTTTTACTTTTTCAATTCTTTTGACCTGCCTTTGACCTTTTTGAAGACCACAGGAGCAACTGAAAATGGGACTGCATGGGGAGCATGTGCACAGGCACACCGGGAGCTTTTTGGAGATTTAAAATTCCACGTCAGTACTTTTTGATAGAAATAAGTCTTTACTTTCTGATTCGGACAACAAATCTGACATTTCCTATCCGTGTTTGCAATCCTGCACTATTGTGTCTGTTTCCATGGGTTACTGTGCTGGACAGTAGCCATTGCTGAGTCTCATTCATCAGTTTAAGGATGCTCCCTACTACACATCTTTCTCTGTAACATTGGACTTTCACATTCCTTTCAGTCTATAGTGTACTGTATGTTGATAGCAGGAAGATAGGAAAAAAACTGTTGAGTCTTAGAGCAGTCCTCTTGTGACTTCACTTTTCTGTGTCAGTTCAGTAGTTATTATGTTCGATTCACGGCTTTTGCCAACATGAAAATCTGACAACACAACACTGGCTTCAGTGAGGCCCACTGTTTGTGACACACCAATGTGACACAATGATGAGTCAGTCGACCTAGTGCGGTAATCTCTATTTACCACTGACCCATATTACAAACGACAATACCGAAACTGGTCAGACCATTGGCTGACTTGCTTGTGCCAAACTGGATAATAATCTCCACTTATCAGGGTAACACTCAATCTTTTCTTCTTCAAATTCCATTTGCCCCACAGAACTACAGAACTACAACTACAGAAAAAAGAAGTATTGCCTTTCTTTACTTTAATTGGTTACACATCTTTTTGTATGTTAGCTCTTTGGTTTTCCTCTTAATGCTGTGGATGAGGGATCCTTAACATGATTTGTTATATGATCAACCTTACAATCGTGTGATCCATGGATAGATAGAAGAACTGTCAGTGGATATTCATCCGACTAGCTTGCACATGTCTGTAAGTCTGGATGCTGTTATCTGTATGGGAAAAAGCTTCAATGCACACTCATGGTCGGCAGGAATATGTAGGTCATATGCTCACCTTTGTGGTTTTCTTGATGAAGGGCATTAGGAGAGCTTGTTGTCGGATAGTGTTCAACCTGGGAGAAGTGCTTGCCAGCCAATTTGGATCATAAAGGTCCCTGCACAAACATACTGATCCAGACACGTGCACACATTCACAGATAATGCTAATGGAGTGTGGCAGCAAACTGAGAAGTTTACTTGCACGTGAACTGAAGAACTCTCTCTTTCGCAGACTCTTAAAACTTTTTTTTCACTCTTTCCCATAGTCCACTTACATACATCCCAAGTCTCTTATTTCTCATTTCCTCGGCTCCTCGATTATCGTGTAAACCTGGAAGTGTTTCTGGCCTGCCATCTCACAGGCTGTCCCAAGGCTCTTATTTGTGCTCTGAGAAGCAGTGAGAATCAAACCACAGTCTTTCACACCAAAGGCATTTAGCCTAATAAATCATTTCCAATGTTGACACCATGATCATATTTTGGGTTATTCAATGATTTCATAATCAGAATATCAATAAATACAGATGCAAATAATTAATAAATAAGATAAATGCATTCTGCTAGTAGAAACAACTCCTGTTCTTCTGAGCAGGACACAATACACCGTGTAAATGCAGGTTGTTGTTCATGTGTAGGTGTATGTTAAACAGGTAACAGCTAGAGAGAGAAATCATGGCTGCTCTGGAGTGATATCTGTGAGACGCCATCATAATCAGTCTCTCCAGCTGACTGACAGCTTAACCAGCTGTGATCAGCTGTCGCCGTCATCAGAAATGCATGTCTCATTTCAACATATTTCCATTTGTTTCTTCTTTCCTCACATGGTTTAAGGAAAAGAGGCAAGTGAGGGAAACGTGGATGCAATTAAGAGACTTGAGATGCACCGTCTGTTTGTGGGCCAATCATACTCCTTCTGCTGCTTATACCTATCACACCTGTGTTCCATCCAGTAATCAGACTCCGCTGTATATCAACCTGCGGCTCTATTTCTAGTTGTGCTACCTTTTTTGTGTTGCTTTCAGCCCGTGCCGGACCTTGTATTTCCCGTGCCTCAGGTTAATTCATTCCTCCCTGGATTCTTTTTGCCTGCTTCCCTGCTGGATGTCTGCCCTGCTCTCTCTGTATCCCTCACTCACAATTTCATTTACCATTCCTAAAATGAACCTCTGTTCTCTTTTTGCACATTTAAAGAGATTATTTCCCCAAACAAAGGACACTTAAAAGGAGGGAAGACTAAATCATATGTTGACTCAGCATAGATTTTATTAAATGAGTAAGTATGTCTGCAAGGAAATAGCTACAGATTGCCTTGTAGACAGAGCCTTATTGCTTTTTACTTTTTTAAATATTATGAATTTTCACCTGTCACCTGCATTTTATGTTTCCCTTTATATAAATTTTCACCATAATCTGATGCTGAGAAGGCAGGAAATTGTTTAATTTAAGTGTTTAATGCTCAAAATGAATAATGCCAATATAAAATCTTGCCTAGGGCTCCAACACTGTCAGGGCCAGCCCTGCATATACCCACATCTGGCCAGGCACTACTGCATACCTCTATTCACATAGCCAGAGATGCACAATGTATCTTTCTTGCAGGCTATAGCCAATCCTTTTATTGTTATGTAATCTGCAGTTTTTACTGAAAACAGGAGACTTTACATAAGTCTTTAAAGAACTGACACAATTACTAATCACTTCACATAAAAGCCAGTCGATCCTCATGTGTTGTGATTGTTTACCTTGAAAATAAATACAAAGCACATGAAGTTAAAAGTGAAGTTAGATCACAGTGAGATGCCGCTATGCTGCTGGGGTAAAAATCTGAATATTTGACATTACAGTACAAGACCATCATAAAACTACAAACTATAAAATCTAGCTGGCAAAACTTTAGTTTTGACCATCCACTTCCAGCCTGATTAGAGGAAAATATAAAGGTCAAGTGTCATGTTTTGTACGAAATTTCATCAGGGGCTTGAATTTTGTATAATTGGAATAACCTTTGAACAAATGAGGCCCATAGAGGAGTAGATGTGTTTCTCAAATACCTATGCAAAGGCAGAAAGTTCCAATTTATTATAAGAACACAGACATATAGGTTTAAATATGACGCTGACTGAGTCTTAATGACAAAGAAATCCACACAAATGTCTCCATTTGAAAAGGTGCTACAATTATCATACCTTACTTTTGAGAACGAACGCAGGCTGAAGCCATGCAGTGAGACAGAACAGGACATGTGGAGGTGGTCAAGAAAAATGCTAAGAAGGAAAAACTGAATTCTAATGAAACACAAGCAAAAGCTCTACTGGTGTTAGAGAATACTAAATCACACCTCTACACAGGAGCTGTGATCACAGTTTAGCACATACATCCATGAATATATGCTTTGTCCATTAAGCTGTGTCTTAAGATGTATTTATTCATAACTGAACTTTGCTGTTGCAATCTTAACATACGGTATACACACTGTGGTGTCAGCCGCAGCTGAGTAGCAACAGGGTAGGGTATAGTCGGGAGGGGAGTCAAGAGATTTTGCCTGGAGCAGAGAGTGACCTCTTGAAAGTCATAGAGTCATTGTTCTCTCTCGCTCAAAGATACTGCCCCATCCCACATGCATAACACATGATAATGGTCCATGATGAAGGGCAGCATTCAACAAACTGTTAATCACTCTGGCAATGTTATGGTGATAAAATAAATGAACTTTCCCACTTTGGAGTGAAATACAGGGGGTTTTCTAAAAGTGTGAGTATAAAAAGAAAGTGGACAGGGGGCAAATTTTTGGAATAGCTAAATAGCTTGTTTACGCATTTGCTACACTGCTGCTTGAAGTGATAAACCTTAAATAAATATTATGTAAGATTTGGTGTTTTTTTAAATTTGACGCCCCTACAGTTTCAGAGTGTAATTCACTGCTGTCGTAAATAAGGACAACTGTGGGCTACGCATGCAATTGTTATGATTACATTACTTATGATCAAGAAAATATGTAATGTAATATCAGGCGCAATATCAGGTGCAATACCAGCCAGTCCGGCCCCAAAGGAAAGGATACAAAGGAAATCGTGCATGTATTAGATGTAATGTCAAAGACAAAAGCTGGTGCAGCACGAAATTTCATGTGACATGGTAGACTGCTGGAAGTCATATGTAAGTGTTCCATAAAGTTGTCAAGACTTCTCATCGTC
This sequence comes from Lepomis macrochirus, assembly GCA_024633595.2. Taxonomy (NCBI): domain Eukaryota; kingdom Metazoa; phylum Chordata; class Actinopteri; order Centrarchiformes; family Centrarchidae; genus Lepomis; species Lepomis macrochirus. The sequence goes on along the minus strand of JALXJV020000023.1, from coordinate 22,733,042 downwards.
AGCCCGTCTCCACACAAGATGCATTCAAGAAGTACAGCAGGATGCAGACCTCAAATAAATAAATAAATAAATATAAAAATCTTCTCCGGGTTGTGGCTACACACATAAACTGTGATCTGTCGTCTCATCTGTCGTTAAGCAGTCTGTGTAGACAGCTGTGTTGGTTAAAACAGAAGCACATCTTCAGCTCATACACCTCCTGTGTAGGCAAGCCTTAAGAGTCTTCACCTATGCTAGTGGCTCAGTGGGGCTGATCTTAGGCACAGCTGTGCATTGAGCTGAATGCTAACATCTGCACGCTAACATCACAACTCACACTCACAATTCCAACATCTTATTTTAGCCTGTTAGCTTGCTAACATTTACTAAATAGCGGCAAGAAGTGCAACTGGGGCTAACGGAAATGTACATTTTCCCAGGTATTTGGAGATGAACCAAAATATTTGACAAATAAATTAACGTGATGATGAAACTACATCAGTAGGTCTCAAACTGTGCTTTACAGAAACTTACAGATGTGATGAGGGAGCAGGTGTTGCCCCTTTTCATGCTTGATCTGATATGACATATTGGGATTTAGCCAGATGTGCAACATGTCTAAATGCTTCAACTCAACGGGAGAACTGCAGCTGATGGATGTTTTTTTTGAAGCATTTGTCACATTTCCTTTATTTTTCCATTTTCATAACCCACTTTCCTAAAACATATGTACATTATATTGTTGCATGAGAAGTGCTGATCAGCATGACAGTTTTTGCTGTCACTTATATTTATCTGTAAATGTTAAGCTGTCAGAAGCAAATATTATACACACCCTAACCACCTTGGTCAGTCTCCATGCAAAAATACATGATATGTAACCACAAAAATGTATAACATCATACAGCCATTTTAGCTCCCATCTTATTTGTGTAGCAGCATGAATCCAGCTTGTGTTCACGTAGCAGTCTAAGTGCATCTGCTAATGTGTGTCAGCTAATCTCCTGTCTAGGTCACACAGAGAGGTCAGTAAGTGGCCTAATGTGCGGCAAAAATTGCTTCGCACATCTAGGGGCTTGTAGGAGTGGAAGTTAGTTTGTGTGCCAGTGTGTCCTTCTGATGCTCTTCAGTTGTATCTGCATGGAGTGTGTTATTTGTGTGTGTTTGAGGATGTGACAGAGGTCCCTCAGGATCATTGAAGAACTGTCAGTCACAGAAGAATATGCTTGGGGTTTTTTGCTATTACAGTTAACAGGATATTTAATAAGATATTTAAAGTAATTTAGTAAGAGAAGTTAGAGAAATTTAGAAATTAAAGGCACCCTGTGGGGTTTATAACCACTAGTGGTGCTGTAGAGCAATACTTTGGTGAACCAGCACCTGCATAGCTTGTGTTTTACCATTTACAACAAAGCACACTGTACAAGCATTAGAGTAATAGGTGGCAGTAATGTGTCATTATGGTAACAATTTAACAATAAAAGGAGAAGAAAAAGAATGCATCTAATGTATACAATGCACACATTAAAACTTTCAAAAGGGCTGAGATTGAAGTTAATTCTTGACCTTGAAAACAGCCCTTGACTAAATAATCTTAACTCAAAGTCATCTTACTGTTCCAGAGCTTCTGACCATACCCCCATGGTTCTATTCAGCAGATAGACAATGCTCAGTTGTTGTGCAACTGTAAATATTCAAGTTATTTGAAACACAGATTTTTACAATATCTAAAGTCAAGAAGGTACTGTCAAGCTTAATTTTTACAATCTGCAATAGCAGATTGTTTGTGGGCAGTGGAAACAGGTGGTGAACACAACACTGATTTATTATCACCTTTTAAATTAATATGGCAAACAGTTGCTTATCTACACACCAAGCAGGCACAGTGCAAAATTAGCATTCATTTGGAGTCGCGTTTGTGTCCACCTGGAAAATGTAACTCAAATTTTTGCTCTCCTTTTTAGGTGTGTTTTTGTCTCACTGCCTGCTGTGGCTAAAAAAACAGCAGGAGAGTAAACCAAAACAGTACAGCTTTTTTCTGGAAAAGGCTTTCAGGATTACGAGCAAACCCCTTTTTATGTACAAGTAGTCATTCTTTTGATATGGTCCAAAGCTCAGGAACAAATGAGTAATTGTCTCTTGAGTTGATTAATATTCATTTCCATAAAAAAAACACTAAAAATAGCAATTGGGATGTTTTTCAACATCTGGCACCATAGAAATCTGAGTGATTTGGACATCTTTATGCAGTTGAGACGCACATATACAAACACATTAGCACGTGTGTGTCAGTTCACTTGTGACGGGTTTAACCTCAAGTCTATTTTCAGAGCTTTTATTTGTGGTTCTGTAGAACCTGAGGCCAACAACAGACAGGGACGGCAGTACAGGCTGAAGCAGCGGTAGAAGAAACAATAATGGGGTAAAATTAGGGATGATGTCCATGTAACTGTGAGCAAGAATTGGGAGCTTTTATCAGCAGCTGGCTCGTCAACCCTGCAGCGCTGGCCTGGCAAGTACACATGGTGTGCTCTAAGAGATGTGGTCACAGTTGTCATAGAGACGAGGCACACGTAAAAGTTTTTGCCTTCCTACCCTTTTCAAGAGGGAAGTGATTTGTAACATTTTACCTTTCGCAGGTTGCATCTTACCATCCACAACGCTTCTGCATGCCCTCGCTTTATTTAGAATTCCATTTTGACGCCATTTTACTTACGTGTTAAAGACTCATGATGTCATGGTTAATGACAAACCTCTGCAGAGACATTACTTTCCTATTACATTGTTGTTGACCACAAATAAATTCAAGACCTCTCCTCCTTTCCAGTCACGCGCACACACACACACACACGCACACACACACACACACACACACACTTACATGAGCGCTAGGCCGAGGTAGTTGGCAGTGCTGCCCCAGTACATCGGGTTCTCCGTGATGTTGAAGGGAAACCCTGTCACCTTCTCATCCATCAAGATGCCAAAGTAATCACCTGGGAAACCAATAAGAACACACACACACACACACACACACACACACAAAGTGTGAGATGAAAGAATTTTGTCTCTATTTGACACAGACACTGTATTTCACTGAAGTCGGACTGAGGATGCACTGCCAGGGAACATGACTTTGGCACCACACAGCCTTGCTAATGCTACACTGTCTACCTGCCCGACCGACACCTGGCTGTTACTTCATCTCAACAAGATGACCGCATGGATATGACCTCATGTGAAAACTCTAGAGTGAAAGTTGTATTTTTCTGGCAACACAAGTGGCAAGAACTGATCCCGAAAATGTTAAACTGAAGTTTTAATTATTTTCCCTTTTTGTTTAAGTAAATATAATAGTAATTGTCCACATTTGCTTTGTTTGTGTTTGTGAGTGAGCATTTTTCGTTACATTGGTAAGGCGCCATCTTGAATTCTGGTATCCAATTCCCAAACTTTTTAGGCAACGCACCTCCTTCTACATCCTTAACCCTCTCTCTCTAGGTTTGCTTATAAATATATATATATACACAGCATGCATCTCTCTTATCTGTGCTTTCACTGATTGTGATGTAACGTGTAACGTTATATATTTATTACATTAAAAAGTAACAGTGGCAGTAAAACTTTTTCTCAGATTGTGATCGTTAGACTTTGCAATCAATCCACAGGTCACCTGCGTGCCCGAACCGTGCGGAGGGAGGTGGGCGGTATTTTCATGACCAAAGAAAAAACGTTTCAAATCATCCCTCCGCTGTTTTCTCACAAACCGTACCCTGTTATAGCCTCATAAACAGATAACATAGACTAAAAGAGGATCCATATGAGGATTTGTTAGTACAGCGCGGGTGGCGCAGAATGACTGAGAGAGGGAGGTCAGAGAGAGTCAGAGAGAGAGAGAGGAGTGTGAGTAGCCATTCCCTGTGAGCTAACTATTAATGACATTTTTAATTTTATGTTAGATTTAAAAGTAAAGTTTTCATTCAAATTTTTATTTCATGAAAAGTTCCACAAAAAATAATTATTGAAGTTACTACACTACTACACCACCATTACATTTTTCCTGTGCGCCCCCTAGAGGCAGCTCACACACTTTGGGTATCGCTGCTGTAAAGCATATGGGCAATCAACCTTTAGCTATTTAAGCTGTTCCATTTGTATTTCACTTAGAAAGTGAAAGCTAGCAAGCTAGGTTAAATTGGCATCCACTTGTACAGTTCAAGCCATATAGCTTAGCTTGTTACCAAAGCGCTGTTTCCCACAAGACATTACTTTTCATTTATCTAATGCCACTCTCAAGCTTCTGCACACGCTGTTTGTCCCACATGATTCAAACTAGCATCTCCAGCTAGCAACTAGCACCAGACTGTTTCACACGATCGGGTAGCCTCATGAGATCAGTAATCTGTACCCAGTGACAGGGTAAGAGGTAGTGCTCAAATCGCACATAGTACTAAGCAACGGCTAACATCGTTGACTCCACAGCTGGTTAACTTTCATTGTGTGGTTGTTGGAATTTAATCCACACAGTTGCACAGATCAAATTACAGCACCAACGTTGTCAGTCGGGGCCAAAAATTCACGCTTACGCCTCTGCAGAACTGACCTTTTGAATCTCACTTGTGGTGTTGCTGGCCCTATCAAAGAGAGGCTGTTCAAGTTATACAACAATTTCTATTACGTATACTCATTTTAACATCACAAGTAGGGCATAATAAAAAAGAGATTATATAAACAAATGTGTGTTTGGTTTTGAAAAGAACATTGGCCTTCAAACAATGTGCTAACCTCATTTTTGACCCCCAAAGTGACTACCGGCAACCTATTCAAATTTGAAAGACAAACATAACAATTTTCGGTGTTCTTGCATAACTGTTGTTTCATTGTGGTTGTGAAAATGGGCAACCTGGATTTGCTGAAGAGCAGTGATAGCACTGCGGTGGGCTAGAGGTCTGTGATCAGTGGGTTGAGATAGGAGTTTGGATCTTGGGCCAGCTGGCCATGACGTTAACACTCTGTCTGTAATTTGATTGTGTTTCGATCTTTGTTTCGGCCCCTGTGCCGTCAGTTTGAATCGCCAGGTCACAGTGACTCAAGGGGCTTAATATAGTACAAATAAGAGACATCAAATTACCAAACACACACACACAGGCTATATCTTCTGGTATGTGTGTGCATATGTTTGTGGGAGGAACTGGAAAGGAAACACATGCAGGTAGATGGGGGCGAGGATTAAATACTACTTAGCTCATGTTTTGACAAAGCCATCTCAATCCATCCATATGATAATTGAGAAAACTCCATCTGCTTATGAAAACCTTGGTAGAAAAACCAGTACACAGGGAAATAACGGGTATTCAGCAAATAGTGAATTTTACAACTTTTAGGACATGTTGATTTAAGTAAATGCTATTTAAGTATTTATTGATGTACCTCAATAAAATTAATCACAGACAACTCTTTCACCAAATATGTTGATGGTAAAAATTCTTTTTTAGGCCATTGTGCATCACATGACAGGATCTTGCGGTTGTAATTACATGGTTTTGCCACTCCGTCAAACTGGCTTCATAGCCAAGTGCGCTTCCTGGGGGCTTAATTTTATAGAGTAGAGACTGAAAGAAAAAAATTGAACTGATAAATCACTGGATTCATATAATTATCTCCTCTGTGGTGAAAATTGATGTCCCTCTGGGTATACTGAACATTTTTGTTGTATCACTTATAATTCAGGCAGCGACAACTTGTCCTCAACTTCTCTCACCTCAATTTTCTACACCTCTGTCATCTGTTTACCGCTGCCCATCTGTGGTCCCATGTGCCTGGGAAATTTGTCTATGGGCTGATATTGGCTGGGCCTGGTCTCTGGTGCTTCTCATCCGTCACACTGTTGTCCTTGAAGAAAAACTTTGCTTGCCGTTTCATAGGCTTTAACGCAGCTAGTCGAAATCATCGGAGAATGAAACATTCCCTTGATATTGTTTGCTCGATATGCATCCTGACTATATGATTCCTGTTCACAAACACACACACACACACACTCCTGCCAACTCCTCTTACCACCTGCAGTTCAATCTGATTACTGGCAAGAGAGTGATGGACTCTGGGCATTTCAGCACAATATTGGACAAAGACGGTGTAGAAGCTGAGATGCAAAGTCTGGATCTTAGAGATGACTCAGTGAAATGACTGACCTAGAAACCAGAAACCAGAGCTTGCCAAAATGCTCATAACGATGATGTCGTACTCGCGTCCATTTGAAACGGTGCCTGGATGTACTCAACAGCACAAGGAAAACAAACATGTCTGTCTCAGAGACAGATGCGAAGACATTTGCCTGTGCCATATGTGAGGACATGAAAGTATTTGTTTGTTCACGAGTTCACGTGTCATTCTCCACGTGCACTTGTATGTCCTATGTAGGATAGAGCACGTGTGTGCATGTCTTTTCATGTTTCTTCATGTCCCATGTGATCCCTAAACTTCATTTTTTATTCAAAGATCTTGTCAGACTGATGATTTTCTATTGTACATACAAGGAACTTGATTTAATATGTTACTTGCTATATGTATGTCACCTTAATAAATAGTAATACAAATAAATACATGTTAAATAGCACATGTTACACAATATATAGTACATGTTGTAATAAGTTAAAAAAAACTTAAGGGATGTCAATAAGATAATAACAAGGATAAGGGTCTTCAGCCATGCTAGGAGCTCTGTAAGGCTGTACGTCGTAAGTGCAACAATGTTTTGAGCTAAATGCTAACATCAGCATGCTAACATGTACCAGATTGTATGCCAATCCATTTAAAGCCACGGGCAGAATGCTATCCATACAGCCATGCAGCTAGTTTGGTTAAAATCATGAATAGCAGCTGTTGTCTAGAATTTGAAGGTCATCGTCAGCTAAATTGAATATAAATACACATATACTGTAAAGTGCTATTTATTGATTCAATATTAATTGAATGCTAACAGATACGGTTGCCAGTAACCCACTGACCACCTGATAATCAAGTTCTTACTTATCCTGTGTAATCAATGACAGTCTAAACTCTGTTAAGTAGTTGGTAATTAAACTGTTTTCATTTAAGTTAACTCAAATAATTTTACCAGATACAAGCACCAAATAATATTTGATAAAACTATTGGCTTACAGTATTTCAAGTTATCATTGCAGTGCCATGATGTTTGTGATTTAAAGTGACTTTAAAGATTTGCTTCAAATCTCAAGTATTTCTCCATAACATCAAATAGTCATAAAAGTATGTCACATCACTGTTTTATAACTAATAACACTGAGAACAAAACAAGAACAGAAATCTCTTAAGAGAAATAACCAACCTCATGTAGGAACCCATCCCTCTTAGTAAGAAGCTGATCGAGAATATAAGTTTTCAGGGTCTTTGGAAAAGTACTCTACCGATTTAGTCTTGAGGGACTTGTGGAGATGGTTTACAAAAGAAAGATTAAAGCAGTAGAGGACAAGATACATTGATTTTAGGCCTCAAGTGTGTCAAGCTAAAACACTGGATCCTACAAACATCCCGCCCCTCAGTTTGTGATTAAAGTTTTTGGCTAAAAGACCAACTCTACTCTGGTGATGTCATTATATAACTGCTTCCACAGAGTAAGTACTAATTCCTGTGACTGGAAAAGTTACCTTGAAATTTACAATTAGTGAACTCTTCCCTTTCATATTTAACACTGTGTTTGACACCCACCTAAGAAGGTTCCAATGAATCCCAGAGACAGGAAGCTGCTGACCACCAGCACAGTGCCCAGCACCATGAGAGCTACACCAGCGTAGAAGACATCTGTCCTGTCCATCACCTCCCACCTGGCCTGGGCTTTCATCGCCACGGTCATACTGCAGAAAAAAAACAACCAAATTACAACCACCTTTATTTAACCAGTGTATAACTGTCTTTGCACTAGTTGTGATTAGTAGTGCTCCTAAGCATGCAGAAGACTTTTACTGTGGAATCAAGTGGTAGGAAAAGAGATAAAAAAACAAAGACAAAGACACAACACAAAAAATGGTAGTCAAGGTCAGAGAAAAAGCTTAAGTGTTGGAAAATTCAAAAAGAAGACAGTTCTGTTGATGTATACTGTCATCAGACTACTTCACTGCTGATGTTAAGTAACACTGACATACATCACAGAAAAGTATCATGGCATATTTCTTCCACTGATGTAAAACATCTTATGCTACCTCAGCCACAGCGCACCATTGCTATGACCCCTTTAATGTCCCATCACTAAACTCCCTGTGCCCCATAAAAGTGTCCCCCATAAAGTCAATTTTAGATTTTATATGCAAAGATTTATTTTGTGAGTCAGCCAAACTACAGTAGAAAATGTAACTGAGAGCTGTTCCCTAGTAGAAATAATAACAACTTTATTTATATAGCACCTTTTAAAAACAGTATAATATCATTTTGTAACATACCTAAATAATAAAAGCAAAAGATTTAGAAGTGGGGATATGAACATGATAAAATGATTAAAATAGTTACAAAAATTCCCTCCTTAAAGAGGTGGTATTCTGCTTTTTGTTTTTCCCCCTCTCCTTTATTGAGTTATGTACCTTTTTTGTGCATGTAATAGTTTTGCAAAGTGAAAAAAACCCAAAGGCAGTTCCTATTTCCCACAGAAAACTCTACTCTAAACTGCCTGAAAACAACTTGTTTGTAGTCCAGCTGCTTCCCTGTGACGACACAGGGATGAAAGTTAAATGTCCGCTCGCCAAGCAGCTGGGCTGAAACTCCCTCAAAAACACAGGTGGAAAAACACTGAGCTGCAGCACACACCTCTCCTCTCCCTTCCAAACACTAACTACCCTCCAGGCACTCAATGGACATAAAGTTGTTACTGTGATGTAGAGACAGAGCTCAGTTAAAACTTTATGGATAAAAGATACATTTGTTACAGATTAATAACTCAGAGACTCTTGTTTCATGTTGCCAAGCTGGTTGGTAACACGTAGCCTGCAGCTGAATCTAAGCTGTTTACCGGCTTTTCGCTGACCCGCCCTTCTCTGCTTCTGATTGGCTAGTAGTCCTTAACAAGGAGCCGCACATGTGCAACTCCCAACAAAGAACATTTAGAGACAAGATGTATCACTCCATAACTAAAACGAAGCCTTCAACACAGGGTGAAAAGAGGAGCTGCAGCAATGTGCAGTCTGAAAAAAAAAGCAGTGTTTTCTGAAAATTAAACCATGTAAACCTGTTCTGGTACAACCCCTAAATAGGATTTTGAACCTGAAAATTAGTATACTTATACTTATACTTAGTATACTTTAAATAAAATAAAAAATCTTTTATCTTTATTCAATTCTCAAATATTTCTCGACATGTATATATATCCAAATCATGTAGTAGTTTGTTCTGTTATTTTCTTGATGTCTCATTCCATCTCTTTATGGTACTGTGGGTTTTAAACTCTTAGACTTTCCGTCTGTGGTGTTCTTCTGCTCATTGGGGTCAATTTTTTGCCCACGTTTCTTAAACTCTGCCTTAACAACCTGTTTTGCTGTTGCACCTGAGACTGGAGATTCTTTCCATGTTAATGTTCATCTATAGTTTTACTTCAGGCCTACTTACATTTCTGATGAAAATGAATTGGAGGTGAAAGAGATGTCGTTTTTATAATCTGCCACCATCTCTCAGTAGCCAGAAGCTTCTGGAAACCTTTAAATGGATTAAACCCTTAAAATTAATTTTGTTCTTAAAGGTCACCAAGACAATTTCTCTCATTGGGCCAGTGTACACTGCAGTAATTATGTTAGAAATGTGACACCTGTAACTGTGAGTACACAACAGGAAGTGAGTGTCAATGCACTAGGGTTGGGCGATCTCTATTTTCATATTGTCTGACTATGGCTGCTTGAGATCATAGCTTGGCGATCTGATTGACAGGGGGTGGTGTTACGTTGCAAGAAATCAGTGAAATGCCAGCATGGATGAAACAGGATTATTAGCTTTAAGACAAACCACCAGAAACATCTGTATAGCACAGTGCAGTGCTTCCCACAGAATTACCCTATAACTGTGGCGCCACACACACGCCGCGGGGAGAAAAAGGGTACAATCGATAGATAGTATTCTAACATTTACATATATGTCTCCGTGCGTTGTGTTAAGAAACATAGATAGACTAACTTTTCAGAGTTAGACTTCAATGCTTTAGTTTTTCTATAAACACACTGCTGTGTTTGAATGTGTGAGAGAGAGGAAGGGAGCGAGCGGAGGTGCTGAGTGACAAATATGCGCTACACGCAGCTCCACTATCAATTATGTTTTGCTCATTTTAAATAATATAGTATGTTGCGGTCAGCATTGACATTGCGATATTGTGATCTCTAATTCGTCCTCAGCACTGCTTCAATGATCATAGTTTATTTCTGTTCACCATTTTTCATAATTGGTTCTTTAATAATGTATATTGGCTGCTATGTAGCAGAAGGAATTTGCAAAACTCAATTTCACTCTATAACTTGTTATACTGTGACAATAAACCTACCTACCAAGTAATTGCAAACATGATGACGCATTTTTCTGTTGAAAAGCAGCTGTCTCTTCTCTGACAAAGTCTCACACAATCTCTTCTAATCCATCAACGGTGTGTATGTGGGTGTGAGTATACAGGCACAGAGACTGCATGTTAGCTTGAGTGCTTTTAACTTTCCCTGACGTCACACTCAACTGCAGATGATGTGGGGGTCATGCTAAGTGTGGCCATAAGGAAAAAGCATTTTCATTTGCTTTTACTGTGTTATCCTACGGTTTTTGAAGAAAGATTTTTTTGAAAGGCTGAGTGGCAGCTTTAAAAGGAGTTTTCAGTTTGGTCCCTGCAGAGTGCTGACACAAAGAATGCATTTTTGTTAAGATGTAACAATTGATTTAAACTCTGGAGCATTTAGTTGTTTTTGACAGTTCAGAATAGCACTACTTAAAACTCCAAATAACTGTCTCGGCCATATTGCAAAAGTTCATGCGGTTAAAAATGTTATTCTAACACAATGAAAGGTGGGCAAACCGCTGTCCCCACTGATGATGGTCTCCTTAACTGGTATGAACACCAGAATATGCAAAAAAAGTTAATGGGATTATTACTGACTGTTAGTAACTGTTTTTAACTTACCCATAATGGATTATCACCGTTATCACTCAGCTGCCAAGACCCTACCAAGCAGAAACAAGCTTTCCAACTTTCTTACAACAACTTAATAGTAGAAATAATCATCTTTAGTGCCTGGTACAAATAACGGTTTGGGTGTCTATAGCTAATTTCCCCTTTCATGACAACTGTAAATTTTTATATAACTCACCCATTGAAATTATATAAATTCTTATGGTTATGCATATTTAGGGGTGGGACGCTTTGATTGACAGGTGGCCAGCCACTAGTACTGTCAAGATGAGGACAGCTGGATCCTCCAACGCTGAGCTTCACCACTAGTCTTCACAAACCACTGGGTGACGTCATGGAGACTACGTTCATGTTTTATACAGTCTAGCCCAACTAACAACTGTTTTCATTGATGATTATTTTCGATATTTCAGTCCAATTTCTTAAAAGGGTGGAAAACAGCACATCACCATCAATCATGATCAATCATCAACCAAAGTCACATTCAATTTACAATGACAGAAAAACAAAGAAAAGCAAAAAAATCCTCACATTTGTTTCCGTTTGACTCACTTATTAAGGGACTGTTAAAGTGTTTCCACGCAATTTCTGAATCTGTTCAAAAGACGTATCCAGGGTTTAAGTAAGAGCAACAACATGCATTCCTTTTTTATTTCCATATCAGTGGAAGAAGTGGTCAAGAGACACAGCAACGAGCAGATACAGGTTAGCTGTACTGGCTAGCAGCTGGCAGTGAAAAAAAACAAAACCGTGGGCCGTCACTGCGTGTAATGTAGTGTTTTTCCTGCCTGCCTCAACAATGTGTAATGTTAGATCACCAGAATACTTAGTACAAACTTGGTACAATCACACTGCAAACTCATTGGCTCAAAGTTTCAGCATTTCCACATCACATGCACCTTTAGCAGCTGAAAGACATTTCCCTTTGTTTCAGTGTATTCCAAATAGTACACCTATTGATCATCTGAAAGACACATGAGGAATGCTGGAGGGGGGAAGAAGAAAAAGACTTGTAATCCAGGTGCTTGTGGCGTGATCCGTCCACAATGAGAGCAAGGACAAAGTAAAGGTGTTTCGGAATGTCACTTCAGATGGTAAATCCGTCCTCTTGCTTCTAAGTGGCAAACATCGCACAGTTAATTCTCCGGAGGGAAAGAAAACCCATCTGTACAGGGATACATTGACATAACAGCTTAATTTGGATAAATGTTTGGGTTTTACAATGGACTAACGGTAGATAGGAAACAGTCACTGTGTTAAAGTCTATTCTAAGCACTCCTTGAAGAAGAAGCACAGGCCTAAATATTTAGTTAATACTACCATATACAAAAATGCAACATAATGTATGTAAACATACACCTGTTTTGCTAGTGTGAATCCACATTGCAGCTCCTATAAAAATAATGTCCCATTCTGACTGAATGAGGCCCCAAAGAATCAACTTATTTGCCCAAATCATTTTCTACAATTACATACACTTCTAAATACGAAGTCCTGAACTAAACCTTCAGATCAAATATACTGGAGAAGTTAGGGAGAGCTTTGTTGAGAGAAAGTGTTTCTAAAAACTGTGTTAAATTAAAATGGGACACACACACACACACACACACACACACACACACACAGGTGCTGGGGCGGATGCATTGTTGTGTGTGGGTTGCCGCCTAGATTCTGTTTACTTCCGTAGAAAAATGACTCCCAAATCAAAACTAGGTTTGGGGTTAATAAGAAAAAACTGGGTTACGGGGTCTGTGCTGTGAGTCTTATGGTGTCCTCTCTTTGTCAAACGAAGCAGGAAGTATAATGTGAAACAGCACTTTGTTCCGCCACGTCAGACACAAAGAGCGACCGCTGGGCTGTCTGTTAAGTAAGACGGCCTAGCGAGGCATACTGCTGGGATTTGGATTGGAAAAGAGGTGGGAAAGTGGGTCTAGGGGACAGAGATGTGAGCAGGGGGTCAGTAGGTGTGAGGGACTGACCACTGGATGTACTGTCACGACTGGTGAAGTTCCTGCTGATGTCAGAATTAGAATCTGGTTTATTGCCAAGTAGGTTTTCACAAACAAGAAATTTGCTTTGGTGTATTGGCGCAAACAAAATCAAGTGAAAATAGCATAAAGTGTATCTACAATCTTTTTTTTTAGAAAGGAAGAGCAATACAGTTTGCAGGAATGTGCAAAATATTGACCAAGTAGCGCACTGTGTAGCTTCAAGTAATAAAACTTTCTTTCTAGCAAATTGTTCACTGATGAATCTCATTTTAGTTCTATACTGTTTAACGGTACAGCGTAACATATTTTTTTCCTGTATTCTTTGTGACTTTGGTGTTTGTGCTCGTTAACCGAACAACAGGGTGATGGTATCAGATAGTAGGGAATTAAAGAGAAAGCCTTATCATACAGAAACATGGTGGGAGGAGGAGGAGGAGGAGGAAGTATAGGAGGGTCATGAAGAGAAGGTTCAGTGTAGGAGTTGGACAAAGCCCCTTTCACAATGTGTTGCTTTCCAGCAGAGCTTAGAAAAGCAAGAAGCACGAGGAGCAAGGCTGGTGATTTCACATAAACGCCATCCGCCTTAAACTCTGGACTTCTTTCTACAATTTCAGGCATCAAGCTTCAGACTCTCCTCATGTAAATCAACTATAAAAACTGAATTTGTCAAGGAAACAGATGCTCCATTCTCCCCCTAATTTCTTACTCCTTTTACTCTACTTCTGTCTGCAGTTCACCTCTGAAAAAAGCAAAATAGCAATATCTGACTAACAAACTTTAACTTTACTTTAACTTTATCACGTTTATTCCTATTTCAATTTCAATTACAAAAAGAAAATGTGTCAAAGTTTAAAATGTGATACATGTTACAGTGCAACAAAAGCAGGCCTCACTTACTTCTGGCAAGATTACAAGCTAAAAGTTTTTGTGACGAAAATAGAATGGCCTTTCGTTTACTGATCTTTAACTCATGCTGGATTTCAGCAATTTTTAGTTTTCCCATCTTTCCATCGAGTTACATTTTTCCTATTCCAATGTATTTCTTACATTAGCTCAAGGCACCAATATTCGTAAGTACAGCCTCACCGCTTGCATGACTGAGACTCTTTAAGCTTTGTTCATACTTTAATACTGATACGGACAGCTGTAGACTTGAATGCGGACAGGCGCTTCTACACATGCTAGCATCAGCTTCTGCCATACCAGTTGCTAAATCTTCCTTGGCATCGTATTTAGTTAGAACAACAAGAAAAAGTCAAGAAAACGGTGTGTGTGACCACTTAATGAGAATTGGATCAAGGATGTGGAATACAGTACATACATACATACATACAGAAAACAAGCATGTAATTTAGTTTCTGTTGAACAGTTTATGAATAATTTTACTTTAGAAGAAACACCATTTTCTACACAATCAGTCCTTAAAAATCAGTATTTGGAGTTTATTGTATTAAATATCTAGTTCTTCAAATGACACAATACCCTATTCTTGACAAAAATATGGAAGGAAAAAATATTTACTATCCTGTCTCCAAGCAGCCAATATATTTCTAAATATGGGCTTTAATATATTCTTTTAGCTTTTAATATTTCTTGAGGGAGTTCGAGGTGTAACATTTTTACTTTTAATACATCTAAATGTGTGAATCCTAATCCTCCCATGCAATTAGGCTTCCAAGAGTGCCAATTAAACACAGAGAGTTAATGAAAAAAACTGACATGTTAAAGCCGATGGAGCTTTCTCTAAAAGTTTATTATTGAGCACAGTCAGTGGGGAACATCCCTTGGCGGATAAAAATGCACACCCTGTATCCTCTGCATGTCTCTCAAACAGCCTACAAATTTGTGGTGGAGCTATAAAAAGACTCAAGCTAATCAGCGCGCCAGTGAATCAGTCAGTGTATACGTGACAATTAAGCAGGCAAATTAGCAGCATGGCAATGAAGCTGTACGGTAATCAGTGAGCAGGTCAGTCTATAGGGTTTGTAAACACTAAAAATGTTTTTCCAGGAGTTTTAGTTGTGCCGTGTCAAGCAGAGCCAAAATGTCAGTTAGTTTCCACTGCAACTTCATAAGCAGGGGACAACCTTTCCCCATTGTGTATTTTCCTCTTGAACATCGACAATCCCGATGTTACTTACTATAGAAACACTGGTCTCTCATGGTTAATGTAACAATCCAGGGTTTGTTACAGCTCTGGGTTGGTGGTGTTTTATGTTTTCAGCGTTTCCAAGGTAGTTTTGTCAGCTGACATTATCTTGGCTTACTTCCTGTCCTTGTATTTCTGGGTTAATTGTTGCGCCTGCCCTAATGTGTTTCACCTGTGCTCCGTTGCTCCATCTGTGTATTTCAGTGGTTGTCTGTTTTTCACTCATTGTGGTTTCATTGTTCACCAAGATCCGCAGCAGTCTCCCAGTGTTCATATCTATGTCTTGTGTTTCTGAATTATTTCCTTTGTTTCCCCCGGATGTTTTGGATGTTTTCTGTCGGTTTGGATTAATGGGCTTCTCACTGGTTGGTGCATGGATTACTTTAATTTTGCTTTTGGACTGCCTGACTCACATCATTTGCAAGTTTACACCCATTTGTGTTAATAAAACCTCACTCAACTTTACCTCCATCTCATTGCATGTGCATCTGGGGCTAAACTTCCTGTTTCATGTGTCAGCATTGAGGCTGACAGTCACAAGAAGTTCCACTGAGAGCCTAGATTTAGCCAGGTCACCCTCACCACACTCATACATTCACACCTGGAAGCTACCCAGTACAACTATGTCTGCTGGCCACAGAGCACTCACATTTTCTATATCCTTCTGGCCTGGGGAGGGAACTGGTGAGATTCTGGTCTCAAGACCACTTATCTAAACTTAAGGCCATCACTGCCCACAATTTTCAACCACCTTGACATTTTTATCTACAAAGGCTTGTACCTTCAATTTTTCATGGAGGAACCAGACATTTTCAAACACGGCTATCTTTTGTAGTGATGATTTAACCAGGAAAATGTCATGCCCAATCAGAGCTAAGGAAGAGTGCCAACTGTGACTTACATAACACTGTCTATAGGAAAAACAAATGGGACTTTTACTTGTGGAACCAGGGTGCCCGAAATAGCTCACAGATGAAGGGTAAACTATGTAACACCCAGAGACTTGTTAGATAAAGAGCTGCAGAAAAAATCCCTTAACTGCTTGGTTTATGCAACCAAGCACACATTCATCACATTATGAAGATAAAAGATGCCTTTTACCTTGCCATGCTATACTATAGAAAACCAACTTTATTCTAGTTAGAGGTACTTTTTATTTGTATTTTTTTTTTTTGCATTTTGTTTAACTTTTTCTATTTTCCTAAGTAATTTCCTTCAGGTGAGGCAGCTCTTATAAGACACAAGCCTGCTCAGAACTCAACTGATTTGTCAGATCCTCTGAGGTTAAATCCTGGTCCAGTACCCCCACTTAACACACCGCATATTATGTTTGCATTTAATATGAATGCAAACATAATATTCATACCTTCAATGTTTTCCAGCAATATTTAGCAAAATGTAGATTTCAAATAAAGTGTATTTCACTTGAATTATATTTCACCTGCGTGGCTTTTTGAGAATTTAAGTTGTAGAATTTAATTCTGGATGACGTCTCTAGTTTAATTTGCATCATTTTATGAAAATGTTGTTGAAATGTTTAATGCCTGACAAGCTTTTCTTTCCAAACAATGAATGGGACAGGAGCGACTTTTGAAAGCTGTACACATCAGCATGTGGTGAAGTAATTGTTAGTCTTTGAGCAACCACATGAACCCCCTGGAAATATAGTTATCTTGTGCTGTGAGGCAGTCGAGAGGTTACGTATTGCGCCACCATGCTGATTAAAGTCTATCAGAGTTGCACAACTTTCAGAAATAAAATAAGCAAAGTTTGAACCCTTAATAATGACTGCACACTACATGCAAGTAGTGGCACCTAAACCACACACCGCAAAAGACTTTAGTATTACAGGAAAGAATCAACTTGGTAAAACCAGTAAAAATAACTTTAGGCCATGATGATGAAGACAAGACAAGACGCTTACATTTTGTTTGCATTTTAGACATTTTAAAAGCTGTGTACAGCATCAACTTCTAAATCCTTTCCATGGCAACACGAGCCTGCTATGTGATAATGAAGATGCGTGTGTCTCTAAATCCAAACCACTGTTTGTGTGTGATCTGCATGATGTTCAGATCATGTTTAAATATGCTTTTGAAGTGGCTCGGCCTCTTGGATCTACCAGGCAAAAATACAAAGTGTGCACAACAATTTAGGTAATGTCTGGGCACACACCTGATCCTATTGCTGACTCGGTACAGCTTGTGCTACCTTGAAAAGGACTGTAGGCTATTTGGACCTGCGAGAGTTTATATTTTGATGTCACACTTGTGTGACCTGGAGTCAACAGGCATTTGTGCTGAAAGGAAAAACTTCAGATGTAGTATTGCCTGTGTCATTGGAGAAAATCGTGGGTCCCATCTTGGAGGATTTACTTCAAGTTTCAGCCTTGCAGAATGTTTTTGCAGGTCCGGTCATATTAGAAACGATGATTTTCAAAGAAATCCTCTTTCTACAGCCACTGACAGAACGCCAGCTAGTACAGTGAATCATTGATGGAGTTGGAAAATAACCCAGAAATGCACGAAGGCATCAATTCAGTGTTTTGAACAATCCCACACATTTGTGCACCAGGGGCCATATTACAGAAAGTTCCCATCTTAATTCTACCATAGGAACTTTTAAGATAGGATGCGCTTAAGTCGATTCCCAGTTTGGAATAACAGAAGCAAATCCTAACTAACTTTAGGAATCCTATCATATCTTGCTTCATCCTATCTTATCTCAGGTTAGGAAATCTTAAAGGAGAACTCCAGCAATTTTTAAGTTAATCTTGATCGTTATACCTTTGTGAGTTCTGTCAATAGAAAACAAAACGAACCGGATTGGTGCTTGCAACACGGAGCTGCTACAGCTAATGCCCAGAGCTCCCACGTAGCTAAAACGGCAGTTATAGGGGCATTTACATAAAGAGTGTCTTTGTGCCTCTTAACAGACACAAAATGCAAACATAACCAGGGCCCTTACATGACAACAAGATGCGTTTAGCAACTTAGCCATTGTTTAAATTCACCTAAATAGTGTTTCAGACGGCTAGCTGTAGTCTAGCGCTGAAGTCCCGTGGGAACTCAGTTGTTTTTCCACATCATCATGTTTTTCATGGACTTCTTGTCTTTAAAAATCTCGTTCTATCAAAGACTTGCATTTGGATACTTTTGAACATCAAGTTTACATTATGTTATATGATGAGACATTATCTAGCGTTACATCACCTACAGCCTTTTTATTGACGAGTGTTTTCTCATCAAACACATTGCTAGAATCAATGAATAAGTTACACCTGTTGACATTTTGTTTATTTTGTAAAAGCAGTAAAATAGCAGCCATGTGGATTAAACAAGTCAGCAAACACTACCTGGTGGGAAAGGTAAAAGTTAGGACAGTTTAACAATTATCCTACAGTTAGGAGAGTTTATTTAAGATTTTACGAAGTTAGGATGCTTGTGTAATACACTTTTCCTATCTTAAGTTAGGAAAGGAAAGTTGAGGAACTGTGTGTCTGTAATTGCTTTTACTAAATCAGGTCCATAACCCTTATTACCATGGTTACTAAACAGTTAAATAGGATCTGCAGGTTAGCAACTTTCTGTAACATGGCCCAAGAACTTCCACCCTGCCTTGCCCACAATTTATTGGAGGGCATGACTATGATTTCAAGATGTACTTGCAGTTCCTAACAAAAACAAGGACGTGGTTTGGTTATGATGTACTAAACAGCATTGTGACTTTACAGGAATCAGTCTGAACAAGGCTAATATTTTACCCACCAATGGGACAAAACCTGGGGGGCATGCTGCCCAAATTTGTGGCTTCTTCTAGTCTTGCTGGTACTGTCAAATGGCAGGGTCAGAAGTTTGGTAACTTCTACTGCTACTTCACAATCACAGGCTGCCCAGAATATAACCTTAGCTATGTCTCACCCACGCTCCACAGGGCCCTGACTGACATGCAAGAATTCAACCACTTAAAAAAATCTAGGCCTAATTATTTCTCTTAATGTGTAGAGACATGGACATGGGAAGAATGGAAAAGCATTAAACCAGGCTTTATAAAAACAAGCCAGTGTAATGTAGACTCACAGCCCATTAATTCACATTTAAGAGGTGTATTTGGACAAGTAAGAACTACAGAAACGCCACAAAATCCCCTTCAGAGTCATCAGTTGCTGCAGGCCAAACAAAGCAGGGACACTGTTCGCAGTTCTGTGTTCTCCCCTGAGTTGTTTATGTCTGACTGTACCGGATTTTACTCAGACTTGTATGATAGTCTGGTTAATGGTGCGTTATGTCTCGCCATCAAATGCGGTGGTGACAGACACAATTACTGTACGAGGCAAATGCTATGCAAATCACATGCTTGTCATTTTGAGGTGTGAAGTTAATGAGAGTTAGTGAGAGTTAATTCTCAGGCTGATTGCATGCACTGTAGTAAACAAGCAAAAGACTGTGCTTCTTGTACTGAGACAAAGAAGAGCAAGTCTTGAGCCGGATCATGGTGTTTTTGAATAAGAGAGTGAGGGTGGTACTTGATTGGGCTTCTTGATTACATCCTACTTAGACAATACCACAAAGGTGAAGCCTGTAAGGGAAAAGATCAGAAGCACACCTTCACTGGAAGAACAGCATTTAGAAACTGTTATCAAAATGTTGACAGACTTTGAAGTCACAAATTTTGAAGACTACACATTTTTACTTGGATGGGATTTTTTTCACCAATGCAGTCCAGGCAGTATATGAATCATTCACACACACACAGAGTACTTCAATATACTTTCAATGATAAATCAAATCTATAACAATCCACTAGGGAGAAAATATTAAACTGGAAAACAGTTACAGCATGTGCACCTTCTTTGGATGGAAATATGGTGCTCAAAAGAATTAAGGGAACACTTAATCATCACAGTATAGGATCAAGTGAATTAAACTTCACGGATATCAGTCTCTCCAGTTAGGAAGCATAAGTGATCGTGAATCCATATCACTTTTTTTGGTTCAAATTAAAGTGACAACAGGTGTGCACTGGAGAGGAAACAGCAAGACAACCCCCCCAAAAGGGAATGGTTTTTCAGGTGGTGACCACAGACTTGCTCTCTCCTTATACTTCCTGATTGTTCTTCAGTTGCCCCTACTGGTGGCATGAGGCTGTACCTGCAGCCCATTCAGGTTGCACAGGTAGTCCAGCTCCTCCAAGATCCTTTTGTACGGTCACAATAAGGTTTGCTGTGTCTCCCAGCACAGTCTCAAGAGCATGGAGGAAATACCGGGAGAGGGGCCAATACACAGTATTGTATGTATCGGTATCTGCTCCTTTGTGTAAAGAGGAACAGGGGCAAGTACTGCAAGAGCCCTGGGGAGGGTCGCACAGAGCTCCATGTGCTAGACAACAGTACCCTGATTGCTGTTGCCGGGATGAAGCCCTGGTGCAGGACAATACCCTCAATCAGTTGGTTATTTTAGTTTTCTCTGATCATTGTCACATCGTTTTGACCTCAACAAACTATACAGTGTACAGATTTTAAAAAAATTTCATTCATTGAGATCTGAAATGCAATTTAAGTATTCCCTTAAATTTAATTGTAATCAGTGTGTATTGAGGAAAAGCAGAGTGGGGTGGAGCATTGATTTCAGAGTGGGGTGGTGCAAGAATAGTCATTACAGAGCAATTATACAATTAAACGCATTCCAAACGCTATATAGGTTATTTCAAAGAGTTACTTTCATATGAGAAAGTCCAGGTTGAACAGTTGAGCATTCTGGCAATTATTCAACACATTCAAAACTTTTGCTCACATATCTGAGTAAAGACGTTGTTACGTACTACTCCTATTTTTAGTTTCTCAACACTGTGTGTTGATAAACATTTTCTTCAGAAGCACAAGAAAAAACTGGCAAGACAATTTATCACTTTCATGCAGCTTGTGCTAAAAGCATTGTTGCCTGGCAACAGACATCACAGACATGCAGACATACAGAGGGAAAAAAATCTTCTCCCATTGGCATACTGTCTATGTGTGGTTTTGCTGGGGGTGGTTTGTCACCATTTTGATCCGCTGTGGGAGTGTATACTTCCACTGGGATGGCAGGCGTGGGGTGACACTGGCACATAGAGCACCATGGACACAAATTAGAATGGGAGGATGAAAGGCAAGAGCGGCAGTGAAAGAGAAGAAAAGAGGGCACGGAGGGGGACGGAAGAAAAAGAGGAATAAGTTTAAGGAGAAGGGCAAAAGAAACAGGATGGAAGGGATCTTGTAGCTTTAAGAATAGTAGAGTTCTTGGTAATACACATGTTTAGTGTGTGATGCTCAGAGATGGGGACTCTAGTTTGAGAATTGGACTCGAGTCCGACTTAAGTCTTACACACAGTGACTTCAGATTTGACACTCAAGGTGCGGGACTCGTGAGCAATAAGTGTTGTTCATGTAACGCTACAGTTTTATTTAGTTAGGCCATAACGTTACACTGGTTTGAGAGTCTGGGGGTGTGTTGACTTATAGTAGTTTACAAGCTGTGATTAGTTGTAGAGGCATTGTACATTAGGCTACATGGTTGTGCTCAGTGAAAAACAGGTTACAGGTTCATTGTTGATCACGTAACGTTAGTTTTATTTAGTTAACATTACATTGGTTTTAAGAGCCTGCGGTTGGTGTTGACTCACAGTAGTTAATAAACTGTTATTAATTTCATTGCACATTACATGAGACTTGACTTGCACTCTAGCTCAGTGAGTTGAGACTTGACTTGGACTCTAGCTCACAGACTTCAGACTTGACTTGGACTCTAGCTCAAAGACTTGTGACTTGACTTGAGCTCTTGCTCAGAGACTTGAGACTTGACTTGGACTCTCGCTCAGTGACTTGAGACTTGACTTGGACTCTAGCTCACAGACTTGAGACTTGACTTGGACTATAGCTCAAAGACGTGAGCATCTCTGGCGGTGCTGGCTAGCAAATGTGAGTACAGTTAGTAGTGACTGCAAAAATTAGCAGACAAATTCAACACCAAACATGTGAGCCATAATACTGCTTCACATTCAATCTAAATGCAAATTTGACTCAAGCTTCTAGCGCTATATGTGAAATGTGGATATCTATTGTTTGACAATAAAAAAATATCTATTGTTTACAGTTATGCACTATTGATTATATTGTAGTGTTGCAAATTCCACATTTTACGGTAATATTTATATATATGAGCGAACAGTGCTATGCACTGTGGGGAAGTTAGTTTGAAGTTGGAATTTGACATCTCTTGAATGTCCAACGTAAAATTAATGTCCAACTTGAAACTATCTTCACCACACTTCACCACTAACTTCACCGCTGACTCCAGGACTGTCTTATCCTCTCATGTTAGCTTAACATTAGTTACATTACTTGTTGTGCCATTGTTCACTCTTTGTTCATTGCATTTCCCACGGTGTTGGATTTGTCCAGAACTGTTTAAGTTACCCCACCTTTATAATGGAGAGAAATATCCCGAGTTACAGTTGGAAATGTCATATTTCAATGAATTTAGAATTTTTTTTCTATATCAGGCATTGTAGCGTTATTGGGATATGAAATGACTTATATCGGGATATTCTTTGTCATATCGCACAGCCCTACATGCCTAATACATTTTAATTCATAACATCATAACATCATCATCATAACTGAGCAAATGGAAATGAAGAGGGTAGAAATGAGTCAAGTTGATCAGAATGAGGAAAACATTGTGGGCGTCACCTGTGGCTGCGGTACACATTGAGCAGAATGATGATGAAGCCCAGGCAGTAACAGGCCAGGTAGGGGCTACCGAAGAGCCTGGACAGTCTCCGTGTACGATGCTCCCATCTTGCCACCTGACAAATGACAGACAGCAGAGGACATGAGATGATGGTGTTTCCCAAATTGTGGAAGGATAGTCTCCTTAATATGCCTTGCCCAGAAAACAATGACTAGAAATAAACTGCATTGACGAAAAGTTTGTCAGGATATGGATGGATTCAAAAACATTTGCTAACAGCCTAAAACGAGCCCTCAATGTGGCACAGTTTGTAACAGTGATTTAATTATTTCAAAATAGCTGCCTGTTGCTACTGGAAATGACGCTGATGAGAATGGTGAAAGTCAACTGAAACAGTAATTTTGCGGGATGTAAAACCAAGACAATGAGCTGAAGGGCGCTAAAATGCTACATAAAGCTGAGGGGAACAGCAAACTGCAGTGATAATTATCTTTGGGTTAGTTACTATGAAAGACACGTTTCACAATCACATAGTCTTTTGATCAGCTGTTAATATGTATTTTTAATCATTGCAGCTTTAAAGTATTTTGTTATTATTTTGTTGTTTTTGTTTTGTTGCCTCTACTCTTTCCTTGGCATCCACAACCAGTAAAGAGACTGTGGGCTATGTTTCTTATTGCCTATGTTACCGCTTACTTTCACTTCCCTCCAAATAATTGTTGTTTTGATACATGACTAAAAGTGCCTATTAATTTGAAACTTTGGCCCAGAGATGGTTTTCATTTTTCAGATGCTCATTTTTCCTCTCTCATAATGGCAGAGGAGTATGTGATTCAAGGATTCATTTCTGTTTCTTCCCTGCTATTTGAAAATTACAAACAATGTATTCCAACATTTAATGAAATCTCAACAGCAATAGCATTTTCTTGCTGCCAAAGACTGTAATCACCTCCACCAACCCTCGCTTCAGCTTTCATAGAAAAGTTGCTTGAATGTTTAATGTAGTGGATGTTGTATTAACGTCTTTGTCCTTTTAAGCATTGCTCTGTTGTCGGTGTGAGCACTGATTAGCGGGAGTTTACCAACTGACTGACTGACTCTATTCTAGTGGATGCAACTGCTGACTGGCTGGAAAGGTTACTGAGAGAATGAGTGTACTGTGTATTGTGTTCAGACTGCAAGCGTGTCTGAAAGTAAGACTGAGTGTTTTAGTACTTCAGCAGGGTGTTAAGCCTCTAAAATACTGAAATACTGAGAAAAAGTACTCCAAAGACTCCATCACGAAAACAAGCACCAGGTAACCATGTTTTCACTCATGACACTTGCATAATGGCCTTGTCGAGATTGCTTGATTGCCAGGCGTCTGCATGATTTTTAGCTTGATGTTTAACATGTTTATTTTGAGTAATGTACTCTAATGGATTTGCCCTTTTCAAATTGATTTAAACTTTTCCCTTCCTTTCTTGTGAAATCTAATCTGAAAGCGCAAGTGATTGGATTTGAATATTTGAAAGCACAATGACTTAGAAGTCACAAGTGGAATCATGTAGTCGCTGACATGTGCTGAACCATTCTGTATTCAGATTGTTACTGGCATTTTGCATGTACTTTTGAGATGGTTCGTACCTCCAGCTCTTCAGTTTCAAAACACGCAAAGTGCCAGGCCTCAATACCGGATTATAAGGTAAAAATAACACCTATTGTACATCAGTCAAGCTTCATTCTGAACTGCACAGCAAATATTGTTAAAACTGATAAAAGATTACTGAGAATGGACCTCATTGAATTTCTGAATATTGAACTATACACCTCTGTGCTTTTAGCCTATAGCCTATTTGTTATGCATCATGGACAATCGTGCTGCTTTGCTACTAGCATTTCCGTTCACACTCTACAGACAACAATCATCTAGAGTCTGAAGATCTGTAAGTTATAACTTATAAGGAGCTCACACAGGCGTACAGACACACGAGGACTCGCAAATTGCACGCAATTGCAAACCGAGAGCCTTTGATCGGCACCGCGGACAGCAGCCGAAGTGCCAAACGCATACGTAATGTAGCTGACACAGTATGTCAGTGACCACAGAGCAAACAGCAATCAAGAAAAGCACGGCAAGTCATTATGCATTATGAATGAATGGACGACGGCATCTGATCATGATCCACGAGGCAACTGTCGCTGTCCCTCATGGGCTCTTGCAATCAGCTGGGCCCCGGTGCATTACGCCTGTTGCACCACGGTGCTATCACTGTCTGCTGTGACATCTTTGGTAAATCAGGTAAAACGATCCAGTGTGTTCATATCTGCTTAGAGGAAATTGTCTATTCATACTGTTCTCATCTGTTTACATTCCTAAGACAGCTGCCGCATAAAAGCAAGCAGGCACCTGTATCATCTTACTGGACCTTGTAATTGATGTTTGCTGTACAGCTTTCTCAGTGATGTACTAAGCATATTCCACAGGGACTGACAGAAAAAGACCTTATCAAAGTGGTGACAGTTGCATTCTCTGAGACGCACTTCACACACACAAAAATAGGAAATATTTAACTCCATTTATCCATCATAAAAAGCGTTTGAACTGTTTGACCATATGGTGAACCCGTCTGTCTGTGGCAATACTTGCTAAAAGAGTTAATAAACTGACTAAAGTAGTGCACAGATGACTGTAACTGACTGTACAGCAAATGTTTCCATGGCAACACTTTTTTCTATTTTCTGGAGAGGAAAGATAGAAAAAGAGAAGGAAATGAATGAAGGTCAGAGCAAACCAACTTTATATGGTGAGAAAATGAGAAACATATTGTTGGTGCTGAAAGGGGGCTTAAGAAACTGAAGTATTCAAATGGCATTCTTATTGGTTTTAAGAGCTACAGGAAACGCTGAGCATGGATAATCTTTTTCAAGGTATGTTCACAGCAGAGTGTT
Organism: Lepomis macrochirus; assembly: GCA_024633595.2. Classification (NCBI taxonomy): domain Eukaryota; kingdom Metazoa; phylum Chordata; class Actinopteri; order Centrarchiformes; family Centrarchidae; genus Lepomis; species Lepomis macrochirus. The sequence continues at coordinate 22,707,104 of JALXJV020000023.1, read as the reverse complement.
TAGTAGCTGAGCAAGCTGTGGTACTGATAGGGAGTTATGCTCCATGCCCAAGTGCGATCACAGATTGTTGATGAAAATGTACTTAAGAGGTAAACCCAGGGGTGGCTTCCTTTGGATCTCTAGAATAACTGACCAAAGAATATCTAAAGTCTTTAGTCTCCATGTTCCTTTGCCTCCCATGTCCTCTGTCTTTTCTTTGCAGCTGCCAACACCCTCTTCCTTAATGTCCCTTTCACCCCCTTCCCTCCTCTTTATCTCCTGGCCACGAAAGGAACACTCTTACGTAATTAAAGCCCGACCATTTAAGCACTTCGGTGACTCAGACGATGGTTACATCCAAAAGTTGATTACATTACAGTCTGTTCTGTAGGACACAGTGAGCCAGACCCTTAACAATAACAATAGAGAGAACAATGGTAAGACTTAGCCTTGCAGGTAACACATTTGTCAATGCAGAGATGACAATGCACATAATATAACTGCATACATCCCTTTTTAATTAAAATATTATGGTGGCACAGGTGTTCAATCAGGGAGACACTGACTGAACATAAGCCTTAACAGCTGCCATAGAACTGAAGAGGTGGCTGTGTTGCAGACAGACTAATATAAAACTGCACCTGGAGCCTGTGCACTATGATTTTTTTCCAAGCTGATCTTAATCCAATTATCCACATGCCATGTATGTTCAAAAGTCATTTTCCAAGCGTATTTGCACCCCAAAGATTAGCTGAAGCAAGGCTCTATGCTAAACTTTTCCCAAGGAATACCTCTGCTCCTAAATTTAAAAAATATAGGAGCGCTCAAAGAAATTTAGAAATGTAAAAATTTAGCAGCACAGTAAAAACATTGCAAGTAACACAGAGTTAACAGTTATTAGATAAATACAGTATTTCTACTGCTGTGTGAGCTCCTTCTCCTTCTGTGCAATTATGATGCGAAAACAGAGCCAATTTAGAGGGCAATTAGCCTAAAAGGACTTTGGCGAAAACCAGTGGAGGACTATTAAAGTGAAGAGCCCAGTATCCGAACACTCTGCACAGGCCTTAAAACATATAAAACACTGATCACAGTGATGAGTAAAAACACAGCAGACTCTGTTGCAATAGGTGCATTGCGGCATGTGGGACTTGTAGTTTTTTAACCAGGGATGAATACACGATACACTAGCATCACCAACACAACCCACACTACTTGTTATGTGAACAAGATTACTAAACAATATTTATGACAATAACTTCAGTAAAATACAGTAGATGAGAAACAGAACAGAAGGAGTGTGTTGCTATCAGGAGGAGGAGACTAGGAGGAACACATGTTGGAATGATGGCTAAATCTATATCTGTCCACTGCAGAGGCTCTGTCCACAACCTGGAGGAGGAACTAGTAGAAATGTGCGTATTAGTAGAATATTAAAATGTTTAACAATATATAATGTTAATGTAATACCAATAGAATAATATCAATTCCATTCGAATAATACAGCACTCTACAATGGTTAGTTTCTAATTTGTTAATACTAAGTACTAACTTGTAAATAATCATAACCATTCATGCAGGACAATGAGTTCAACATTTTAGGCTTTGCTGTAACACATCTGACTTTTTTAATGTCCAGGCCCCATTCCTATCTTATCTCTGCTGTCTCCTGTCTTATACAGCTTCAGCTGCAAAACCTTGTCTGAACTGATATTGAGGATCTTGAGGAGGAGGTTGCTGATAAGGATCCTTTTGGCCAGTCCGACTATATTTGAAAAATGATTAGCAGTTTTTCAAGTCTACACACATCTATTATCTATTTTAGGGTCATATGCAAGCGAAATGCCCACACTGTAAAGCAACTTTGGAATTAAATTTTGCATGAAACGAGGACCGTGGATTGTGTCCCTCGTCACATTGTACTTGCATTGGGAACGGATCTCTGGCTATTATGGGCAGAAGGAATAATTACAGCAACTAATAACATTAGCTACTGCTATTTGGTCAGCTAAAACTGAATGTTTGTTTTATTTTATTTCCTTCTAAATATGTCTTTACATTAGCACGTTCACTCCCCAATCTAGTCTTCCGTGGCTTTAGTTAGCAAGCTACTTGAAATAACACTATCAGTTTGTTGACAGCAACCTAGTCACAAGTGTCTCTAATGTGAAGATGCTACATCAGTAGCATCTTCACATTAGAGACACAGTTGTGTTGTTGGACCATCTTTGTGACCATCTTTGTGAAGCTTGTGTGTCAGAGAGGGGTTCAACTCTGGTCAATTTGTAGGTCAAGGTCAATTCTCAAGTTCTACATAAAATTAGTTTTTTAAAAAATGGGGAAAAAACAGTAAGGCCCATAAATCCTGAATAATATCTGAGGATCCTGTCCTCTCCCTTAACCTAATGTCTACCAGATTGGATTACAGACTTACAGTTGTGTACAAGCTTCCCCAACACGTCAACTCCTGCTACCAGGTATGTGGTATTTCCTACAGAGAACTAGTTTTAGTGCAAATTTACACACAGGTTGTTGCTGCCCTGTTTGCCAGCAGGCATAATGGAAATGACTGACTTTGCCCAGAGAGTTACAGACAGGTGGTCTTAAACTACTTCTGAGCTGCAACAAGGTGTTGTACAATGAGGAAGTTTGCACTTTATATGGGCAAAACTTTGTTTTGCATTTTATGTCCTTCTACAAAGTTATAGACTCTTCGAGGCAGTCATGTCAAATAGAAGGAGACGCACATAATGTAACCATTCAAGTACCTTCAACAAAACTGCTTAGGCTTTACTGTAAGTAAAGTAAAATAGAGAAACTGGTTAGAAAGAGATAGAGTGTGTGCTTTTTGCTCTTACAAAGAGGAAATTGTATTGCTGTAAGCCAAGAAACATTTTGTGACAGAAGGCAATGACCTTCCTTAGATTCCAACCAAGAGGTGGCTCAGGTGTAGACCCACATGAAACTCTGAATATTGCGTAATCACACATCACAGTCTTTTTCCTCAAGATCCATGTGAACAGCATAAAGAAAACTTTAATGAGGATTAATGGGGAACAGGGGGAGTGATTACAGGATAACTGATCAATCGAAATACACAGTACTGATTATTTTGAAGAAAAGGTTCTCAAAAAGTCAATGTGATGCATTCACTGCTTGTGTGAGGAGCAGAGGACATGAAAATGCAATGTGTGGCCTACAAATAAAGACAAAAACATATACTGCATGCCTACAAGCATGCTAAACAGATTGATTTATTCTGTGCATGCAGCCATAGTTGATTAAAGAAGGCAATTTTACAATTCGCCTAAAATGTGTGACACAGCACAGGCTGCTGTAAACTGAAAAATACACACTTTGCATACAGTACATACAGAAATACATATGGTTAATTTGAAACCCACCAAAACATCTTATTACCCTCTGGGATACATGCCAAGCATCCTCCACCATCACCATTTTTAGGCCATTTATGCCAGCAGGCTCCGGTCTGAATCAGCAATGGGTCTGCAAGCTCCCCCACAATCATCCAACATGATTTTCAACTCTCTACTGGGTGATGGAGTGAACTAAAAATACTCAGGTGTTCTGCAGACAGACTACTTATGCAGTTATCAGATCATCAATCAAGCCATGGAAATAACATAGGGCAGGGATGAGGAGAGTACAGAGAGTGGCGCCAGCTTGACAGAACTAGCAGCTCTCCAAGACAAATTCAATCAAGGCTTAGGTAAGAGGCTCCTCCTGGGTCCCAAATCTAAGATCCAGGCACTTGAATGGGCTTGACTTCAGGACATTAAGTAGACATCTGAGAGCGAGGGACTTCTGACGTCTGATGTTCCTTGATGGGAGAACATCTAAGCAAAAAATAAGAAAATATAACTGAAAGCACCCTCAAACTCATCCTCACTTAATCACACACTCATCCACATGACAAGAATACACACATTGACAACAGAAACGAAACAGCCCTGCAGGATAAAAAGTCTGATCCTACCAGCCTGATCAACAGCTTGAGGTTGAACCAATGTATCAATGTACAGCTGTGTTTAACAGAGAACAACCTGCACTCTGGCACAAATTCACACACACGCACAGCCAGATGTATTTATGCGGGACGTGTGCTGTCCTGGAGTAACAAGGAGAAAGAGAACAAGAACATAGACGGATCACATGCACACCAGCAACACCATGATTAAATCCTCCTAAATTGAGAAAACACTAACTGAATATTTAAATAATCTGGGGATTTATGGACATTTTGTCAACAGCAGTGAGGAAAATACTGGGAGCAGATCCTCTTTCAACAAAACACACTAAAATTAGGTAAAAATGCAGGCCCGCCGTCAAGGCGGGGGTCAAAGGGTACAGATGAACTGGGCCCAAGGCCTAGGGGAGGCCCATTCAACGGCCTATGGTCAATCCTTAAATGGTACCAAGTACAAACTTACTATCTTATTTGAATAGCAAAACTTTTTAGATGTATTTATGTGATAAATAAATGTATTATTATCCATCCAGCGTTAACCTCTTATCCTGCGTGATAGGGTACAATGGGAGGCTGGAGCCTATCCCAGCTGACATTGAGTGTAAAGGCATGGGTACACTCCTGGACAGAGTCAGCCAGTCCATCCACAGAGCCACACATAGACGCACAACCACTCACACTCACATCCACACCAAAGGACAATTTAGAGACACCAATTACATACAATAAAGAACATGCAAACTCCACACAGAAAGGCCGGGGCAACCGGGGTTTGAACCCACAACCTTCTTACTGAGGCGATAGTGCTAACCACTGCAATACAAACATATTTGAAACTTGTCATCTGATAACCCACCCCCCTGCTGATATTGTGAAAACAGTACACATTGAAACATTTGGGCATTCAGATGCGCAGGACCCGCAAATGTAAAGCGAGTCGGTTTGAGCGAATACTGCAGCCTGTCAGGAGCCCTGAAAAGAGAAGCCAAAACAAACAGAGAATAATAAAATTACAGGGAGGAAATGATGAAATTTCTGGCTAAAAGATGTGTTAAGAAGCACCATGTATGTCTGACAGGCGAAGGGGAGCTAACAATTAGGCAGACTAACAAAGCTTTAACTAGCTCAACTTTTAAATATGAAACCAGAGCTGCCGTAACACTCTGGCACTGAGGCATTGAGTGTGAGAATCACGCAATTGACAGTTTTCATACGCTCTCATGCTACACATCAATTTTCTCATGCCGTGAAAAACAAATATAGCATTAGGCTACAACGTTAATTGATAATAACAAGTCGGCCGAGTGACCTCTGCCCAGCTGATACCATGTGATCTCGTGCTGTGATTCAAACACAGGAGACTGTAACTGAATAAAAGTTAATTAATTCAATATTGAGGTGCCACAGTCATATTTAAAAAGGTTACTTCCCCAAACAAAGGCAAAGACAAAAGAGGAGGAAAGACTAAATCATACAGGTATGCTGACTCAGCAGAGATAATATTACATGAGAAAATATTTGAATACACATTTAATGTAACTTCAAATATTAATATATGAATCTGTTCTGTGTGTGCAGCACGAAGGGACTAGAAACTTTTGTTTATAAAGCAACCTTGTGTTGTATAATGACAAATAAACAACCTTGTAAAAGTTAAACTACTGGAGAACACATATATCTAAAAGCAACACAGAATGCCCGAGAGCTTTACTGCATCAGGCTTATATTTGGAACTGTCACCTGCTACCTGAATTTTGTGTTTCCCTTTATATGAGTAAAGATTAGTATCACCCACAAGTTACCCTGTAACAGCCTCAAGAACATTTACCTACAGTAATCACCAGTCAGCAGCACATCACAAGTCACAGGACAGAGCTGAAAAGATGGTTACAATATAATAAGCTATTCATGTGGTAAACCTGTTTATATTATTTTCATCATTTCAGCTGACACAGCCATACATTCTATACAGTATTCCAGTTCTGCACACAATTAGACCAATACTTTGATTAATGTAGCCCTCAAGATTGAATTTGATTGATGAAGTCTGTTTATTCGTTCACTCACAATGGAATATTATGATTTGTAGTATGATTTGGATTTGCTTTGCAGTAAGTTCTTCAATATTTTATTTTAATTTTCTCTCATTAGCCATTCATTAAAGGGCATTTTTTTCTCCTTGGTTTTGTTTTAAGTTAAAAGGAAGAACAATAACTGTCACAGTCTAATTTGAAAGATTAAAAAAAAACCTGTTTGGACCTTTTGTGCTCTATAATCATTTTGAGTAATTGAATGCGAGCATGGCCTGGATGAGTCTACAACACTAAATTTGGAAATGGCTGTTAGGGACTCCATCTGTGTCACTATAAGGCTAATAGCCAAGAGCTTCTTTCAAATTGTCCATGTTCGTATTAGAACTAAGGGTGGGTTGGTCGGGGTGGTGCTGGAGTGGGTGTCGATGAGGGGCCCAATTTGAAAAATGTTGTCCCCCTGTCCATAATTCTTAATGGCGGGCCTGAAACATGGATCAAAATCTGGGGACAGGATTTTGAAAGTAAATTTTTAGCCACACTGGTTGTGTGCCTTGAGGAAACTACTATCGTATGGATTACCATGACATTTTCATCCATGGTCCCAAAAGGATGAAGCATACTGACTGACTTGGTGGTCATCTGACTTTTCCTATAGTGTCGCCAGCAGGTCAAGTTTTACAATGAAGCTGACATTTTGTCTTTTTGTGAAATGTCTTTACAACTATTGGACAGATTTCTATGAAATTTTTGTACAAACATTAACGTTCCCAGACATAGAATCCTAATGACTTTGGTGATCCCCTGACTTTTCTTCTAGCGTACCAGTGAGGTTGACGTTTGGGGTTTTGAGGGAAACCTGACAACTTTTTGATCCTATGAAGTCATACAGACACTCATGTTCCCGTCACGATGAATTGTTATAACTTAGGTTATAAGTTTTTCAGTTAACAACATCAATATCAATTTGGATGATTACCAAATATCTGTAGAACAAATAATATTTCCATGAGCTTCATTATGTTTAGTGCTAATTAGCAATTCTAACTTAAACCATTTTGTTAGAATGTTAGCATTCTAACAAAATGGTGGCCTGGATAAACAGTAACAATATACATGTTATTATTGTCATTGTGACAAGCATGTTAACATGCTTAAGGTAACTGACCTGTGAATCTGAGGGTTGATTTAATTTTAATGGCCTGGGGAAATACATTTTATCTCCAATAACCACAGTTTCATTCTGCCCCTTTCATAAAGCCTAATGACATTATGACCTGGTATGAACCCATTCCACCTCCAGGCAGAGGCAGGAGGTCGAACCTATTTTATCACCCTAATTATGTCAACAACGAAGATTCAGCTGAAATGCTTACAGGCAGCAAAATCACATGTTATTCATCCAGATGTCAAGATTATGGGCCCAAAGGCTGTCCCAGTATCACTTTTAATGGGAACATAAGAATGAACTGGACCAAATAAAAACACATAAAAGGAAATCAGTATTGTAAAATGTACTCTGTGGATTGTTTGTCATGGGCAGTTATGTGACTATAAGCGCTGCCCTTAGGGTACAGAAACATTTCAGTCATGTTGATCTTGACGCTGATCATTTGCCTACATGAAACATTTTGGACAACGCAGACCATTTACCAATCTGTGGTACAGTGGATGGAAGGACAGGCATAGTTGGATTCGGATAACATGCTTACAAAACAGGAAATATTAGAAATAATCACCAGAAGGAGAAGATGAAAAAGAAACAGAAGAGTTCAGAAAAAATTTATGGGTTTAACAAGCAACAGATTTCTTATCTAAACTGAAGGAAACAACAGCAATCTAAATTAGTTTCCCAATGCTCACAGTGTGACTCACACAAGAGTTTAGCATACACCATGTGGGTACATCTGAGGTCAGGTCACCCTGCCAATTAGTGTAATTCAGTCCAATGAATGAAAACAAATAAAGGCCTGATTTTTTTTCAACAGTTAAGGTGAATAACTGAGGTCAGTATCTGACAATATACAGTTCAGTCTCTAAATGTACAGGTTGGGAGCCAACAATCAGCCCAGGACCTGACTTTGCTTTAGTGTTTCTTTTATTTGTGCTCTTGTCATTTAAAGAACAAGTGTTGTCTGACTCTTACAACCTTTCCTTTAAGAACTATTGAAGCCTTGGGGCTGAATTTGAGGCCAATTGGAAAGGAAAGTCACTAACAGCTACGACCCCCTGAGTCCTTCAGCTTGACCTCACAGCAAATCAAACAGCACATCCAAGTTCAGAAATATGAATGTGTTTAATCAGCAGCAGATTTGTTAGTGACCCTCACTTTGATGAAAACAACAGCAATCAACATGGCTTTCAATGATCACCAGTGTGGCTCACACACACAAACTCACGTACACAAACTTTAACTTACACCGCGTGGGTACGTCTGAGGTCAGATCACCCAGACAATCAGGGTAATTGAGTCACTGGTCATGAATATCTATCACAATATCTCTTACCTGACTGAACCAAATAATACATATGTACAATAAAGAATTTGATTAATGACTCAGATCAGCAACTGATTCTGTTTTCGTCAGTATCACCTGAGGTCAAGCTGCATTAAGGGATTTTTGGCCACAAGGCAGAAAGACAAAAATAAACTGCAACAAGCCTCAAATGACCACCGTGTTAGCAAACAACTGCTTATGTATACATCCAGCAGACACAGCAACATCAACAGGGCAACATTCTATATTCAGTGGTATTTAATCTCTGGTTTGGTCCTCAAACTCATGAGGAAAGTTCTCAGTTGATTCTCAGTTGGATCTGCAGTACTTGCAAACCCCTTTACATTGTTAACCTTTTTCGCAAGAACATCAGAAATCACAAGTAGTTTGTTCAAGGAAATTAAAAAAATAAAATACAATAAAACCCACACTGTAGGTAATAGAGCATAGCTTTATGGTTTATTACAATGTGTGTTTTATTTTAATACTATACCATTGGCCTTTAGTAGTTCTCAACTATTAAATTAATCTATCAGCAATTTTGATTATAGATCAATATAAAAGTTAAAAGTTTTCTGATTCCATCTTCTTAAATGTAAATATTTTCTGGTTTCTTTACTCCTTGGTCCATTTTCTGACATTTTGTAGACAAAACAACTAACAACATTGAATACAAATACAAATAATCAACAGATTAATCGACGCTAAAAACAAACGTTAGTTGCAGTCCTATTTGGAGGATAAAACAGAGGCAAACAGTGCAATTATTCTCATTACTGTCCACTGTTAATAACCATCATAGTGTAATGACTTCCTGTTTCAGCTTCAACCTGCTGTTTACAGTCGGGATGTCCCGATCAGTTTTTTTTGCCCTCGAGTCCGAGTCCGAGTCATTTGATTTTGAGTATCTACCGATACAGAGTCCAGATCCGATACTTCTATAATACTTAAAAGAATAAAGAAGTAAAAACAGATCCAGGATGTTCCTTATTTTATTTAATTAACCTTATTTTAACATTCAACAACTCTGTTAACAAACAGAGCACTTCTGTGAGGTAGCTTGAACAATCAAGTAATATATAACATAAATTCTTCACTTTTGGACTTTAGTGCAACAGTAAATATAAAAAAAGTCTAAGATAAAAACAAATTGCACCTCAACTGAAAATACCCTGCAGGCAAACAAATACAAAAATAAAAGTGCCACAGTGTTTGCAAAGCACATCTATATATACATATATATATATATATATATATACGAGTCCTGATCGGGAGGTAACGTCCGATTCCGATCGAGTCTGAATCAACATGATCAGGCCCGATTTCCGATCTTGTGATCGGATCTGGACATACCTAGTTTACAGTTTTCTTGTGTAATGAGGAATTATTAGCTATATTAAAAGTGAGCTAGCATTGGGTTTATCCTCCTAATAAAGCAGCTAATCTGATAAAATATCAGCTTGTTTACATACTGATGAACCTGCTGTTAGCAATGTTGCCATGTGCCAATATATCCGCAGATAATTTGGTCAGTACAATTTTTACCGTTTTCATAGCTGGTAAACACCAGCTATGTTGTAATAAAACCTTCAATGCTGAAATGAAATAAGGAACGGTCAACTGTTGTTAAGGAACTTCAACAACTTACTGTTTTAAAACAAGTGTCTGGAAAGCACAGTTTTATTATAATTTATTCAGATTTTCGATTTCAATCTAACTATAAATGTCTTGGAAGCAGGTATCTTTAAAACCAACTGCCCATCCTTTGTTTCTTCGGCTCGTTATCATGACTCCTGATTTCTCCTGACCCAACACACAGCTTCAGCTGCCTGAGACTACCAGCTGCTGTAGCAGCCGAAGTGGACAGCATGAGCTGATGAGTACTTTGTTCCAATAGAAGTAGGTCACTGGGCAGCACAGACCTGATGACTGAGACTAACTCCATATACATGGAGAAGATCAGATGACGTTTAATATGTGGTTTGCTCTATCGGCTTCATCGCCACACAAGGGCAAGTTAACAATGCATGCACCGGGTGGCATCTATTTGTTCAAATGAGGCTGACCTCTGCTTGTGAGGGCACAGTGAGAAGGCAGATATTGTTTCCACAGTTACTGACAAAAATGAAGAAAAAAAATAGTAATCAGGATCATCTTATTGCGGATCAGGCAAAAGAAAAAATAATTTAAAAACGAATAACACAGGAGCAAACGTGTGTGTTTTTTTGTATTTTTGTGGCCAGGCAAACGGTGGTAGGGTCAGAAAGAATATATTAGCATTAACATGTTAGAGGCTGTGACAATCATTGCTTGCCCCATTCACTACTTTCATCCCGTTTAAAACACAGGGCTCTTCCCATCATGACACACTAACAGTGGCTAATCTCGTCCAGTGGAGAGTTTTCTTCAGAGGAAACGTATTATTGTCTGGGATGTAGAGAGTTTCAAATATGAATCTATGTGATATATTACTCTTTTTTAATGTTGAATTCACGTGTGCACAATATTATTTCTTATCACAATGATTCATACAGCCATAAATAAAATTAAAGTAGAACTAAAATTGCTGTTTAGTTTCTTTCAAATGTATATCATCATTACTGAATTCATTTTTAAAGTGTCTTTCTAACATTAAAATGATTGCTGACAATCTGGGAAAGAAATATTTGCCTGATTAATCTTTATGCAACCACATTATCGTGATCCTGGTAATTATCCACAAATAGATTGGGATTTTTAAAATAACTACGAAACAGTCAAATTACAATAATGACCATTAATTTCGAGCGGTAAAAACACAATAATTGCACTCTGCCTATGATGCACATAATAAGAAAAGCTTAAAAGCAAGTGAGGGGAGCACAGCTAAGCGAGCATTCAATTATACAAGATTGTTGTAAAATTACTGCTGCAAATTTGAATACGACATCCAAATTAACACAAAATTGTCTTACTTCACAGTACACTTGAGGATTCTGAAGTAATAACAGTTACTTCTGAACTCTAAACCTTTGTCTCCTTTAAGGGCTCAGAATTGGCCAAAAGCCTCATTTCACATAAAAAGTTCTCACTTGAGGTGTAAAAGCTACAACTGGCTTGTTAGCAGGATAAGGACACACAAACACACACACACACACAGCAGCATCTAAACTCTGACACTTTAATGTACAGTCCTCAGCTGAGGCTAATAATCATCCTAAATATAACTGCCATTAACTTTGTGATCTAAGCTCCCGTGTGCTCAACACTTGTGCGTCAGACCATAAAAATAATCGTACTGAAAGTTTATTGTTGAATTTTCATTCTGCCAGAGGCTGTCATGACAACATGTAAATTGACGTGTTTCATTACAGTGAAAATACAGTATACATCTTCACTCACTCACTTCACTGTGCATGCAAGATACCATTAATAGTAATTTACTGTTTTTGCACTACACCTGAAATCTAAGAGAGTAGGTGTCACTTTTGTTTTGGAATAAAGTTCTACAAGTGCAAAAAATAACGTGTGTGGCATTGATATCCACATCACTTATCAGGAAATGATGGCTTTTCTAACCTGCCACATCCTATGAGCAACTCATCACACCGCCTTTCACTCTCACAGTTCTTTTTCTTGTAACCATTACTCTGTACTTTTTCAAATAGTTTTCCTTATCTGTTCAGCTATTCATTGGGAGGTTCTTTTTCCATCCGTCTTTCTTGAGTCTTGATTTTATTTTTCATTTCAGCTGCTCTATCCCCTCAGTGTCTCTATTTTTCAAGGTGATTTACCCCCCAACACACACACACACCTTTCTCCTCAGTTTATTAAGCTTCATAAGGATCATTAGCCGCTCTCCTTTTCCCACCATTTAGAGGTTGTAAATAATCTGACATATGGTGGAGGTCACACTGACATCACGTTGCGCTTCTCCTTTGTCCACTTTTTTTCCTCTCTAACTTCTCGAGGTAGTCCTGATGAAACACTTATCCCTATCAAGATAAGTTACTTGTATTATCAAGTCCCTCCTTCTTTCCGTCTACACGCTGATGACTCATTCAGATGTTGTTGTTCTGCACAAGGACAAATTAGATAAGAGCCCTTAAAAGCAAAGTGAGAAAACTAGATTAAAGATTAAACACAGATCTCTGGGTATGCAACTCCTGACGCTCTCTGAAGCGTTTGTGTCTGATGTATCTCCACAATCCCTGTCAGATGGACTGAGGTACCCCCTTCATGTACACCAGCTTTTATGTTTCAAATATATTCATTTGTATTCAATACATATATTATATGATATAATTTTTTCATACAATTAAACTGTCAATGTCAGTTTGTCAAGTTTCCACTTGTACTATTACCACTTTGAGAGGCAGAAGCTAAATGTTTCAGCCACTTTTAACCTTTTCACAATATCCAGTACTTTAAAAGTGGCCATATCAACGTATCAAATTACAGTGTGAAAACAATGTGACAGTGTGAAAGGGGTCACTTGCAGTGATGGACTTATTGAGAATTAGCACCTGAATCTGCAGCTGCCCTCAGCTTTAGGGAGCTTTAAGGAGAGTGAATATTGAACTTACACTCATCAGGTGTCCCGAAACGCGACTCCAAATTAATGCAAATGTTGCTCCATAACTGCTGGATGTGTAAACAGGCAACTGTTTGCCATATCAACTTGGTGATGAAGGCGATTACAAGGAAATGTTGTATTCACCAACTTGTTTTCTCTGCCTGCAAGCGGCCAAAATGAGTTACTGTGGATTTAAACTAACTATTTACCCAATACATTTACCTTATTATTTGAACTGTTCATCACTTTAAGCTTTCTAATTCAACCATTTAGCAATAACCTTTAGCTAACTTATTAGACTAATAATACTGTGCGCTTTCTAGCTAGTTTTCACCCAGTTTTCAAACGTTACAGCAGACTTGATGGACATATTTTTCAATCAAATTGGAATTTCTGTTTGTAGAAATTAGTTGAGCAGTCTTTCCAAGTACCCTCTGGCAACTGCAGAAGCTAATACCTGTCATACAAGTACACCTGGTTAGAAAACTTTGGCCAAAGTAAAGACATGATGTATGTCAAACGCTCTCTATTTTGCAGTGTGTCTCTAACTACCTTTTCATTGGTTTTGACAGTGCATTTTCAACAATTTATAGAAGCTAGTGCTGGATGGGAGCTTTATTGTGATGGTCAGCAGAATATGGCTTACAGAGTAAACACCCTGGTATAGTTATACAGTTAGTTCCCACATCCATGTATCTAAAGATTGACATCATGCTCACGCGATTCCATCTGAGATGTCAGCCAGGCATTGAGATAAAACAAGAAAGAACAGGCTGACCACTTTCCTCCCAGCGTGTCAGTGTGACATCTATCTAATGCAGCCCATAACACAACCTAATCTCATTTATGTAGGAGCAGATCTGACTTTGACATAGTTTAATATTTTTAGAGGGTATGACTGTGGCCACTTGCTGCTATCCAAGGAAAGGAGAAAATGAAATCTGAATAAGGCATCATCCTAAACAACAGTGGAAATGTCATCTAATCAAAACGTGTGCATGACCGACAGTTTTCATCTTCTTTACTGCCACTGTTTCCTCTCCAATCACAGCGCACCGGACTACTGCACATGCCTGTCACCCAGGCAACTGATTCACAAATCTAAATTATGACAAATGAAATGGAATATATTTTTAAAATATCTCTGGCATTAACTTTTCCTTTCCGGTTGAGTGCTTTTGAGTTTACTCTCAGGTTAAAGGCTTCAGTAGAGTGCAGTAAGTATGCAAAAGGTAAGTGCTTAATGTGTTGCTTTCCTATGACTACGCAATTATGACCTAAAAATATGTTATTTATTCCTGCTTTGTTAATGTTTTTTTAGACGAAAAAAAAGAAAGGTTTACAGGTACTGGCTTCCAGCTGATAACTACCGGTAGATCTGCAATATTGATTGATTAATTAATTCATTTTAAGTTTTTTGTAAACAAAGTCTTGTTTACATTCTCACAAAAGACACACCGTGTATGTCCTTAACGCCAAAATAAATGTCGTGGGTGCATTTCCTTCCTCATAAAACATATGCAAAAGCCAGTTTTGGGAATATTTCAAACTGCATTGTCTACATTCATGTGTGCTAGTTCAGTCTCTTGCTTCCCTGGCATTGCTACTGTCTTACCTGTACATCTGTTACCACTGGAAAAAAATGTGTACAGCGTCAACCTACGTGCCTCGGGGGCCCACTCATAAAAAACAACAACAAAAAAAAACATTGCTCCACAGATGCAAGTGGTCAAAAACTCCAAATGGTATGTTTAAGCAGCAGAAAAGTCCCAGAAAATGTTCTGAGCCCAATGAAAATCAGAATTTCAGCTGTTAAAATTGTTAACTCTCTGCCCTACAGTTTATGTTTATGTTGTTTTTTTTGGTTGCAGCTGTCAAACATATGGTGGTTAATTGGAAATTATTCTTTATTTCAACTTGGACATAAGGAAACAGTATTGGCCCAGTCTTTCACTAAAATGAAAATAAAGCAAGGCTGTAATTTTCCCAAATTTACCAAGCAGCATGAGGTCAGCAAGAACAAGCGAAGAGGTGGAGTTACTCATTGGAATTCTCTGCACACAGACTGAGGTTTATGTAGCTGTAGCTGATAATTCATGTGGACAGCGACAAGTAATCATTGAGATTAAACTAAAGACTAAAAACATGTTGGTTAGAAAAACAAAGGAAAGACGTGGCTGCCATTCAGAGTGACTCTGTGACTAGTTTACTTTACAGTGAGTGAAAAACTGTGTTTATGAATATGCCTCCCCATCCAGAAACAGCAGTAATGTTACACATTACCAGGCCCAGATATGTTATAAAGGACAGCAGGCACACTTAAGGGCCCAGTCACTGTCACTGTCACTGTCAAATAATATTTTTATTTTAAAAAAATCTATTCACTTCAATTTATTTGGCTCAATAAGTGGGTCAGTGAATTTGCGCTGTTGACTGATTCTAAGTGAACAGAGGGCTTCAGAGTTCAAATGGACAAAACTACTGAATGTGTGAACTTCTAAATGATTTTCACAGAAGACAATTTGATTCGGCATAGCAGCACAAACACTGGTGTGGTGTCCTGTTTAGGGGTTCCAGTAAACCGTGCCATTGAACAAGCATACACAATGCAAGGGCTCTGGCAAAGCTAAATGGTCTGTAGCCATCATTAATGCAATTTGTAATTACACTTGTGCTTTTCACTCGGTAGATTTAACTATTTACATCTACACAATGGTGTAAAAAAGATGAAGACACAGTATTAAGTAAAATGGTTAAACCTAATTAAGATCTACCTCCAATTTCAAAAAGGTATGAAGGCTGCTGCAGGCTATATGTGGAATTCATGTGTCATGAGTAGAGATAAAACAATAAAATAGAACAATAAAAGTTTACTTTGCTAGCTAGCCACAGATAATGTCTGTAAAGTTGGTAAATTTCTAAATGATTACGGACGGCAGAAACACTTCAGCAGCCAAATGGGTCACAATAGCTTTGAGTTCAGTCTAAACACACCTGAGGGGGGGGATAAAGGCCAAAGCGTACAAGGGAAAAAGAAGAAAATCTACTTCTGTGTGACTCACTAACCCTTCCTGTGACACAGGCATTGCTGGCGAGAGCACCACGAAAGACTGAAAGGAGGAAACAGTATTGGCCAAAGTGAGAGAAGGGGTGCAGAGGTGGAGTGGAAAAAATAATGGAAATGAAGAGCTGGACAAGGCGAGGTGCACATGGAAGATCTTAAAGAGAGAGAATGGAACATTTGCAGAAGTGAACCTATTTTCAGTCTAGGTAATATGTTCGGGTTAAGGAGAGCCCGTCACTGCTGCATGTGCCTGTTACGTCCCAGTCTAGACAGTGGGACTGTTTTCTTTCACTCCAACGTAATGACAAAATTATATTCTTGATAACAATATGACAAATAAATGTTTGATGCACTTAATTTTTCTATCAAGATATTTATTTTGTTTAAGAAAAAAGAACTGATAAAAGATTATTTAATTTTACTCATGCGTATTTGTTGGAAAAATACTTACTTGAATGTTCTACCTCAGATTGGTGAAAGGATCCACTGTTTGGCAACTGTTTGTCGTGTTCTGACCATATAAGAATAGCTTAAGCACTGTCTCTTTCTACTTTCACTGTGACATTTATCGTGATAAATATCGATATCGACTGATCGTGACAAGATTTTTGCCCACATCGGCCCTATATCAGACACAACCTGAAATTAATTTTCGTCTCACTCTTATGGCTTGAGTGGTAGGGAACCTGAAAGTCTGAATCTTGATAACAACAACAGCCAATGGACGGGTTTTTCCAACATTAGTTGTATCAACAAGCAGCAAGTCTGTATTTGACAGCACTGTCAGATTTCAAAATTTAGCCTGATTCACTTATACATCCTCTCCTCTCTACTCCTGGAGCTGTACAGCTTGAGATAACAGCGCATTGCTCAAGGTGAATCATGTTCAAAACATTTGCTGCGGAAACTGGCGATGTCAAGGGCGTAATTTCCATTGCAGGTGTAGGGAGCCGGGGGCTCTCGCTTTTCAAAACCCTAACCTACACGTTTACAGCATGTGGTTGCTTTAAAAGGTTACTACAGTCTCTCTAGTGAGCGTTTTCTCACTGTTCAGCTAGCAAAATCCATATGAGAAAAGAGAGGTGTTATTAAAAAAAAAATAATGTGCATCTAAGTCAAGGTTGATTACTCCAGTGTGCCCAGAACAATAAGTTTAAGAAATGAGCAGCATGTGGTGCAACAAGTGACTTTTTAGCCCTGGGTAAGACTGCAAGCACTACTTCACTACTACTTGTTTTTCAGGTGAGAAAAAAACCTATATTTTTATGTACAATTTGCCTAAAAACATGCTAGAACATAACCAGAATTAAATTAAATTAAAGATAGATCATGCACGGTGCTCTTCGTAGTAAAGCTATTTTAGTCCATCACCTTCATCGCCTAAATTTAATCTTTATTATCATTTTACATATAGCAATGTTCTATCGCTAACAATTTCAGCCTGTATATTTGATGTCTTCACTCTCAGTTCATACATGTAATATCTATTTTTTATGCTAAGTGTGT
Organism: Lepomis macrochirus; assembly: GCA_024633595.2. Lineage (NCBI taxonomy): Eukaryota > Metazoa > Chordata > Actinopteri > Centrarchiformes > Centrarchidae > Lepomis > Lepomis macrochirus. The sequence goes on along the minus strand of JALXJV020000023.1, from coordinate 22,689,484 downwards.
CGTTATTGTGTTAACTAATCTTTAACAGCTGGTTTCTCATAATGGCATGTTTCCTGTGCCCCTTCAAGGCAGTTAGATCATCATAATTTTATACACTGTTTCTTAGGTCTTATAGAAAGCGAGTTTTAAAAAAAAATCTTTTATCATTCTCATTTTATGTGGCATTTTATCTGTAAAAATGTGGGGAAAAAGGTTCCATCTTATGAGTGATATATTGTGAATAAATTCATAATAAACACAATACTTTTATGCAAATCAGCACATATTTATTGAGGAAATGCCTCATTTGAATTTAAAAAATATAAAAATTAATTAAAAAATCTTCTATTTGTGATAAGAGTAAAGCTGCAAACATCATATTCCAATATAAACATTCAAACTTATTATCAGTAACTATAATCAATGAGACTTCGGCACTGATAATACCCACTGTCACAGAGCAAAAAATGAGCTTGTCTCCCAACACCCATCAGCACAGTTATCACCGACAAGTTTAGTGCGACGAAATTACATCATTAACACCCGATGACACCCCTGCAATCAGTGCACAGGTGTAATTAGGCGCAGCGGTCTGCAAGCTGGATCAGAGTCTAATGTGAGTGCTCGATGTACCTGGCTGACGGACAAGCTGTCCCTGTGACAAAGTGCATCTGCAATTTCCAGCGGCTTTCAGAGACTCTGCAGAGGAGCCACCATGTAAGCCACCTACACGCACAGACACACTCATAGCCAGCACTACACAGGTGATGGTGAGTTCAGTTAAGCCTGCAGAGACTCTAAAACTCCCAGCAGAGCGAGCAAACCAAGCAAAATTGGTACAGCCGCAGGCTGACTGTTGCAGCAGCAGGACTACCTCAATTAAACAATAAGGTCAAGGTGTCACAGCCTCACCGTGACACACTGACCTCATTGTCCCACACTGAGCCCAGAGTTTTAGCCTGGAAGTTTCCTGGAAAAGCAGATTTTTGGGCCAGTGGTTAGGGTTAGCGCTAGGAAAGTAGTGCTAAGGGTAAGAGAAAATCTCCAGGAACTGAATGTAAGTCTACGTAACATCCCCAGAAGTGGCACAAGTAAAGGTGTTAGTGTGTGTGTGATCAGCATTTCATTCAGGGACAGTACGAATGTCAGTGTACAGTGGTAGTCAGGGGATGGTACGTCCAGATCTGCACGCACACACACCAAATTCAAGGAACAGGCCTTGCTGTGTCTCGGTTGCAGCAGGAACACTGTGTTCACTGCAAAAGCCAAGTATACTACATTATTAAAGAGCAGGTGAGGAGTCCACTTTTCTGTTACTTCACAGTACATGTAGCACATGGGCGTTTAAAGCACTTAGTTCAGTGTGTGATATGTATGAGGATTTATTGACAGAAATGCAACATAATTTCCATAACTTTGTTTTCAGTGGTGTGTAAAGACCTTATATAATGAACCGCTATGTTTCTATTACTTTAGAATTAGCCATTTATCTACATAACCACGGTTCTCCCCTTCCATGGACGTCGCCACGTTGCGTCGTCATGTTTTTACGGCAGCCGAAAACGGACAAACAGCTCTACAGGCTGTTCTTCTTTGTCTTGTATAATTCCTGCAGTGTGGACACCGGCAGACACTCGTCGGATTGAATGCGCATGAAGAAGAAGAAGAGCAAATAATACTATACACTCTCTGAGTACTCATCTGGTTTATTTAAAAGTAAGAACAGAAGTGACATTTGGGGAAGAGGGAAGGAGCTCATGCAGGACAACTGTTTTCAAAGCGGAGCTGAAGTTGTCTGTTTTCTACTGGACAGGTAATTAAGTTAAGTGCAACTTTAGCAATGCAAATGCAAACTGTTTGATAGCTTTAGCTAGAAGCTGGCGTAATCACCGAAAGAAGTGACGTGTAACAATATCATTGCGCAAAATAATATCATCGCACTTTTGCACCCTGACATATGTTTGTACTGATTTAACCAGGATAACAAGGAATTGCATCGCAATGACGTACAATAATACTGTAATTGTGCAGTCTTTGAGAGCGCACATGGGAAAAGAGCTTTCTCATTCGTACCAGCTGAGTTATGTTTTTATTTTTTTCTTGACAAGTCAGACCACGTGTAGACACAGACAGCATACAACAGCAGCTCCTGCAGAATGTTACCTCAAGGTTGAGGCTCGTAATAGGAAATGGAAAACACTTTCTTTCTTGGATCTTTCTAACATTTTCTATAGAATTTGTCATGCTTCCTACACATACAGAAAAGGGCAGGCCTAATCCATAACCAACCTTGGGGTTTGGACACCGCAGGGTTTCCTGATATGCAAACGAGGCCGCAAGAATTTTGCTACAAGCAGATTAAGTATGTTAAGTAAATATAAAGTTAACCTAAATCAAGTTACTTTTCAAAAATGTAATATTGTTAAAAAATAAAACATGATGATGACAAAAATAAATTGTTCTTGAGTCCTTGTCACAGCGGCACAGGTTCAAGTCCGTACTGTGGCTCTTTGCTGCACGTCATACGTTGTCATACTCTCTCCTACATTTCCTATCTGCCTCGACTGTCCTGTCATAAATAAAGGCCCAAAAATTAATAAATAAATAGTTGAAATTACAGTATAATCCATGACCGTTTACATTCACAAGACTGCAATCTGATCGTAAAGACTGCCGAACTGTTACTGAATTCCGGCCCCTTCATTCTGTCCCTGACCCTTGAGCTCCCTGTGAATGAGCACCAGCTGATGATTACACTAAAACCATCCTGGAACACAATGAAATGCTAATGTGACCTAATAGAAATGCAGCCTCTTAAGAGAGCTGCGTACATGTTGGACTAGAATTTAATTACTGAGCCAGACCGCCGGGTCCTTTCAGTTGAGATGTTTGTGTTCACAAAAAACTATCTCTTCTTACACAACTAACAGGGCAGCGTGCACCTCACACTGCCACTGAACAAAAAAAAAACAAGCTTCCTACTTACTCACAAGTCGGAGGAACAAGGATCGGGGAACGGGGGGGGAGGAGTGTAGGTGGAAAACGTGACTGAAATCGATCGATGAGGTAGGAATACAAGACGCCTCCTCGTTCAAAGAGGCACAGACGGCAACCTTGAAGACGTTATAGAACGTGTGGATATAAACTTTCAAATGACCGCTCTGTCCTCATGAGACACAATGCAGAAGCACAAATGTCCAAGGTTAGGTTCCGTTTTGCATCTCAGATAAATCCACAGCACACGACCTGCCGAGACTGACAAAGGTAGCAATTAGCTGGTGAACATAGCGGAGCGTTTAGCAGCTAACGAGCCAGACACTCTCCTCAGAAGTTGGTGGAGACTGAAACAGAGCTAAAAGTAGTGAAACATGACTCCAAATAATTGTTAGGTTGCTTTGTGTCTGCTGGGATTTGAAATAAGGAACTGTTTGCTAAAAAGTTTACTATATCAACTTAAAAAGTGATGATGTTCGTTTTGTGTTTGCAGTTTCTGCTGCCCTCAAGTGACCAAAAACTAAACAAATCAGTTAATGAAAGTTTAAAATTGCACTAGTTTATATTTTCATATGAACTTTGTGTCAAAACTCTGTGACAGGTGTCGTTTTCAGTGACTCTGCGGTTCCCTTCCGTAGAGCGTTTGCAGCTTTTTGGCAAATACTTTTTGGGTATTTTTTTACGCCTCTGCAGCTTTACTGTTTTTGTTCAGTCTCACCACTTTCGTCAGCGTCATCCCCAGACTCAGTAGGTCGCCGCTTTTGGTAAAAAGCTCTGGTAATCTGACTAAACGCTACCTGCTCAGCACTAAACAGCAGACAAAGTTAGCAGTTAGGTGGTGGAAATAGTGGAACATTTGAACATTAGAGGACAAAAGCAGAGCTAAAATGACCTTACCAGGGAGCCAGAGGAATCTATGGAAAACCAGTTTCATGCAATGTGACCCTTTAACGCAAGTTGAAACATTTCAGCCTTTTTGTGTTCCTCACTCTCAGCAGAAACATGCTAAACCTTCAGCATTATCAGGACCAAGGTACCAGCACAGCACATGCAGCACATAGAGTTCCATGACACAAGGCAACAAATGATGGTGAAAAAAAAGTACTTTACTTTCATCAAAATGCCATCGACATAAATGTACAAGTTCCTTGGACCAGGTGTACAGAGACACAGGTACAAGTAATCTTAAAATCCAAACAGCTGTTGTCTGAGCAATCACGTGACAGAATCAGAAATTGCTGCGATACAAGGCAGTCTGTTTTTTGCATAATTACATCACATATGTCTCTGTTTCTTCCTTCACCCTTTAAGAGATGTTAGTCCAAGACCTTCCTCAACGCTCCCTCCTTATAGGAATACAGCATTGTAGCTCAACAGACAAATTTCATTGGCCCTAATACTGTTTGCATGAATAACCCCAATTACAGCTTATCTCACAGCAAAATGGGAAAAAAAGGGTGATTTGGGATCATGTGCAGGGCCAAGATCACCTCAGCAGCATTTCCTTTAATGCAAATAATTGGCTTCTCTTTTGTAAATGGAGAGCTTAACATGTGTCCTGGTGGGGTGTGATAATAGACTAAGCCAGTGGTCAAATGAGTCACCATTAAAAAGGTCAGTTACACGACATTCTGGAAATGAAACGCATGCGCCTGCTGAAGCGGTGAAACGAATTTCAGAAGGAGGGAGTAAATTGCGCCAATTTTAGCCAATGATCCCACGTGACCATTGGAAATCTGGACAACAAGAGATCATTATTTCATGTAGTTTGCATTATAAGTAAGTAAAATGAGACTGTGAATTGTCATTTTGTTATTTTACTCTATTGTTGTCACAGTGGAAAACATTTTGAATTTGCACATTTGAGCAAATGCATTATAATTAATGGTGCACTTGCATGAAAGCAAAGTGCCACATAAAGAATTTGGTTGAGGAATACAGGTATACAGGATTTTTTTTTAATATGACTACTTTGCCTTAATTGCAGTATTATGGAAAGCACAATGAGACTGAAGTGTTGGCATGATTCACTCAGTAAAGCCCATCACTGAGGAAGATGTCCTTTGAAATGTATGACTCCAGTTTGCGTCGAGCTTTTGCACTTGATATCTGAAGTGTCTTTGATGAAAACTAAAAGAGAACATCTCCTTTCTATGTCTTTGTGGAAAGGATCCTCAAGGACGGACTTTTACAGTACACTGAAATCAACACGCCTAAAACACCAGCGTTTTTTAAGGGCCGATTCTGAGATGCAGTATTATGTACTGTAAAGTCTGTTTGACTATATAGTACTGTAATGTCTATTATTAGACATTAACTATAATCAGTCTTGATGTCATGAAATGTAGCCATCTTGTCTGTGAAGAACAGCCCTCTGTGATAGACAGAAGGGCAGTTTTATCAAGCTCAGGGACGCTGTCGGGACAGTTTGCCTTATTTTGACATAGACGTATCAACAGTCACAGACAGCCTATCTGTGGACAGATACACCAAAATGCTATAGCTGGTAACGCACAAGTTTCAAATTGGTTTGTTCCACAACATTAACCAAGTCACTGACATTGAGTATTGTCTGTACAGTGAAATTTTTGTTGTATGTTTTTTTATATGCACCTCACAGAGTAGGACATCAGGTTGAGGATGCAACTCAAGTAGTTCACACTTTCCCCCTGAACCTTCCCCTAATTCACCAGGTACCACAACCAACAAGTAGGAGTCAGTAGTGCAGCAAGATCCCTCACCGGCTTCCCACCGAGGATTCAGTTGAACCTGGCCAAGCCAAGAGCACCACTGCTTCACAACATTTCTGGAGTTGATAAACACAAACAATGATTCACTGATCAGCACTATGATAACTGCTGCATTATGATTACTGCAGTCATGAATAACAGCAGGCATTGCGCTGTTGTTTGTGGCTGCCCCCCATAAAATAAATAAATACATTGGATTGAAAATACTGTGAAGGCTGAAGACACACTAAGCTGCAATAGAATTTTGCCTATATCCAATCAAATACTAATCATCCAATCAGGAGTATTTTTGGGGGAATTGTCCAAATATTTGGCTACAACACAATATGTTTCATAGAAGATTATTTATCAGCTACAATACAGCGTGATATACAGTAGTTCTTACCACATTCCAGAAGAAAGGGTTGAAGATAATGGCAATCACAGCGATACAAAAGCTGGAGTCATGAAAGTTGACAAGCTTTAAGAGTTCTTCCATCAGCGTCAAGTCCATCTGAAAGAAACAGCCACGTGGAAAACAGGGATGTAAAGAGAAGAAACACATAAAACAAATGATTTCATTGATGGATGGTTATAAAAGTGTGGCCCAAGATACCGTCTTCTATAGCTAGTTTTAAAAGGTGTCAGAGAAACATTAGCCTGGTTTCCACCTTAATTTAGCGCATATTTTTACCAGATTTTCAGAAAATCAGCAAAAAGACAATGCGAATGAGTGTATGTTTCCTTTTACTACTGTGAAGGAGTTGAGCACAGTAAGAAAAGACAGCCAGTGGCTATAATTCTCCTGTCGGTGCAATTAAGTCATTACAGAGTAAGAGGACATAATGTGATGACTTAGTTAGCTAGTCGTTTTGTCACAGTACAGAGCTTCAGCAGATACCGCCCACCCATTTTATTGATCCTTAAGAAGCTTTTTGTTTGTTATTTTTTCAACTTAAAAAGACATGCACTACACACCGACGGCGGATTTCCATCAACATCGATTATGAACAGAGATCGTCTCACACTGAGTGTCTCACATTTATTTGGTGGTTTACAGGTGTTGGGAAAGACTACTGCATATGTGGAGGGGTGGGGGGGTGGTGGGGGGATTGCATAAAGGCTTTTGTGGCTCCAGACGGACCTGCAGAAAATCTGACAAATGTCCAAGTGAACATATACAGTAATATTAATCCAGAAAAATCACATATTATAGGGACCATTTTTCTGCAGAATGAATTAAGAACATTTTGTTGATAATACCTCATACTTCTACTTAAGTAAAGTTTTGAAAACAGTTGCAAATGTTAACTTGTGGTGGAGTATTTTCACAGTGTGGTATTAGTACTTTTATGTAAGTAAAGGATCTGAGTACTTCTTCATCCACTGAATGTTTGAAGAGTTTACTGCTCTATTGCACAAAAGGATGGACAACTCGCTCATATTCAGTTTTCACCTGTCTTGAAAGAAAAACACCACTTTCAGTGGAAAATGCCCAACTACAGATGACAGTATTATTACACATTTCTGCTGGATCTCTCAGTAAGCTGGCTTTTTTCTCTGTATGTGTCAATTACAGGCCATTGTAAAGGGATGCTTTTCTCAGATCTGTTTTTCTCATCCGTTTCCAGTGATGCAGGCTGACACAGGCTACAGGTCAAGGTTACCCTGTTGAGTTTTACAAGCGCTCTGACCTAAGTAGCTTGCAAGTAATTGAATGAAACAGGGACATTTCTGTTCATGTGTCTGTTTCATGTTTTTTGTTGTTGTTATTGCCAACAAACTCTGCCATCACCAGACGGTAAGTTCTTTAAATAAAAAAGAATACATTTTAGAAAAGAATAATAATTTTTAACATATCTGTATGCAGGTTACAAAAGTAATGTTTTTTTCAGAATAAAAGTAAAGAAATATAATTTATGTTGTAAAAATAACTTACGTAATTACTATGTTATGAAAATTGAAATGTTACTTTTCTACTGTGTTTTGTTGAAGAAGCAATGTACTGCTTGGAGTCAACACTTGTGTACTGTGACTTTGGAGAAAAACATGCTTTTATTTTGTAAAAAGGCTGTTTTCCGGCTGTCAGAAGCCCAGCAACGAAGCAGGCGGGTTAAGTCGGTCAAACCGGGACCTTCGCTGCTTGCCTGAGCTGTCATTCTAATTCAAGATACAGGTAGACACACAGAACAGCTTCGCATCTAACAGTTTCAGTTTTACCTTCGAAAAGTCGACGTTGTTGAGTCCTCCGCAGCAGTCCAGCGGCACAGGATGTCTGTTTCCAGCAGGTTTATTGTTCCCCACAGCGGCAGCGTTGCTGTCGCTCATACACACTGAGTGAACCCTGGCAGACAACCAGCACCCATTCATCTGTGTGAAAGATAACAAATATTGCACAATATTGAGTGCAAGGGTCTTATTTTTCGGTGAAAGGAGAGTGCAGTTGCTGTGGAGAACTACACATGCCCAAATAACCCGTAACCCTGCCCAGTGCATTCTGGGAAATGTAGTTTATATCTCACTTGAAGTGGATGGAAGCAATGGATTGGTTTCTCACACAGGCAGTCCCCGTTTTCGCTCAAAATAATTATCTTAAATCTTTCATTTTTTAACCTGCTGCTACACATGATAGCCTGTAGGAAGTATTTTCTTCCTGCAATAGTTTTAAACTTAGTAGTGAATGAAAAGCCTGTTGCTCTACAGTGACATCTGTTGGTTGACAATGTGAGGATGTACGGTTGAGAGAAAACATATGCTTAATGAAACTGGGATCTAGTTGATCGTGATCATCACCTTCTTAGCACAGCAGAAGTGTTCTTGTGCAAATGTGTTAACACTTGTTTAATTGTTACACACACTTCACACATCCTTTTTCAAAACCATTAACACAGATGTCACACAACGACCCCAAAAACTATTGGATTGTGCTGAAAAAAAAGGAAAATATCTATTCAAAGCTGATAGAAATTATGAATCTCAAATGCAGCTGTGTGAAACTCCATTGCACAACTCTTCAATCAGCATCAGTCCTCATCTCTCTATGAAAGATGCCATGTGTTGCTATTTGCAAGCATGGGATCGAAGACGCCATAAGGACAGTAAGAGGTCAAGACTGAGGGCCCTTAATGGACTATTTTAACTCTTTATTTTGTTCAGAGAAAGGTGTCTATGAGAGAGAGCATTTCTGAGCTTGAAAAGTATGGAAATAGAATAACATGGACAAATTTGCTGCAGTGCAATAAAAGTATTTCTGACTTTGTGTGAAAATCTGTATTGGTTCTTGGTGAAGAAAGAATGCAGTACGAATGTTGTGCCACAATGAATGTCAGAATTAGTCCGATCTAGGGGCTTACTATAGGTCTTACATGTCAACGACGGAAAGACCTCAGGAGACAACCTTCTTAGCAAATGTCTCTTCTTTTTTTGACAGTATTTCAACAAGGCATCTAAAAAAAAGTGCAGGTGCAGAATGCAGCAGGGTTTGTTATCTTTAAAATCATCTTTGGAGACAATAATACAATTCATGCTGTGACACACTTGTAAAGTATCAACAAATGGCACAGGCAAAGCACAAATTAAGGCTACCTGGTTCATATTGATAGCTGTATTTTGTATTTGGTCGCCCATTGTGTAATGATTGGTTGAAAGAAATATATTAATGTTTTTGTGTTGAGGGTTTTTAATGTTTTGTGAGTTAGAGCCAGTGACTTTTAGTTTAGGCCTTTTTGTGAACTGTTTTGAAAACTTACAACAACAACAAATGTATCAAAGCTAATGAGAGAAACGCCTTATATTTATGATCAAATCATCAAATTTATTGGCATAAACTCAAGACTAAGGGCTCAATCTGTGATTTAGTGTCTGTAATTGGAAATTAATAGGTACTATTACCGCCAAAATTGAAAAAACAGGACCTATTATAATTCCCAAATTGATTGACAGGTCTTTTCAACAGTGACTAACAGACGCGACCTGTTATTGTTCTTTTTCTCGTGCTTTAATGGGCCGGTTTACATCTGTAATGTTAGTAACTACTGCTTGGTTGACATGAAAAATAGAATTAAAACAAATAAAAATATCTCCCCTTCCTCGATATTATTCTCAGAGCCCCCCGTTCTACCTCCCTATCTCTTTTTCTCTTCTCTTCCATCTTCTTCGCTACTCCTCTTCTCCTTCCATTTCTCATCTCTCCTCTTTCCCCAGCCTTCCTTTTCCCTTCACCTCTTCTTCTTTCCTCTCCTCCGCTTGTTCTTCCGTTTCTCTTTCTTCTCTTCTCCTCCCTCATTTTCTCTTCTTTGTTTTCTTCTTCTTTGTACATTGTGCCTGCCTCATTTCTCATTCTTTTTAACTTTCTTTTTCTTTTTTCCCTTCATCTTATGTATTTGCTCTCTTCTCATTTCCTCTCTTCTTTCCTACATTTGTTCCTCATGTGTTCTCAGTTTACTTGTCCTCTTCATTGCTATTTCTGCTCAACTCCTGCTCTCGTCTTCTATTTGGATATATTCATCCTTTCTTCCCCCTTTCATCTGGTCAGCTCTTCTCCTCCATCCTGTCCTCCATTCTTCTTGTATTGTCCTCTATCCTCTGTTCTCATCCTATATTTTTTCTCCTTTACTCCCCATCTTGTTTTTCTCCTTTCTTACCATTCAGCTTTGTCCCCTTTTACTCCTCTTTTGCACTTCTGTCCTTTCCTCACCCCCCCCCCCCCCCTGTTTGTTTGGAGTCTATCAATTAAGTAGACGACGCCCCATGTGGAGGGAGAAATAGAGGGAGCACATAAAGCCTAGCAGCTCCCTGACTGAGTCTAAAGTCCATTCATCAGCCCGTACACTGTTGGAGCCAAGAACTTTATCGTGTAAAATAAAACGGACATGACATCCAGCCAGGAGGTGAAGATTATGGCCATAATTGAGTGTCTCTCCTCCATTTTCCCTTCTTCCTTCGCTCCTTCAGCTGTATTTTTTCTTCATCCTCACTTTCCCCTGCTCCTTAAGCTCCTGCCACCCACGATGCAAACCAAATGAGGAATATACAGCCAATCACAAACATTTTTATACAACAAGTTTTGTACTTTGCATAATCCCTTTTTGCTACCCACAAAAGCGATTCACTCAAAGTCTATATTGTTTAGTAGAAAGAACATAGACTGGTGCTGGCACACCTGAAGGACATTACAGGCCCCTTGCTGGACCCCCTGCAGTTTGCCTACAGGGCTAACGGGTCAGTAGATGATGCAGTCAATTTGGGACTGCATTACACGCTGCAACACCTCGACTCTCCAGAGACATATGCTCTCCCTCCCTCTACACCAATGACTGCACCTCATGAGACCCATCTGTCAAACTCCTGAAGTTCGCTTACAACGGTCATCAGCCTCATCCGGGATGATGATGGGTCGGCCTACCGACGGGGGGGGTTGGTCAGCTGGCTCTCTGTTGCGGTCAGAACAACCTGGAGCGTAACACGCTCAAAACTATGGAGATAATCGTGGACTTCAGGCGGAGCTCCCCCACTCTGCCCCCCATCACCATACTCAACAGCCCTGTGTCTGCTGTGTTCCACCATATCCCAGTACCTGAAGTGGGACCCCAACACTCAGGTGTTGGGGGATCACCATCATCAAGAAGGCCCAGCAGAGGATGTTCTTCCTGCACCAGCTCAGGAAGCTCAAGTTAAGGAGAACTGAGGACCTGCTGATCCACTATTACACAGCCATCATCCAGTCTGTTCGCTGCACCTCCATCACTGTCTGGTTTGGATCTGATATGAAAAAGGACAGGAGCAGATTACAATGGACAGTAAGGACTACAGAAAAGATCATTGGCGCCAACCTGCCCTCCATTCAGGACTTATACATTTCTGGAGTCAGTTTCTTCCCACAAGCCATTACTCTGACGAACAGCTGATTTCTGACTCACAGTGTCAGTTACGACTCCTATGCAATAACCCAGTAGAGGAAGACAATGTGTGTTGTGTTTATTATTGAAACAGAGATAAACAAAAGACAAAGCAACAGAAGAAAGTTGTTGATCTCTCATAGACACCTTTCTCTGAACTAAAAAAATTCAAGAAGCTGCTGTTAAAACCAGAGGGCTGTCAGTTTGCAGAGAGTTGTTTGCAACACACACAATGATAAGAATGCAATCATCCTGTCCTTCTCATGCTCTCTCTCTATCTCACACTTAAATTAACACTGCAAACACTGACTGCTCCTTTTCAAAGTTTGCAGGAGAAGCTACGGCAGCCGACACTTTCGGCTCTTATGCTAAATAACATGTGTGGGCCTCCATTTATCCAAATTTCTCTTCTTTTCTTAGTTTTAAGAAACCAATTGACTACTACTACTATTGATGTTACTTGTATTTGCCATTCTTTTCTTCGTACAAATTCAACGTAATGATGAGATGCGCTCTATAGACCGTTTGTCCGTTTAGGCAACTTTTGAAAACATGGCGGTGCAACGGTGTATGTAGATTGAAATGTCTCATTCTAAGGTAATAAAAACATAACAGTTCATTATGTAAGGTATTTATACACCCCTGAAAACATAGTTGTGTATATTAGATTGTATTTGTAATATTTCTAAAGGGAAACTTCTGTATTTTTCAACCTGGTCCCATGTTCATCTATTGTATTTCTCACACTGTAGCAGCTCAAGGAGTGTTGCTGTGTTCAGTCTAAACGAAAGCCGTTTTAATGTGACAGTTTTAATGTCACCATGGTGACCATAGCTGTCACCAAATCCTTCTGTACTGAAATCTTCCAATGTGTGTCTTTGCAGAGTTAATACCAAAATATCATCACCAAGGCTCCACCCTGTTGGATTTTCTGGCTTAAGGTAGAAGAGACTAGAAAACTCCAGGTTTCAGAAATGGATGTAACAGATGCTTACATACTTCTTAAGTTTATGTTGTTAATAGACATTGGGTTTTTGCAGAATCAACAAAACATTAAAATAAATTAATGAAAAGGGCACACATTGTATGCACAAGATTCCCGCATGACTAAACTCGTCGTCCTTGCAAAGTAGAAAAACACATTAAAGCACAAACCCACACTACACATAAACAAACAGCCAGCAGCCCACATACAACACGCACACACATACACATTGTGTTCAGCACAGGTAAACACTTTCTATCAAAACAGCCGCTCCCTGAAATCATTTCCTCCAGCTTCCACTCCTGTTTACAGTCAGGCGCTTTCACACAAGACGAGACCCAGGCAGAGGGAAATAACAACCAGCGGAAGGCTCCACATTTGCTTTCCCACCGTCCCTTTGTCCCCAGTGAAAGGACTGAATCATCAGAGACACATAACAAATGAGCCCAACGTTATTCAAACACACACATGAGCTCTCGTGAACACACGTGTGAGAGACAGAAAAGTCAATAATAAAAACACTCTCAAACACAGTCACACACACGCTGAACTCTTCACAGCCAATTTTATGATTAGATTTTTTTTCATGCTGTGCAGTGTCCATAACTTCCATTTAAAATAACATCTTGTCATATTGACATATTGAGTGTCATATTTACTTTACTTGGTTTAGAGTTTGGTTTAGGGTTGCACTTTCAATGTCTGCCCAAAATATTAATCATTACAAGTATTGTTTTGATGAAATGTTGCATGTGTACTGGTGAGCAACTGATTCATTAAATCATACTGTTAGCTTTGAACTGTGTGCGCATCCAGATGCTTACAAATCAGTGTATCTAAAGCTGCATTAACCCATATTTTTATAGTAACAACAGGTCAAATGGCGATGTGTAATTCAAATAGGTGCAGCGCAAAATAAAAACGTCCACTTATATGTGTTTTCCTCAGCTCTACATAGCATTTTTAGAGTCTCACTGTTTTGCCTCTACAGCCCGCAACTTTACTGTTCTCGCACGTCTCATTAACCTTGACTCCAAACATTAACACGACTCCAAATGAATGATAATGTTCTGACGTGACTGATGGCTGTGTAAACAGGCAACTGTTAACGCTAACACATTCTCCATATCAACTTTGAGGGGATAACATGTCAATGCCACTTACAGCTTGATCTTCTGTTCACAGCTCACCCACAAGCTCATATTGCAGTGTGTTAACTTATGATGTTTGATGTCATAATATGATAATGTGCTACAAATAAGATAAAATATTGGCAATAATAGTTCATGTTAAACTGCTTTTGACAGCTGGTCATTTTAGTTAATTAGACTTATGTGTGGTTGATGAGGACGGGGGAAATGAGCGAGGGATGCATTTTAAAAGCAATACCAGAAAAATGTGACAGTCATCTGATGATGCGAGTGAAACAATCATGGCCACGGGATCCATTAGGTTCAGTGTGCTCTCTCAACCCATTTATTTGTTCGGTATGTGTGTGTGAGTTTGTGTGACTTTAAGCACATGCAGGATCCTCACCTGTACACCGAGTTCACCTACCTGTCATTTTTTCAGTGTGAATTCAGTCGGCCTGTCACACAGCAAACACTCAACAAGTTCATGAAACTCAAGATACCCAACAAGAACAAAGCTGCTGTACTGCCAATTCTAGCTGCAGACAGGAAGATGTTCATAGAATATGTTATCTTCCAGTAGACATCTTTGGCCTGAACAAAAGATGAACAAGTGTTCTTGTCTCTGGCTTTTTTTGTTTGCCTGCATTGAGTGGGAAATAGACATACCATCATCCTTTAAAGTTGATAAGGTGAACTTACACATCCAGCTCTACAGGGAAATATAAGCATTCGTTTGAAGTCATGTTTCTGGCCACCAAACAAATGTAAGTCCCTTAGCTCTGGTTGGTCTCCACCAACTCTTAAAGGAAATGTCTGGTTCTTTTGCTGCTAAATGCTCTGCTATGTTCACCACTCACTAACAGTCACTGTTAGAGAGGTTTAAAGAGCCATCATTATCTGGATCTCAGAGGTGGAAAGTAACAAATTACAAACACTTGCGTTACAATATGCATGACATTGCTAATGTTGGTTTGCACAAGCAACCTGCTGGTAACTAGTTAATTATGCTTAGGCCTATGTTAAGAAAAAAATACTGTAGACAATACATACATAGAAAATACAGTACTTTTACTTAAGTACAATATCTTAGTACTCTTTCCACCTCTGCTGTATCTGTTCAACCAACAAAATAATCTGTATATTACAGTATATATATACAGTGGAGCATTTTGCAGCTAAAGAGACGGATATGTCTTTCAGAAGCTGGAGGAGACCAATGCTAAAAGTTGGTGTAGAATATAGATAACACAAGTTCCAGTAAGGAGGTGGTGGGGTTGGATGGGTGAGTGGGCCAGAAACGGAACCTTTTCCCAGTGTGAAACAAAAAGTCAACTTTAATATTTTTTAGTGGAGTTACATAGGTTCTGCAAGCTGCTTAAGTTGCTAACTTTACAGCGGACACCTACCTGTCCAAAAATGACACAGAAGGGGTATCCAGGGCGTTGAAATCCAAAGTCCAAGCGAGTCATGACCAAGCATCCTTATTTGATGAGTTGAGAGTGAGAATTTGTTGGCATAAGCTGTCCTTCATCATTATACAACATCTGTGGATTGAACTTTTTTGGAAAGTCCGAATAGGTGTAATATTAGGAGTTCACCTCTCTTACAGCACCTATTTTGGCTTCAGTCTAATTACAAAATAAAATTGTGGTTCCTTTGCTGAGGTTTGACATGGACCATGAGATTATTTTTCCCCCAGAGAGGCTTAGCCTCCAAAAAAATTATATGACTACTTTATGTTTCCACTTTTCACAGAACGCAACTGTGCAGTAAAATTAGAACGGTCCTTCAATTTCTGAGCCATATTTAGCATGATAAATCTATTTTCCAGCTACTCATCCATCCATCTCTCTCCATTTACCCTCCATTTACCCACCTACCCACTATCCATTCATCTATCCATTCACCAACCCATCCAATCATCCATCCATCCATCTGAAACCTGCTATGAAAACTGATCTGATCAGACCTCAGTCTTATTCTCTTTTCACAGTGCCATTATGAGCTTTGTCTTGTTGATCTGGTCCCGGCCAGGCAGTTCATTATACAGTGTCAGACCAGTGCAGCAGATCTCAATAGAGAGGAATCAGATAGCACAGCACAGAAATATGATAAGCATAGCAAATTTATCAAAGAAAAAGATAGAGATCATCCTCTTGTTTATGTCCTGGGCAGCCCCGCTATTACTGGTCAGCTCAACTGAATTAACGCCGAAGATTATAGGCAACCCTATAACTCATCGCCACGTGGTACCGTACAACTCATCCATTGATTTGTTACAACCATGTGTTGTCAGACTCACTGTAACTTAGGCAACGACCAAATTTACACCAATTATCTTAGTTAAAGAACATCCCCACATAGGAGTGACTGGACAGGAACATTTGTTGACGTAATATTTGCCAACAAGATGTACAGATAGTGTATATGTATTCAGGAGTTTCTTGTAATCCAGGCGTCATTAGGTTAGACAGATCAAGCTTATGATGTGTCGTAACGGATGTTGTTGTTTTTGGTACAGGGGTCAGACGCATGTGCTGCCCACTCGTACTCTTTCCTGTTGCCGAGTAAACAAACAGAGAAAGCTTTATTAGATTTAAGTTGGTACCTGCTGCTGCATTGATGTAATAAAGGCTAAGTTTAGTTATTTATTTTGAAGAGTGATTAACAATTTTTTTTACCCTAACCGCTTCCCATAAAACTGGAAGAGAGTAAATACACATGGAAATCACAGTGACAGGTGCATGGCAACTGCACCAACAGGACAGTAATGACAACAAAACACTAATCTGCATACTTAATGAACCATTAAATTGATGAAGATAGCAAACACAGCAAAAAATAAATATATAATCTTTAACAACATCATTAAAAAGTCAGTAATCAAAATGGTACAGAATGGTCCAACTTTTCACATGTGTACGTCAGCCTATACAGCCACTTTGTTATGTACAAGCAATAGATAAATATTCATTCAGGTAATTGAATTCAAGATTTTCAGACTAAATGGGAGAGAGTTAAATTAGCACTAAGGTTAGCATTCATCCATCTAATATTTTTGACCTTTTTTATGTAAACACATACATCCAATATACATTTGCATCATAGTTTTAGTGGCAAAACGTTATTTCAAGATTGTTTTTAAGGAAAAATAGTATAAATTAAAGCTGCAAGCAGCAATGAATGGGCCCTTGTACCTTCCCGCATGGCGGGGTGTGCCTTAGCTGCGCCATCGTTACTGGAGGCTGGTCAACAAAGCTCTAAATTTTCATGTGTTTTAGACACTGAATGAAAGACTTAAAAGTAGTGGTGGGCCGTTATCGGCATTAACGTGCTGCGTTAACGTGAGACTCTTATCGGGCGACAAAAAAAATATCGCCGTTAATCTATTCTCAAAGTTGGGTTGGGAGCTGGGTCTATACTACGCAAGCTATGATGACTTTAACCTTGATATTTTAGCGTAGATGTATACCGAATTGCACTGTAGGGGGCAAGAGCGAGTCTTCGAACCTGTGTGTGTGCCTACTGTGAAATTAAAACATCAAACGTGACGTGCTAACATGGATGCAGCTGGAGGTCGGAGCTGGGAATGACGTCACACCCGAGATGACGGCGTTCCAGTTACAACCTCGCTCGGCCAGCTGTTTGTTTACAACTAGTCAGGTTAGTTATTGATATGCCGGTTGATTAAGAAACGCATTATGCGGTATTTACTCACACTAACTGTAGCAACACATCCACAGACAGCTGTTGGACAGCACTTTGTGTACGAACATTTCTGAAGCCGCCGGTGTTGTGCCGAATTCTGCCTGCCTGCCGAGAATGGCATGCACCTCGCGGGTGCTAACGGTCATCTATGCTGAGAAAAGAGGTGGATGCCAATCTCGGCAGGGAGCCTACAAAATCTGATCTGCCGAATTATGCATCCACCTCTTCAGGTCCTTCTCAGACACTTTGCTGTGCTCATTGATCAAACAGCTTTATCGCCACATATATGTACTGAGTGTCAAGGAATGGTCCTTCTAGCCTACTAAGTGTATTAAAATATTAAAGACTCTAAACATTCATAAAATATGTACTTCAAATCAATTTATCACCATTGATGAAGTCCACAAAGAATTTTACAGCATTTAAAAGCTATTATTTGGAGGTGCATGCAATTCTCGGCAGACAGGCAAAACTTGGCACAACAGGTTTGCACCTTGTGCAATGCGGAATTAGTTTACTGTAGGAGTTCTTCCAGTCTCAAGTACCACCTAAACGCAAAGCACATCACACGCTATACACAAGTACATCTTATTGAATATGATTTATTTTCATCACCAATTATCATAGTAGAACAGCTTTCTCAAGCAGTTTGTGATGCATTTTGGAAACAGGAGATGAGCCCCTGGTCTAATGCGCCACCAGGCTTGAAACCTGGCTTGAAACCCGTTCGCACACATATTTTAAATGCCTTCGGCAGAATTCAAATGAGCCATTTTAATCTAGATTAATCTAGATTAATTAATCTATGCCCACCACTACTTAAAAGTCACTTCCTGCGTTCATTATGTGGCACTAAAGAACATATCACAACATGTCAAAATATTGAAATTAACTGAAATCTCACAAGCTTCATAATAAATCATCTCCAAGGATTTTCTGCCCAAGGTTGAGGTGGATCTGCTCATCCCACTATGAGGAATATAATAAGAACAAAACATGCAATTTGCAACATTTAGTTTTGGGCAGATTCGACCATGAACACTTTATTTACAACAACTTCGGGTTAGTCATTCTGATTTTACCTTTATTCAAAAGGGAAAACATCATCAAACTCATTTTCAGGAGCATCAGGCAACTTTCACCCAGATGGCTCAGATAAACCAACTGTGAACACCATGCCCAGCACCACATAGCAGACTGACAAAGTTAGCAACTAGCTGGTGAACATAGTGGAGCACTAAAGAACCAGAAATTCCCCTCAGGAGTTGGTAGAGACCAAAACTGAACTAAAAGAACAGTGAATACCAGAAATAACTGATGAAGTTGCTCTGTGTCTGCTGGATATGTAACCAGCCAACTGTTAACATTCACCATATAAACCAAGGTAATATTGCTAAATGTGTCAAGTGGTCAATAAAATATTAAAAGACGCCTTATGATTTCTGGTTAAGTGCAGATTGTGACACAGCCTATGCAGACAGCTGTACTGATTAGTACAGAATCACCCAATAATCATGCACACTTTACGCAGTAATTGGCCACGGTTTGAAATTTTCATTCAACCTCTCTTCTTCTTCTGTGTATACAATCAAGTCCAGAACCATGAACACCTTAGAGATGACACTGTCAGAAAGTGTATACCATTCTTCCCATTTGTACAATTCTTTGCATCTTGTCCCTCTCTAACATTGCAGACTTCGTATGGCACATTGGAAATGGGAACAGCTGTACCACTTTCTTGTTTAAACTTGGCTAGACAACCTGACTCATTTGAAGCAAACTTACACCGTCCTCATCTATTTCCTCTTGAGCTAATTCATTACATCCTAATCTCTTTCCATCTTTCCCTCCATAAACTCTCTCATTTCCTCCATCCTCACGCCCTCTCACCTCTCCCTTCCTTCCCTGCAAATACAGTGTAAATGAGGCGATCTGCCATTGAGCTCTGTATGTAAACAAAGAGTCGCCCTGTCGCTGTGGATCGATCCAGCCGATGGCTGCCACAGCAGATTGATGGAAAATGACAAAGACAACAGTTTTGCACACATCCAGGCTCACGTGGGACCATTAACTGCTGCAAAAATGTCTCAGTGCGTCATTCGAAGACTGGCGATGAAATGGCCATTTCCATCAAACACAAACAGAAAGTCAATGTAACTACATATTCAATGAAAAGCATGATTCAACCATAAATGACCTAAAAATAGATTTTAGACTGCAGTTACTATTACTGCAGTCCTTACTAAAAAATTGTACTAATCAGTCTTGAGATTTAACATAGACAGTTCACCATTGAATATATTAACGGTGACATCTTGTTAAACTTACACACCATCTAATAAATTTTCCCCATTAAGACTGAATGTTAGAGAAGAGGCTTCTACTTCCTAATATTTTCCTGTGCTGTCACCAGGAAACATGCGTCATCTCTCTGTGGGAGACTCTCTTCAGTCCGCCCAGGGAAGGAGATTAACGCCGTTTTCTAATTTGATCATAGTAATTTTATGAGTCTGTCAACGAGAGGCCTCTGTAGCAGTGACGGAGGCTGGTAGCAAAGAGGCCTTTAATTTTGGCTGCCAGTCTGAGAGAGAGAATGAGTCACACTGAGCACAGAGCGGCAGCGTTTGATCAGTTGGCCGGTCGGGTATTTGGTGGCAGCACAGCTTTGTGTTTAAACTTCCTCTCTCTCTCGCTCGCGCTCTCTGTCTTTGACACACAAACACATGCCACATTAAACACATAAAATATGCATTTCCCTTCTGTGTTGTTACATCATGCCTTTATTTCCCTTGCTCACTCACTGCTTTTTTTACTCTGTTAGTGACTCAGCGTGCACGCGCCAAAAGTGACTTTGTTGCACCTCTTGTGTCGAGCACGTAGACCCCACAAGTCCAGTTTTTTAGGACAAGGCTACGGTGTCATGCTCGAGCAAGGACAAAACTTTAGGCTCACTCACTCACTGATTCAGTTGCTCACATTGATAAACTCACTTGGTGACTTTAGAACTAATTCACTCACTCAGTCAGTGACTCACTCGCTTGCCAACCTTTTCACTCATACATGTATTCAGTCCCTCTGTGTTGCTGACTAGCGTGGTGAATTTTGCACTCACTCACTCGCTCGCTCTCTCACTCACACCTCAAACACTGACTTTTTCCCAGCCGGTGACTTCACTGAAGCATCTCTTATCCTCCTGCTACCTCCCTCCTCTCTTTTTCTAGCACACATTACAAAATACACTCACTGGCTCCCATGGGCCTGAGAATAAACTGGCATAAAACTACACCCAGGGACACACACAAACACGCCGCTTCCACTCTTGCCCTGGATCTGGCTAGCCAAGACAGACTGGGAAACCCACTTCGAAACAAACACAGATTACGCAAAAACATTACGCACACTGTTTAAAATGCTGGCAGTGCTGATCCATCATGTGAAATGACTTTATGAATATGTGACTGCTGAAAGCACAAGTTGTATGGTACCTACTCACGTCAGTAGTGGTTTAGTGTAAATATGTCTGTGTGTTCAGTGCTTGGCAGAAGAGACGCAGACGTCCCTGTTGACTGAGGGACCACATTTGTGCAGAATGGAGCTGCTATTGTGCTCTTGCACAGTGTGGGGATAGGAATTTGCGTGTATCGGTGTGTATGTGTGCACGTGTACATGTGTCTATTTTATATATATGGATTTTTGGGAAATCTTTTGTTTTTCTCAGTCCAACAGGGTCACCGGTGGAATCAATTATAACTCATGTGAATCCAAACTGGCCTCCTGCAAACCTTTTCTGAACTGCCTTTAAAGTCTAAAAGGGATGAGTAATGTTCAAATTATAACAATTTAACATTTCAATACTGGGTTATCTGGTTATTATACAGTTTATGATTATTTGGCTAGACCTATCGTTACCATGGTCACAGCAAGAGCACTACAGCAAACATGCCTTGAGCAGCTACTTGAAACAGGTGTATCTGCCAAACAAACTCAGATTGTTTCAATGGCGAAGTCAGTTAATAATAATTGCAAACGCAATCTCATTTCATGCTGCACCTGGCATGAACGGGGTAAAAGGAGTTTGTGACCTTGCTGAGAAGTTGGTGTTCTTTATCTCAGTGCTCTCATCCAACAGCTCACGGTGGCCTCTTCCTGTTCTGTTGTTACTCTCGCGTCTGACGTGTTAAAATGTGTCGGCTGACCAAAAAATGCAGAAAATATCCACGTCTTGTTTTGTAGATGAATATGTGAACGATCGCACTAACCTGCGACAACTACATTGCATTTTCTGTGACGGCTTCACGAGAAATGCCATCCAGAGTTTCACCAGCTGAATTCTTTTAATGAGAATCAGCTGCATAGGGAAATATGTGGTTTACATTAGCAGTTATGCAATACAGCGCTGATATGGCTGTGGGAGAGTGATCAGTGAGGCAGATATCAATGAGACAAACATAGATACACACTTACATACAGCATTGTTTCCTGTTTATCCCTACTACCAATGAAACTACATGTAAATAGATTGACTGGCTTTTGCAGAAAAAATACAGACTAGAAATAGTAAGAGAGAATACTTTTTAAGTAACAGGCTCACTCAACACAACAGTTTTCATTAAGTGTACTACTACAAAACAGCTCGGACTACAATAACAAAAACGTTCAACATTCAGGTCAATACAATATTTGTTTTTTGCTCACAAGCAAAATAGCCGTGCCTGTGTCATGTCATGTAACCATCATATTTTACAGTTGCTGCTGCATCTTCTAAAAGGAAAATTACATTGTCTCCTTTAGAAATTCGTAGGCGCTTTTGTTACCATTAAAATTACAAATTCAGGAGTCTGGTTTAGCTTCTCAGCATGAAGACCCACTCCTGTAGAGACAGGAAAAAAGAGCCTTGTACAGTAATTATTCAGGGCTTTTAATTGTGGGGCTGTCCAGACCTTTTAATGAACTTAATGAACTGACATAGTACACGCAGGACAAGCACAGCATTTTTAACCGCTTTTGACCTATTAACTGAGGGATATGCATACATGCTGACCTGCATACATAGTTACCAATTGATTTGTATGAATATATTCATAGCTTACACAAGTCAACTGTAAGATCAGTTTCCTGAACACAGATAGACTAGATTTTGAAATAATGCTAAAATGAAATATGCTATCATAAAATCCTCTGGTTGGTTCGTTTGCTTTCACATCACAAGCGAACCGCACCAGGGTCCACTTGGGAGGAAATTGAGACCTGAATGAAACACAGATGTTGGGTGGTAAATACTTAAATCACATCCTGTCGCCAGGTAATTTTAGTTCCATGTGAGTAGGGCAGTTGTCATTATAGGAATGACGGCTTCCATCCACCATCCAAAGACATGCAGGCTAGGTTAATTGGTGTCTCTAAATTGTCCTGTGGATGTGAGTGTGAGTGGTTATGCGTCTATGTGTGGCCCTGCGATGGACTGGCGATCTGTCCAGGGTGTACCCCGCCTTTCGCCCAATGTCAGCTGGGATAGGCTCCAGCCCCCCCGCGACCCTGTACGCAGGATATCGGTTGACGATGGATGGATGGAGTTTTTTTATCAGATTTGAACTTTATTCAACATCTGTCAAAGCCAAAAATGTGGAAAAGTATCAGAAGTCAGCAATCAAAACTGCAATTTCTTTGAACTGCCTCCTGTCCGCACAAGTCACCTATCTATCATCTGCATCAACAACACTTAATCATCCGTCCCTCTGTCAGCGTTTCTTCAGTCGTTAACGTTAATAGTGCTCATGGTTAAGAGAGACAAGAGAAAAGAAAACAAGGGGAGGAAAGATGCTTTTACATAACCGGACATGACGCATCGACCATCATGTTTTGATTGCTTGAAAGATGTCTGAAATCACAAGACAAACACAAACATTGCTGTTAATCAGACCTTGATGAGATCTTGTTGCATAACTCAAAGTGAATCACCAAAACGCCCACATCTGCCAGGTGAACGGTCCGTGTCTGATGCATATGTAGCACTCATTAGTTGCAAAGTTTTAAAAGTACACTCAACAAGGCCCTCAGTGCAGTCAAATGCTTATTTTTTACCTAACAGAATCTGTTGGAACATAAATCATGCGCAGAAAATTTAAATTCAAACTCATATTGCATTCATTTTAATTGAAGAGACCAGTGTAAATAAATTATACTCTTGGCAGTCATTTCAGCTTGAGTGCTTAATTGGTCAAACTAGTGATTACCAAAAATAAGGAATTTAACTTGTTTTTTTCTTGCAGTAATAGCACCCTCCACATCGGTGTACGTCAACTGTTACACAGACAGTTAACCAGCTGAAGCGACATTAGCTGTTAGCTGTTTAGTAGCATTTATGATTTGAGAACTCTTTACATTAGTCCGAGACATTAGTTACTCTGTGTAGTGATTCAAATCCTAGATAACAAAATACTGAGGTGTATCGGCAATTTATTATAACGTATGTGACCTTTTGGAAACCTAACTAGTTCAAGAATGCTATTATGTGTGTAAGATCCCTGTTTCTCTTTTTACAGCCATTCAATACTCAGGAAGCTGAGTGTAGCCAAGGGCAGATGAAGCCTCATCATGCCAAATTTGTTATCATGTCTTTGCTTCAGAATTCAAGGACAATGAGTAACTATGTTAGATAATGCTTGACCCTCAGGCACGAATCAAAACACACTGTTTGATATTACAAGTGAAAACAAGGGAGAGGAATTTGTTGTGTACATAGAGGGAGCAAGACTCTATGCTAGTAAGACCTCCCTGTTTCCTAACGTAGCGTTCCTGCTGTTACTCTGACACAACAACCTCCTCTCTCCATGTTTCCAATTGTCGAAAGGAATACATTGCAGCTACTGAAGCCGGTTTGCAGCTGCCGAATGAAGCCATCAACTGCATGGAATCCAAACTTTTTGTACCAACTCTTCATTTCAACACCTAAATGTGTGAACATAGGGACCAGGTTTAAAAATATTGTAATTACCCTTTAAGTGTGCAGAACTCAGCAGGTGTTGAAATAAAACAAACAAAAAGTAATGTCTGTTGGAAATCAGTATTACTGTTAGCATGGTAGGCTGAGTGGGAGCTAGTTACTGAAGTTGCCTGCATCTATATTTGGGAGAGTAATACAAACGGGGGTCTCACAAATGCTGAATGCAAAAGGCTTAAATTGCTAATGGTGGCCAATGTGACCGATGCTGTGTACTCGGTGAAACAGAGGAAAAGTCTCTTGGATCAAGTCTAAACCTATGATGTGCACTGGTCAGTAAGGCCATATTTGTATATCACATTCCAACAACATTGTTATTCATAATTACATAAGCCACACAAATTGGCAAAACATCATGGAGCAAGACTAGCCCTCAACTGTCAGTCAACTGCTGCCATGGACAAAGCCAACACAGTAAGCTTAGAGTTTCCAGAAATCACTTAGTCAGAAACAGCTGAAGTATGGTTTATATTAACTTACAAACAAAGTGAGGAGAATTTAAATTTAAATTTGACTTTAATGTTATAAAATTACTAGTCACATTTCAAAATTACTAATTCAAATTTAGGATACAGATGCAAAACTGTTTAATGAATGTTTAATAGTTTAATAAGGGATTTCCATTTTATAGTTCATCTTCTTGGTTGATAACATGAATTCATCTTGTTTAAATTGACAAGCTTAGAGAGAAACAGGTCACTTCCTGAGCTGTTAACTAAATAACATCTCTGGCATAATATATACAGTGGTACTCATGCACGCAATATTAGGTGTGTTGTCTCAACTACTGAATTTATTTAGCATCTTAATTTTCATTATTTTCATTGCTGAGGCAAACATTTGCAATAACCATACCCTGTGAGATCATCTATCATTTCCTTTGCAACTGTGATCTCATTTTCCCACAGCGGCGTCACAGCTTGGAAATATTGTCACAGCTCAAAGACAACATGACAACAATTAGTAGGTTCTATGAATTACAACCGGGCTGGTATGAGGTGTGGGATGTGTGTTGATCATACAGCATGTTGGTGTTTGAGTGTTTATGCGTGTCTGTCTATCTTGAAGTTGTGTTGTAGACCAGAGCCATCAATTACTGGCTCTTACCAATCTACAGAGCCAGGAGCTCAGCATCTGTCCTGCTGTGAAGTCTGAGGACAAAGAGAAACAGCAAGTGAATCAATCTGTAGGACAGAGAAAAAACAGTTAAACACTGTGTGATAGCCTTGTAGGCCCGTTGGCTTCCTGGCATAAGTGAATACTTTTTTTTCAGCAGTTATAACACTTACAAATACAAATGACTATACAATAGAAATGCACTAAAATCACTTGAATTTTACACTCATCAAGCAACACCGGGATTTTTTTAAATTGTGAATTTGACTGGAATCTCCACATCAACAACAATTTCCATATTCTATGCAGGTGAAGGTCACTTCACATCAACTTTTTCACATGAATGACACAATGTTTGGCTTTGATTTTGGTAAAAAAACAAAAAAACAAAAACAGATTTATTAAAATGAGCAGTGATTTTTCAATTATATAGAGTTTATGTCCCACGCACACACAAATGCGTTTCCTTCCACGAAATGACACTGTTCACTGCTGTTTACGGTAACAGGGTTAAGCTCACAGAACCTTTCCAGTAATAGCAAATGAAGGGCAAAAAGTGAGAAAAAGCAAATGAACAGCTGTTTATGTGATAGAGCTCTGCTAAGTAGGCAAAATAAACAGTTCATACATAAATTGAGAGTTTGTAAATGGTATTTCTGATATCCAATCTTTCCCAGATATTTTAAATAATAATAATAATACAATAAATCAAATTTCCCCTGTTTGTTATCGTAAATAAACACAGTGAAAATTCCCAGAGAAATGGGTAAAAATGCAAATGAGCAGCACATTTTCCAGCATATGAAGAACCCACAAACAATGTTGCTCCTTATTTTCTTCATGGATTATCAACTGGTGCCAAGGACATGCAGCCATATACTCAGACCTTTAACATTGCATCAAGCTGGTATACATTCATGGTTAAAACCCTTGTACATTGTTGTTGTTTAAACAAGTCAGATGTAAACTTAAAAAAAAGAGGCAGCAGGGGACAGCAGTTTGAACCAACAAACATAGCTAGCATTTCTAGCTACAGCTTGTAACATCTGCTGGAAGAAAATCTACAGTCCGCTAGTAATCAGATGCCTGCTTTTGTTTACATTTGTGTGACTTCAAAGAACCACCTTTTGATAATTATAAGGAGTTTTTATACAATAAATCTATTTAATTTATATAGCGCCAATTCAAACAGAAGTTATCTCATTGCACTTTCCATATAGAGCAGGTCTCTTTGTAATATATTTATTGAGACCCAACAATTCCCACCGTGAGCAAGCACTTGGCGACAGTGGCAAGGAAAAACTCTTCTAACAACGGTTGGTTTGCTCTTCTAACAGTGATATCAATCATGGAAATAGTAGAAAGCAATACTGTGTCAATACATCTATCTACTGCTCAACATTGTATTCCAGCAGAATGGAAGGAGGCCATGGTCACCTTGCAGAACATTGAATAGTATGGGAGCCACACACAATAGTATATTATCATTGGAGTACGTAAAGTATTTCACAAGATCCGGAAGTATTGCACATTAATGCAATGTTGATTGTCAATACTATTCAATAGGTTCTCATCAACACTTCTATGTGGCTGAGGGGTTTACATAAAAACCATTTTTGCCATTGAGCCACTTAAGTAAAAACAAAATTATGTCTGTGTTGCCCTGAATTCATGGTTTTCAATAAGTGGAGAGTTTTTCAAATAGACTGATTCTGCATTATGAGAGTGATGGGAGAGAGAGTGAGGTCTTTCTTTGGCTTTTCCAGCCAAGGTAAGCTTGTGACGCAGTCCAAGGCACGTGACACCATGAACAGCTCCTATGCAATGTCTGAGTGTAAGGAAGGGGATGCAGAGTTGCTTCTTATGAATGACAGTGATGTGGAAGTCTTCTGGTCTGAACCCAAAGGAACGTCTGGGTACCCGTGGGTATTCGAATGAGAAAGTAGCAATCGAAAGAGCTTGAACAGTTTAGAAGAGAGCCATGTTGATTTGGGGAAGGTAAATGCAGGATGAGTGCAGATGATACAAGAGGCTTTCCAGGCAACTGGGGGCATATAGCCTTCTGAGTTATGATTAGGCTAGGCTAATTTTTTTTGCTGCATTCTTTCCTGTTGCAATCACAATTCTGAAGGAACAGAAGATCCTTTTCAATAGCCACCACATTTTACAATATATCAACTGAATTTATCAACTTAATGTCTCTTACTTATTTGCAGAAAGAATCATAATTCCTAATCAGACCATGAAATGAGATCAAATAAGAGCGAAGGAAACTTCTCAATGTGTAGAAAGACCAGATATATTGCTATCTGTTCATTTAAAGCTGAGGCAATTATTTTGTGCAAGATGATGTTTTTGCTACCATTAATAGTTGCTATGGGACAAACAAAAATAATCTTTTAACACAAGCATCCTACTGAAGCCTACTGAAAAATGTTTTGTTGCACCAATTTCTGTCAGGTTTGCTGGGTGTGCGAAGCAGGAGAGAGCCCAAATGCATGACACTGAGAGCTGAGGTCTAGTTCCAGAGTATTTAATCCAGGCAAGACAAAAACTCAAATGCAGTGGTACTGGAAACATCCAAAAAATACAGACCGGGTAATACAGTACTGGCAGAACACACATGATACGACAGAGCATACATGCAACAATGACCAGACGGGGAATCAGCGGAAACACCAAACATTTATTCACAGGGGCTAACGAGCAGGGCGGGAGCAACACAGGTTATGGGTATCAGGACTAAAGAGGCAGGTAGAGAGACAACACCGGAAAACAGAGACTGGCAGGCAGATTACGGGAACACTAAACATGGACCATATCAAAGTAAGAAGTAACAGATCAGAATAATGAAAAAAACAAACTAATCCAGACACAAGCAGACAGATCACGAATACACTAATAGCAAGGAACACAGACTGAAGCCAAGATTTAAACAGAACTCAGAGCAGAGGTGGGCTAAACAATACAGAAGTACACAGACCAAGAGTAAACACCTAAGACATGAACTAAGGTACAGGACTAAGAAGTAAGACACCTAACTAGGAACTAAGGTACGAGACAAGACAGATGTGAAGTAACTAAAAGATGTGGAAGAATAAAATAATAAAGGCTACAGAGAGACTAACGCAGAATGATCAAAATCAGATTAATAAATTAAACTGACAGACAACATAAATTGACACCTAGCAAACAGACAGAACCCAAGCACAATGATATAGAACTAACACATGAGAAACAGGAACAGAACTAAACAAGTACTAAGGCAGACACAGAGATAACAGGACAGATCAGACCAGAACCACCACACAAAACAAGCAGAAGACTGGAAACAAGACCACAGATAAACAGGACTGAAGCCCAAAACCTAGACATAGAGAAACCAAAATCAAAACACAGAGAAAGTGTGGCCAAAAAAACATAACCCAGACTAGCTCAGGACAGACTAAAACTAAGATGGTGACCATGGTAAATGTTGTTAAACATCAGCGTGTTAGGTTTGTCATTGTGAGCATGTTGATTAAGAATGATGATTAAGCATTTAGCTCAAAGCAAAATACACATTGGCACACACAGGTAGGGAACTGGGCCTGTAGTCTTTGGCTGTGTCTTTTTTATAGCAAATATGAACAAGTGTCATCATCAACTGTCTTAATAGGTCTTGTAATGTTGTAATTGTTAGTAAGTTAACTACTGTAAAGGAGTTGTTTTAGCTGCTAAAAAATATGCCAGTTAGCAATGAGCTACTGATAGCCATTAGCACGTCTGATGTTAAAATAAGGGCTGTGTCCGAAATCCCCTCTCATTCACTACTCCCTACCCCCTATGTAGGGGGTTGTATGTAGAGCACTATATAGTGAGCTCACTCGCGTTATTAAAACAACAATTTCGGACACTACCACGATCGTTTTTTCGGCGCCGTTATTTACGTCATTGCCGTCGGATTGTCATTTTTTTCTATCAGCGCGATGCATGATGGTATATACGGCTTGGTTAGTGACCATCAGATGTACACTACTTTTCAAAATGCATTCTGGGATACATTGAGTGGACTATATAGGGTATAATAATCATCACTATACATTCGGACAGCACTACAAAATGGCGAGCTCACTATATAGTCCACTATATAGTGAGTAGTGGGTGATTTCGGACACAGCAAGGGTCTCTTTTTAATTTCATTGATCCCAGCGTTTTGTGAAACTTAAATTTACTTCTCTTATTCTAATGAAGTTAATTAGTTAACTTAGGTTCAGAAGCAGGGCCACGCCTAATCAGCTGACAAGTAGGCCTATATCTACACCCGAGCTATTCAACCGGCCTCCTCTGCCTCTGTTCGCTCGACCCACTCTCCCTTCCCTTCATCCACTCACCCCCTACCCTCTCATCCCTTCATCCCTCTTCCCTTCACCCCTCCATCCCTTCCCATTCAACTCGGTACACACTCTTTCATGTCTCATCTAGGTACTGTCGGGGGGCTCAACAAATCACTCGGGCAAAACTTCTACCGAGACGGAACCCCCACTCTGAGTCTCAGCTGCCCGCCCATCACGCAAGCTCCCAGATCAGCATCCAGATGGCATCCTTTCTCCACCATCATTCCCCTTTACATCCATTAATCTATTCGTACATTTAGCACATTCATTACATTTTGTTGTGGCGTGGTCCTTGCTAGTGAATTAGATGTCACCTTTGCTGGTGCTCAAACTTGTAATATTAGGCTTTATGCATTTTTATACTTTTATACTTACTGTATAAAGACCATAAAGGATTTTTTAGGTCAGTTTGATTTCAAATCATTTAGAGAAACAGATTTCTTCAAAATCATTTGAAAGTCATCCTTTCAGTTAAAGGAAAACTTTCTGTGGGTTTTAATGTCGGGTGTCAACATAGA
The DNA here is from genome assembly GCA_024633595.2 of Lepomis macrochirus. Classification (NCBI taxonomy): domain Eukaryota; kingdom Metazoa; phylum Chordata; class Actinopteri; order Centrarchiformes; family Centrarchidae; genus Lepomis; species Lepomis macrochirus. The sequence continues at coordinate 22,659,049 of JALXJV020000023.1, read as the reverse complement.
GTCAATACTTTGCCTGAAGACTGAATGTTTTTCTATCTGATTTTGCTATCTAACTAAAAGCGGGTAACGTTAGGAAAAGATCATGGTTAAAAAAAAACAAATTTGACTGTTGGTAGGAGACAGGATGCAAACAGAAGCCTTTAGTGTCAAAACCAGACACTTTGCATGTAAAATCCTACTACTAAAGACATTTTGAGGTATAATGAATTCACGCTGCTTTGATTCTGTGGGAGAATAGTCATAATTTACCAAACAATAGGCTTTCACATATCTGAACAAGCTTTGAACTAAATGCTTTACATTAGCATACTAACATGCTCACAATGCAAATGCTAAAATGGAGCTGCAAAGTAGGTGTAATATTGTCCATATTCACCATCTAAGTTAGGAAGGTTATCAGCTTTTTGGTCATAAAACATAGTAATATAAAAATTACAATTTTGTATTAGGTCCCCATAAGTTAAAATCTTGTCTCCACCTCTCCCTATTAGTCTACGTCACTGTGGGAACCCTGTGGCGATAGCTCACACACTTTACTTTCTACTTTGATGTTTGCCTGCATTAAGCACATTAATCAGGAGAAATTAATGAAATAAAAATTCACTGTGTGGGTGTATTTTGTGTATAAATGTCTGTGTTTTTGCACTGTACTAATATATTGTGTGTGTGGGTGTAATGCTATAACAGTCTGTGAGGGACACGTGTATTTCTAGCTCTTGGCAACAATGAAACTATGATAGCTTGGTTTTCAGCACGTGCTCTCTCTGTTTGACGTCTTCTTTTTGAAATGTGTAGAACCAAAGTCAATATAAACAGTCTTTACACTTGTCCTAGTCTTTTTATTCTCCTGCGGACTTTCTCTCACTGTATCGGTTGTAGTTATTCCTGCAGAAACTCATATAACCATGTTGGTAAAAGTGAGCCTTGAAGGCCTGAAATTTTACCATGTATCACTCAAGAACGCTACTGTTACATCAAGGACAAAGTAGTGTTTTCAAACAAATGGAAAGTTAAATGCAGGCCATAAAACCCTCCTTGCTCAATTTAAAACAATCAGGGTTTTGCTGCTACAACTAGGGTTGCCACCCTGCGACTCATACTACAGCGGGGGGCCACATCCCTCAGGGGCCCAACAAAGACGGGCCCGATGGTGTGCGAGCAGTTACGACAGCAGTATAACAGAGAAGAGGAAAAGAGTTCTTTTACACGTAGGCACAAACTGTAACAGAAAAGAAACACCAAATGAGCAAAAAAAACCATTAAACTACAACATTTTTGGCAGGTAAAGTGATCTGTCTTAACATCAGAAAAAAGAGAGAACAGCACATACTGTAGTGGGACTAAGGATCCAATTTCAAGTACGCGCTTCTGTTTCCATCCATTTGACCACATGCCTGTGATCCCCAAAGCGTTGAGCTGAACTGACTGAGCAATGATCCTGGGAATTAGACTGACAGGAAAGGTCAAATCTGTCCATAGGTTGCCAATGGATAGGCTCAGCCTTCAGTATAGCATTAGTGTAACTTTTCATCACTTCACCCTTATAGTTTATGACTGTGTGTATGGAATTACATTTTTTCAGGTCTGGATAATTATGGAAACAAGAAAAGAGAAAGTTTCCACACTGACCCTATCCTGTTTTTTAAAATAAAAAAATTCTAATTCTAATTTCTAAAAATAAATTGATCATGCAAGTAGAGTCTTTTTTTTCCACGCTTTTTGTAGCAGGCTATGATGATATTTATTTATTGAGCATTTATTTATTTATGTATTTACATATTTCTGAATTTCTCAGGATCAATCCTCCATAGCGGGCAGCCAGTGCAGCCAAAATGTTTACCACTGTTTAAGAGAATGTAGACCAGAGCAAGCTTGATGACGTCTATAGCAAGGCAAGAAGTATGGCGTTTGACTGAAAGCACATTTCTATGCAGAGCTGCCTCTATGCCTGTACTTCACAGTCCAATAGCTGTGAGTGCTTTGTACTGTGTTCCAGTCAGAGTTGAAGTTGGTATCTATTTTGATGAAAACGTAATCATTAGGGTTGAGTGAGTACTCGCTTGGAACTAGTATCTGGTACAGATAATGTACTTTTTCCAAGAATGTGTAACCCCTACATGGTATTATGTACAATTTTAACTAAATAATTACAAATATACTTTATGTTGCCTTTCAGTTGATGGTTTACCATTTACAATATGAGCTGAAAGGAGAGGACACATTCACATATTTCTTTATTTTACTGTGTGTAGACACTGCTGTATACTTGCTATACGAAATTTCTTGGACAAAAACAAAAAACAAATTGTTAACCAAAAATTCCTTTCTGAGTTCAAAGTTCAAAGATTAGACAATATTTTGAGATTGACTTTTGTGGAATAAAAAATAAATAAAGAATTCATCATTTATAGTTGTACTTTAATTTCTCTGAAAAAGACATTTCAGGGAAAATCTCTTTTCCTTAGAACAGATCAGGCTTAAAAATCCCAAAATACGTTTCTTCAAGATTTTAAATCTGCATTTATTTTTTTGGCCACATGGGGAGAAACACATTAGCAAGCCTGTATATGTGGCAATTTACAAATCTAGCAGACAGACAGCAAAATTAACCTTCATTTGGAGGCACGTTAAAATTTTTTTGAACAAAACCTTTCTCTATACAAATATTACAAATTCATTTTAAAATAAGGTGGGAAAAAACTTAACCTGGATAAGTGGAGTGAAAATGAAAGTGGTGAATATCTGTACAGTGTTGAATATGTGGGGAGGAGATTTCTTTTAAGAAAACCCCCCAAAAATATCACTACTTTTTATATCCAGTATTAATTATAGCACTTCCTGGAACAAAACATTGTAAAAACAAGGTCCTGGTGTGTATTTTTCCAAAAGTTAATGTCTTGCCAAATACCATCTTAAGGGGTATCTGTGGCTCTTTACTACTGTGGCCGTACCATATATGACTCTACATGCATGCATGCTTCATAAATCTTTAAAGCTATTTAGTCGACAGTACCTTTTAGCATTTCACAGTCCCCAAGAAATGTATAGTTAACATTACAGTGATAATAATAATCATTGTATTTATTGTATGCATTCAGTGGTTTAAAGAAGATTTTCCACACTTTTAAAAGATAAACCTAGTCTCCTGTCAGGTACAGTGATCTAGCCGGGATGACTATGTTAAATAGTGTAGCAGATGCAGACTGACAGCAGCTAGACACGGTTGGAGGGAAAGGATCAGTTTCTTGCCTGAGTGTTCTGTACTCACTGATCTTTCAGAACGTAACTGTGCCATAATGCAATGGCTGACTGCTGGAAACTCTGCGGCAAATGTGTGCTTTATATTCAGTGGGGTGGAATGCATGAATCACTGCAGTATTGTTTTCTTAGGTTAACAGGTTTACTGTGTTCTCACAGGGTAATCCCTCGCTGACTTACTGGGGAACACAGTCAAGTCCAAAGTGTGTGCGAGTGTGAATGTGAGTGTGCGTGTGCTCTGTACAACTTCATACAAGGTGTCATGTCAAGTTATATCAAATATTGTACTGTATGCCTCCAGAGACCCTTAGGGGATTCACAGCTTTGTCAACCTTTTCACCCCTGGTGAGTTTGCATCCCTGATTTAAATGCTGAGTAAGATTAGACATGTTTATTAATGCAAGGCATTAATAATAAACTGGTTGCTGCCGATTCATTTAGGAATTAGCCAGAATTTTTGCCAGATTGGTTGCTTTCTGACATTCAGTTTGTGGGGGTAGTGCCACAATCAGATCGGATGGATTTCTGGCATGTCCAAAATTAATAGCTGTCTTGAGGCTTGAGCAGTTCTGTGATGTTATATTTTTGACATAGCTGCCGTCAAAATATCTGCATATATTTTATACAGAAATAATATTAAAAATGAAAATAATATTTTTCTTTTTTGGATTTATCTTGACCAATGCATTGTACAATTACAATTGTGGAGGAGGAGAACAGGGAAAAGGAAGAAGAGAGATAATATGAATATAAGTTAAAGAAGAGAAGAAGCTGCTGATTCTCCAGAAGAATAAGTGACACAACTAAGTACAATACACAAAATACAGTCTCTCTAATCACACATCTCCACTCGTCTGATTGCCAGGTTGACATTGCCAGCCACCTGTGCAGATGTTGCCATGACAACTGTCCATATTTATAAACCTGCAGCTGGATCCAGGCACGAAGCTTGGAGAAGACAGCTAAGACTGAATCATTCCCAGATGCCTGCAGCTATACTGTCTGTCTGAAGCTATTAACAGCATCTGCCAGACGTTCTCTCACATCAGATGATACCCCACATGTTCAGATCTGCAACCTTAGGTGGAACGCCAGTAGACTCTTCCTTTGTCTGATGTACAGTTACATGAAGTTAATGAACATACAATCCATTTTCTTGTTCAGCAGCACCCTGCTTCACTCTCCTAAATACATGGCATACACGTGTGGCTTCCTAAGAGAAACTATGTAAACAAATAGGATTCTTGAAAACAAAGTTTCACTGTTAGACAGTTCTTGTTAGATAGTACTTCGAATGTAGCATTTTTTTTGTTTAGCTTTGTTTTTCTGGATGTTTCAACAATCAGAGGGTTGCAGGTAATTGACCATTTGCTACCCCCTGCCAAGTTCCTGTTGTTATGCTTGTCAGGTTTTCCAATCTAGCACAACACAATTCAGTTTACAATGATTAAAAAAACAGATGAAATAATAGGTTTTCAAAGAACTACACAAAAGTGGGCTTCCCATTTCTACCCAACAACCAGTGTTGCTGTCAGATTTTGACAGCTGTGTATATTATGAGCTATTTTAATAGCTGTGGAGTTGGTTGAAAACTCTGGTCTTCAGCTGACTTCTTTTTGTTTCTAGCTCACTCAATTTAAAATGAGAACACTGAAATGAATTAACTAGAAGAACAGTGCACTCAGTAGGGTGTAGATCTCCACCAGGTGGTATATGGGTGGAGAACAGGGAGTGACAGGGCAGGCTGTGTGTCCAGCATGCATGCTTGAGAGTAGTCAACTAAGGCGGAGAATGTTTTTGTATACTGTCCTATAGTATCCACTCCACTGGCCCAGAAACTGTTGTGGTTCGCAGGATTTTTTCTTCCCACTGAGCAATCAAAAACCACTTGCCAAGGTTCCCGGACTTTATCTCTGAGTTAATGTCAACATGGAATAAACTGCTGTCTATCTGCGTCACCACAACCACCCGTGCTTTGGACATATCAAGTCATGTGTTTAGCAGAGATTTGAAAACTGGTACCTCCCACCAGCATCTTCACAATGAGGTAAATCAATATATATAACTGATTGCTGCAGTCCCTATACCCCTTCCAGATCACATGGGAAAATGCAGGGAGAAACTCTGGGTTTAAGTGGACATTTGTGATGGGAGAGATCAAGCCCTGCTGGTTTTCCAGCTTTCCTATCATTCTCAAAACTTTTAGTGTTTTATAGGATAATATTATCTAAAATGTCATTGCTTCAAATCCATGTCTTAACTACATATAAAATGTTACAAAGAGGAATAGGAGACACAGCGGCAGCCTCCAAGGTTAGCCAGGTAGGTCTTCTTTAAACCATTGCCATTAAAAATAAGCACAGAGGCGTACAATTTTGTTGGATTTAATATGATTAATATAATTTGATAAAATATCTGGGATCATTTGAAAGGGATACAACAACTTTGGAAGAATATTTATTAAAAGGTTAACTCTTCCTAAGAGAGACAGTGGCAAGGCTGTCCAGTGAGCTGGATCTGAAGAAGTAACAGTTCTGATGTTGTCAAAGAGATCTATGTCTTTTGTTGCAGAGATTTCTACTGAAGTTAGCATACTGACGAGGTAGCCGCAGCTCATCCTGTCAGCTAAGGCCACTATGCTAGCTGCATGGCTAACTGAGCTAACTACCTATTGGCAGCTGCAGTCATGACCTGATATGTGATATGTTGCCACCAGGTTTTTTTTGGATTATGAATTTGAAAGGTGGAGAGTAGTCTCAGTTTTTAGACATTTTAAAAACTATGAAGAAAGTAGCCAAGAAAAATGTGTAAAATATGGAATAATCTAGGGAAAGAATGGGACTTTGATATTATTCCCAGTGGTTCATTAGTTACAGTATTGAGGCAGGAAGGGGAAGAATTACCTCTAAACTATACTGCTGTATATATTTTGACCTGGGCAATTCTGTTTATTTCCATTTGCCACTACATCCTGATGCGAACTGTTGTTGAATGTTCCATATCACTCACATCTGTTTATCAGAGCTGTATGTAGTGTACATATATCTCTTATTCTCAGTTTTTTTTACTTCTATTACATCTTGTATTTTTCTATTTTATTTTTATTTTTTTCATTACCTTTCTTATCTCTTGTGTTGTATCTGGAGCTGCTGTAAGAAGTCAATCAATACCTAGTCTACCTTAAGAATACCTCAATGTCTTTACCTACTCGGCATTGAAACTGGCAACCTTCCATATGCAACACACTTCCCGATAAACCAAATCATGCTGGATTTGTGATGCTTTTGAACTGGTGGTATATTAATTCATCCGGGATTCTATGCCAGGGATTCATCCAGAGTTTATTACTTAAGTAAAAGGCCACAGGGGATTTTGTCTACATGCAGTACATCTCTCCAAACAACAACGTATTCCAGTCTGTGACTCATATTCCAACACTGTCCCGAGGCTGTCTACATCTAACTTTAGCACCATTTTCAGTGACGAACGCAACTAACTTGCCTGTACATGACTGTAAGCCATTCCTCCATACTGGATCCCTTGAGTATTTCCCCTGGTCCAACTTTAGATGCCGAGTCGTGAGGCTGCTGGTGATTTGTTTGAAACCAAGAGGATCCTACAGTTTTGCTTCCAGCTGTTGAGACAAATTTTATATCCATATTTTATGTCTAAAGACTGTAATGTATCATAATCAAATACTAAACCATGTGGATATGCAGGACACTATATCACAGAGAGACCATGCTTTCCCCTTTTTACTGCAGGACCGAGGCCCCACTCAATAACTCTAAAACCTTCCCCCACAATGATGTACCCTCATTTCAGAGCAGCAGGGCTATCTTTGGAGGAGCTGCAGAGATTGGACAGGGTCAAAATAAACCCAAATGGTCCAAGCATCAGCTGGACACAGCAGGTCTGCTCAATCCCTCTTTCCAATGCAGACAGAAAATGAGAACTGATAAAAGGAGCCAATGGGAGCTCATTTATGTTGCTGAATTGAAATGCAGGGAAGCTATTCTACGTGATTACAGCTACATTATACAACCTTAACGCCTTATTCTCTTATCCCTCACCGTTTCAAGCTTCCTCACATGCACACTTTGTCTCTTATCTGCCTGAAGATGAGGTAACCTGCTTTCAAATATCTACCTGTGTTGGAGATGGAGAAAGCAAATGCCACTATTAGGATTCTCATTGTCTTGTCGTTTAGCTTGACTGGTCTTTCTCTATCGGCTGATTCCACCACTGCATGACATTTGCATAGTTAGACCCAGTGCCCTTTCATACGTGACACGATGACGGTAAGCATTCCAGACACATCACTCTATGAAAAGCCCAGTCCCCATAGTAGGAACATTTGTCCACACTTTAAGCAACATGGAGAAGCTATACTTACTGTACTACTACTGTCCAGCAGTTTACAGGAACGCTTTGCTCTGCCCATCGTCCACTCAACCCCACCCCACCTCTGTCTGTGTGTTATATTGTATATATATATATATATATATATCACCCGAGCCAGCCCTAACTATAAGCTTTATCAAAAAGGAAAGTCTTAAGCCTACTCTTAAATGTAGAGACGGTGTCTGCCTCCCGAACCCAAAGTGGAACCTGGTTCCACAGGAGAGGAGCTTGATAGCTGAACGCACTGGCTCCCATTCTACTTTTTGGAGACTATAGGAACCACAAGTAACCCTGCATTTTGTGAGCCCAGTGGGTTTTTTTAATGGGTCACATGTGTACACAAAGCAACAATTGTAGGGTACTTTCTCTTACATAATTTGTGTGTTTTGTGTTATCAGTGATTCAGTCTCACATGGATGGAGGCAGAGGCTGGGAGGGTGGAAATTTCGTTTGTCATAACATGTTTTCCTCTTGCCACCATGCTTACCTCTCACCATGTGCTCCATGCAAAGCCTTGCTCCCTGTCTAATTTCACTATGAGTTGTGTGCCATTCCCTGCCTCTTCATTTGTTGTCTCATCTAAGGTAAATGTCAGGGGGAGTGGCATCTGTGGATGAAAACATACAGTAGATACGCATGGGCTTTGCTGATTACTCCACAGAAAAGTAAACAGACCAAGCATTGTGTGTAGTTTGTGTGTATGTGTCGCGGCAGGAGGTTTTCCTCACTGTTTGTTGACGTTATTCGGCTGAGTGGAGAGGAGGCTTATCTTAATGGGACTGCATAACTGGAAGGCCAGTCCTCTCCATACACACAAACCATGCGCACACACACATGTGCGCTCACACACACACACACACACACACACACACACACACACACACACACACACACACAAAAACACAAGTATGGAAACTGATGTTGCTCCATTCACATGTGCGAATGACAAGTGAAAGACCCACATTACTGTCAGCCCAGTCACACACCAGTAAAGATTAAGGAAGTGTTCATTTCCAGTATTGATAATCAATCTTTTAAATGAGATCATTAGGCTTTGTAAACAAATACTGTAACACATTTCCCATGACCAACATTACAACGAACCGGAGGAGGGGTCATAATCGATGCACTGTGACAACAGAAGAACCAAAATATTGCTGTGATCCCAGAAGTCATACACTGTAAAAATGAGAGAGGAAGCACTTATTTACTCAATCGATTGAATGTCGGTGTTGATGTCTGCATCTGAGACATACACTATATGTAAATTTGAACAGCCACACCAATAATCTTTGTGTCTCTGTTTGAATTGGTCAGTCTAAAAATCTGTATTTTCTGATTATTTCAGTGTTGAAGTTCCAACGAACAAATAAACAGTCCTACACCTCCACAGATCGCTATGTCTAATCGCATCAATGCCTAATCCAGTACAAGTTCCAGTTCAGAGCTAGTCAAGTCTAATCTAAACCACACATGAATGTAGAAGATACAGTACAAGTATACTAGTAACTATGTAAAAAAGATCCAGTCACCCCTATGCAGCGTTGATGTCTGCATCCTCAGCTTGCAGTCATGTGCCAGATGAACTGAGCTTGAGGGTTCACCAAAAATCTTTGGTTTCTGTTTAAATTGTTATTCAAAAAAATATTATTTTCTGATTATTTCACAGTGATAAAGTTCTAAAGAACAAATAAACACTCCCACACCTCCACAAAATGCTATGGCTAATGGCATCAATGACTGATTTGGCACAAATTCCACCAAATCTAGTCCAGTCTGATCCAATCAAACATGAATGTAGAAGATACAGTACAAATATACTATAACTATATATATATATATACTATAAATATATACATATATAATATATAATTGACACACTAAAATTGGATTAACATTGGAAATGAATCTTAGTGTTAATCCTCAAGGGATGCAGTGCCTTTTATCACTGGGACATCTACTGTGTTAGATGATATGGTGGTGAGTCACATTGCAACAAGGTCCAGACAGCAACAATAACAAAACCTAGACCTCCTCACTTTGTACTCATTCTCCCATCACTGTCTCATCCAATAAATAACCCAGAGCTTTATCTGATGGTGTTACTTGTAGTGTTACTGCTCCGGGCTATTGCACTCACTGTGAGCAGAGGCTATTTTATATATCACAGGTAGGCTGCTGTGTTTGCACCGTGTGCTCACACAGTTAGTGTGAACACACTTTAGGAGTTTCCAAAAACACAAGGCATAGTGCCTTGTGGACAAACTGAAGAAACCAGCGTATATATGCACACCACATGGCTTTGTTTGGGGTTCTTCGTCACTTTAGCACAGCAGAGTGGACTGCTTGGCAACAAGTGATGGATGAGCACACACACACACACACTGACCACTACAGAAGAGCAATCGGGGTTATGGTGCCCTCAGGTAGGGCTAATGACACGGAGAGTAACTGCCGCGACAGATGGCCCTCGCTAAGTCATATGAGGGCCTGTGCTAACAAGAGGCATGACTATGACTGTCATTTATTTACTTCTTCACACCATTGCTCACATTTACACATAGTCGGGCAGCATGACCACTCCTGGACCCATTCTTTGTCTCCCGCTTGCCTCTCTTCTTCTGTGGATGGAAATAAAAATGGCCGCGCGAGTTACATTACTACAATGAGGATTTGTGTATGAATAAATTATTAGCAAAGGGAACTTTGGCAGACAATAATAGATTTACGGGAAACCAATCCCACTAGCAGGATGATTGTGTGATATCTGCTCGTGTGCTTTACGCATGGTTAGGGATTACTTAAGAGATCCAAAGGCAATTGCTTGGGCCCCTTCCACCCTCTGAACATTGTGGATGTACCCTGTCACCTCCAAGTTTCCATTACGGGTAGTGCACACAGCAAACTATACAGAGCAGCTTCATTATTTGCCCCAAACTGAATCAAGGGAGCAACCGCTATATACTTTCTGCTCTACCTTCCTGTTAATCATTGCGTTACCTCTCAGGTTGATATTGTGACTCCTTGTGGATGCCAAGCCCCCAGGTTGGGAACCACTACTCTACAAGATAAGGCCACAAGGGCAATGCAGGATCCTACTGAAATTGTCCCTAAATTCTCTCACCAAATTGCACTTCACCAAATGACCAAAAACAAACCCAAAAACAGAGAGAGGTTGCAGCTCAGAGCAAACTGATCTAAAACGTTTTAAACATCCAGAGGTGGCACAGAGTGGAGCAACTAGAAGACACATACAATGAAAAACTGCACATACAATGCAGAGGACAGTGAGAATGTACTTAATTTTTTAGTATCTACTTTGCAACATGGCCTTAACACTAACAATGTAAAAAGGACACAGAACAAAAAAGATACATGTAGCAAAGCCAGGATGTTACTTCACCATACTGTATGAAGCACTTTGCTGTTTCTAGGAATATCTGATCTTAAAAATGTAAAACTCTGTCCAAACAAAAAGTGAGCTGCACCTTCAGTGAAAAACACTGCAGTGAGCAACAAGTGCTGTTTGTTGCTCTAAACTAAATCTGTGCTACAAGTGTGACCCCATCTGAACATAAAAGGCATTACAGTCTACCCCATCTTGAAAACAGGGATATAACAGAGATTTGTGAAACGGTTTTGCATACCGCAACTGATCAGCTTGAGATCAATGAATAAATTGGTGTTATTTTTGTTTAATGAGTTATGTGCATATCTCCTTCTTATGTATTTTTAACAGACGAAGGTAGTACTGCAGCAGATTATATAAAGTATATTTGTGACAAGACATTTCTGGGACGTTTAAAACCGTTTGGGAAATATCATTTCTGATCCAATCTTAAAAGAATGGTACAAAGTGACTTCAACTTTAGTAAATGTTTCACTGCAGTACAGTGCGATTGCAATGGAAAATCAGGTAGACATTTTCAAACATTTTCAGTCCATTATCAGGTCTATGTGCTTCAAACCACCCAGCTTCTAATAAGTGCCACTGATCTAGTAAACAACAGGGAGAGGAAAAATATGTCCGGGTGTCATTGTCAGACTGTTCCAGATTTGGATGTTTTAAGGAAACTGGAATAACTATTAGTCAGAGTCTGAGTCACAGCCTTTCTGTGTTGACCAGGCGTGTATGGAAACGTGTTTTCCACTCGCAGCGAAGGACACAATAACAGAGAGACAGAACACAGTGTAGATTTATTCCGTACAAACCATAACCACTAGTAACAGCAGAGAGAGGTAAATTGATCTAAACTGGAAGACCGAAGAAATTAAAAATTATTCACATTAATGAAGTTTAGTAAACATGAAGAAATCTTGATTTGAAATCCTAATATCCTAATGAATGTGGAATAGGTTTGTACACATTTTTTAAATATACATTAAAGCATTATTCATCTCAACTTGCAGACTTCTCCTCAATTAGAAATAACAATAATGTAACATCTTCCGCATAACATCTAACACCAAACATAACTAGTAAAGTAATGCAATACAATAACATACACCTATACTTACAAACTCCAATACAGCTCCAGCAAAGTTTTGTTGATAGCTTTAATCGCTGAAAAGATGACTATACTATCAAACAGAAACAAAAATTGATCATGCTTGCTGCAGTTGACAGCAGAAATACAGAGCTGCAACATAATCCTTGCGGGCAATTGCGACCCGTCAAAGTTTGTCCATTAAAGTGCTTGCTTTTGCCACTGATAGGCTCTTTTTAAAAAGAGTAGAATCCTTCTGGTTTAACAAGAAACAGCCGCTAAATATCTCTGTTCAAAGCCACCAGACTCCATTAAAAAAACATTGATTTTTCACACAAGTCACACAATAACACAAGCTAACCAAACAAGCCAATCCGGGCAGCAGATCTGTGATCTGTGAGGTAAAATTACTGTTTTTGTCAAGAGAGTCGCTTTCAAAAGAGAATTATTTCTGTTTAAACAAAAAGGATCTTACTCTTAAAAAAAAATACATATTTGTAAATTTCACTACAACAAGTTGTGGAATTTAAACAATTTGAATGCACAGTGTACTTGTTACATAAAAGTGACTTTATAAATTATTTTTCACCAAACACGATATATTGTCTGGTCACCACAGATATCTATATATATTTTGTGCCAATCCTTTTAGTTGATGCTGAGAAATGTCACTATGACCTAGTGGTGCTCTAGATGAAAAATCAGGGGAATCACCAAAGTCTTTAGAATTTCTTGACTGGGCACTGTGACTTTCTGTACGAAATGTCATGACAATACACCCAGCATAGGTGTCATTTACACTGGGGATGCTGTTTTGACGCTGGCTGACTTTTTGAAAGCATTTGCGAAAAACGTTTCTATGAGAGAGGTTGACTTGCACAATAGGAAAACATGAAGTGTAATGTAAAAACAGATCTGCCTTGTCCAAACAAAGTAACTTTGGCAAAAAAACAAGCTGCTAATTACTGTATTATATTTTATTGTTATTATTATTATTATTATTATTATTATTATTATTATTATTATTATTATTATTATTATTATATTTGATAAAATTTTTATGTTCTGAATGGCCACCAGCCACATGAATTTTGTTTCCCTTTATATAAATAAAGACTCCCACCATGAATTGGTGCAGAAAATTAAAAACGAAAGTTTAATGCTCAAATTCTTCTGGGGCAGGACCCCCAGACCTGGGGGCTATTCGACCTATTCGAATATAGGCTATTCGATATGCAATCGAATAGCCTATTTCATCAATGAATATTTTCTTCTAAATAGTATTGGAGTATCTTCTTGTCTTGTTCTTGTGACTCCAATATAAGTGTTTCGTCACATCCCTAATCTGAGCCCTTAAATGTCCCCTCCACTTTTCAACACAAAGTAACGCCCTTGGCCCAGTAATTGTTGTTCAGTCTGGATCATGAAGCTGTGGATTGACACTGCTTTGCCCAGAATCATGCTGGCTAAAAATAGTGTAGCATACTGAGATTTGGGGGTGTATTATTATTAAGTAATAATACATGTGGTTACTTTCTTCAGTGGGCCATATTGGTCTCCTGCTTTATCTGTTACATCCCTGGTCTAATATGTATCTCTTTTCACTCTTCCCACTCCCAAGTAAGGCCAGCTTAAGTTGCCACGCCACTTAGCAGTTTTAATTGTCTTCAGAGATGAGCCATGCCCAACATAATCCTAAGAACTCTGAACCCTTAAGTTCTCTATCATAAAACACAAAATGTAAAGAAATGACAGAACTTCAAGGTGGGCTTCTACAAAACAGGAGAAAAAAAGGGTTTTCACTCTTACTTAACCTGACACTTTGTGATTAATATTTACAGATTCCTCCTTACAAAGATCAATCTATTTAAAACAAACAATCACTAAGGTCATTGAATCCACATCACTGAGTTAGACGACCTTTGAAACCACTTATCTGCAGTTTCTCCACTTACAAGAGTTCACAAAACATAACACAGAGCAAGAGTCTGGCTCATGGTTGCAAGAGGCAGAGTAAAGAGGCAGACTGCTGTCAGCTGGGGGTTAAAAAGGCTGCTGTCATCCATTGGCCCAACCTCGAGGTAGCAATCTACTTGAATGGTCCAATCCCAGCTGTCCACCTGCTTACCATCACATCTAAGCACGTACACACTAAGGTGGAATAACAAAACATCGTAAATTAAAATGACAAATATGACCCAGGTTCATAAAACTGTCCACTTGTTTGTCCAGTACTGTGTGATGTTGACCTGTTCCCTTCCTCTGGTCACTTTGTCCCTTCTCTTCCTCCTCCTCATTCTTCCATTCCCTTCCACTTTGTTGTGCTCTGTTACAAAATATCAGCTACCCAGCACCCGGGTTAAAATGTCCCTGCATTTGCACTGTTCTTTTGAAAAACATGGTTTTCCAGTGTTCCACGCCCACACTGCACAACAAACCTGCAGGTTAATCCGGCCTGCTAATCGCTCCCCACAGTCTCAGCTCCCCCACCCGCCTCCTTACAGATTGAAGTTTCAAGTATTATAAACAGTTTTAAAAGGAAAAATGACCTTACTGACTGCTTTACAGGATGAAGTAACACTGGAACAGTTAAGATTAAGATTCAATAGTTACCACAGGGCCCTGCAGGGGCTGTGTTCTATTAGATTACATTTTGCTCTGACTTGCAATGTTTTTTTAAGAAACATAAGGCACCACTTTTTGAAGCAGCCTTTGAGATATATTCTTTTCTTTGTTTAGTTCCAGAAGTGAAATCAATTTGTCCATAAAAAAACCAAATCAATAGAGCTATTACTTCAATAAGCACAACATTGTTCAAAAAAGCCTTCAGCGGCACCATGGTGCACACTTTTCACCATATGACGAAGTAAGAATAACCAATCCTAAAATCTCTGCTAAGCCTGACATCCACTGGTGTACACATTTACATTTAGGTATGGTAAATCTTTAATCTTAACACTTAGTCTCAGCAAATTACTTCAAAAATTCACATTATTTAGAAAACACAAAAGAGAAGGGCCATTTTATCTGGACGATAGCTGTCAATTAAAGAACTACCAACAGCTTGTAGTAAAACGCAATACAAATGCATGTATACAATGATTACTTAAATGTATATGGACCAATTTCCAACTATGTTAAATTGCCTAAAGTTTAAGACACAGGGGCTGGTGGAATATGTGGGGCAGTGTCAGAAGAAGGTCACTGAGTGGGGTATGTACTTTGTTTTGCACATAAAAGCCTCTGGCTGTATTGTTATTTAGTTTAGCTTGGTGCTGCCTTTGGGTGTCCCAGTCAGTTACTTTGGGTTTAAAAAAAAAGTGTTTAAATAAAGGTTTTCAAAGATGTCTGCTGGGATCAAGGAGCACAGAGCTCCCTCTGCAGCAGTTTCTGGGAGTACTCCTCACTACTCACTTCAAGGCTATTAAAGATTTAAAAAGTAAACAGCCACACACAGCATTTAACTACTAATGTGGTTTGAAAAAGCAAATACAGAAAATGAATCCATGTGATTTAACAGATGTTTCCATTTTACAAGGAGTTGTAAAGAGATGGCACTACATCAGATCTGTATTGTACAAATATCCATAGTCAATGTTGTAATAACAAGGTTCTGCCAGATGGTGGCGGTGTAGATCCATATCTGAGCTCCCTCACTGGTCCACAGGTAAGAACAACTCATTCACTACTGATTATTTATTTATTGTGAACACTGGAGATTGATACAATACAAATGAGTTCAGTTCAGATACAGATCACAAATTAACAATAAATTATAGACTTCTGGTTTATTCTGAAAATGTGTGATCTCTTGTAAAATCTGTATACCAAGATTCCGCGTAACCTTTTAATGTAAGCAAGTTAAATCGGCATTTATAGTATTTCATTATATAGTTCATAGTATTTTTAACATTAGCAGACAGCATTATTAAACTATCTAAACATCTCACAAAAAACACATAAAAATGCCGGACAAGTTTTTGAAAAAGTCTCACTTACATGTGAATCCTGCGTCTTTCCTGCATTTCTACTGCAGACAACTCTTCTATGAAGACAGAACACAATAGCAGTGTCTCTCGACCAACTACCAACTTCCAATTATCGTTCCCTTTGCCTCCTCTTGGGGTTGGAGACATAGTATTAGTCCGGCAAACATCCAATAACAACATCTCTACGGAACAACAGGAACTACAAAACCTCAAGAGAGGAAAAACCGGTGAAAAATAGGTTCAGTCAAACATTCTTCTAGGTTTAACACATTCTCAACACTTCTTCGAAGTTCAGCTTTCTAAATGTTGTTATCTTGATTTGAAAGTTAAACACTGGCTCTTTGCATATGCGCCGTGTACATGTTTATGGTAACTCTTGGTTTTTTATGCCGTTTGAACATTTTTATGCATTGAAGCTGGCAAAGTGGAGAAAAAAGTCAAGGTATTTGGTGTAGCAGTTTTAAACATTTATACAATACACTGTATAGTTAGAAATGTAGTTTGTATGTACAAAAAGTGGTAAATAATAATAGATAACCTCTATCTCGGACCAGCATTATTCAGCCCCTCATAGTCCACTTACTAGGTTAATCTGAAGCTTTCAACCACATCTCGGGGCTTTCCATCAGCATTGAATATTAAATAAGTATTGGATTGTTAAATGAGTTGATCCGGTCTTTATCAGAAGATCATGTGCCGATGATGAGAGTGAAATGTGGTGGAAAGCTCCAGAAAAAGTACTTTAAGTGGATGAATTGAAATTCATTTTTGTTTTGTCCCCCTTTTAAATCAAGTATGATAGTCATGATCATGAGTACAAGTATTATAAACAGTTATCAGGTGATATCCTGTACATAAACAGCACACAGTGCCATTCAGGTGCAATAGAGTATTTGTACAAATATGTTGATAGATCTATTTATTTCCATTACTTTAACAAGATTGATTTAATATTTAATATATTTGTATGTATATTCTTTTGTTTCAACAAGACAGGCATTTACAAACTACAAAGTTTCAGAGCACAAGATTAAAATGTAAACATTTAAAATATTTACATCACACTTGTGGAAAAATGGACTGAACAGGCTGTGAAGTAAATTTACAAAACATGGCCGTGTGTGTGTGTGTGTGTGTGTGTGTGTGTGTGTGTGTGTGTGTGTGTGTGTACATGCATTTAGATAGAAATTATATTACATTCACAGTTGCAGAGGAAAGGTGGGCTGGGAGAGAGAACATATTGGCCATATCACCACTAGATAGAAATAGATACAAACACTGAGAATTTCACCAGCTACTTATTACTACTCTAATAGAATGTACTCTCTCTCTTTCTGTCTCTCTCTCACACACACACACACATGCACACACATATAGGATGTGGTCTACGAGCGACAGCAGCCAGCAGTCCTCATTTCTTTATCGACATACTCCTTCAGCTGAAACTTTGGCTCATCAGGCTCCTTCATGGTCCTGTGCTTCAGTTCTCTGAGAAATAGATAAAGAGAAACACAAGGATGTTTACTCCACTACCAACAGGTGGCGACACAGCAGCTTGCCCTCTATTTCCGTCTTATACAACATCACAACAACGTTGTGTGTTAATGCAGTGGCAAGTAGGTACTATTTAAAAACCATGTTTGGTGCACATTGATGAAGTCCAGCATGGTCTGACTTCACCATCAAAGGACACTGAAAACTGTGAATTTGTAAATAGATGTTAAATTGTGCTTTTGTCTTTGCCATCAACTTCAAATTATTCAGTCAATAACTGTTAATTGTGTCCCTGTTGTTTTTCCACATTGGTTTTATCGTCTTTATCTTCCGGTTGAATCGCTGGAGTTTCAACAGTAGCAAAGTGTTTTTTGTGACTGATGGAAAGAAGCTCCAAATATGGAATACTGCTCTACCCTGGGTGTTGTCTTTAATGTGTGATTGACAAGTTATAAAACCTCACAGATTGGCCGCTGGCCCCCAGATTGCACAGGTGCCGAAGATACATATACATATGTAAAGATACACACACAGAAATGTGGTGAAATGTTTTTACAATTAGATTATTAGCTAATATACTTTGTATATATGATGCCACTAGACTTATTTTCCCGCTTTAAAATAATAGTATGACATTTTGGGAAATCCACTAATTGGCTCTTGTCCAAAGTAAGATTAGAAGGTCGATACCACTTTATCCTCTTCACTACAGCCTATCCTAGAACTCTGTCAAGTCCAGGACCTTTTTAACATCCTTTAATTGATTGATTCTAAAATGTTGATGTTTTATTTTTATCATTTTATTTTCTTACTGTATATTATATACTGTATATATTTTGTCCTAAATATTTATTACAGCTTACCCTAGAACTTAGTCAGGTCGATTGCCTTTTAAACATCCTTTTAACATCATTTTGTAAATGTGGTTGTTTCCTTTTAAATTGTCTTATTTTACTCCATTGCTGTATGTCTTTTCTTTTAATTGTACAATGCATTGGGACCATGCTGCATGGTCTGTACTAAATAAAACTGATTGGCTGATTGACTTTTGTATCTATCCATTAAGGAGACAGCAATAGCTTAGCTCAAAGACTGGAACCAATGAGGTAAACTACTAGACAGGCTCTGTTCAAAGGTAACAAAATCCACCTACCAGCAACACCTAAAGCTCACTAATCAATGCTAAGCTAACCAGCTGGTGGCTGTATCTCCATATTTATCTGATATATCTGTCGCATGACAGATAAATGGATCAGGAAGGAAGGAAAACGGAAAAAAGCTTCAAGATACCACCCTGATAAAGGAGAACTAGCCAAACATGTTTGTTGAACATAGCATGGTGTACTGAAAAAAAGACAATTAAAACACATTAATAGATGTACAGTATGATGCCCCACTTTGTCAGTGGTTCAATATTACGGTAGTGAATGAAAAGTGTAACAATGGACAATTTGTTATTGTCATGCCATTGTTGTGGTTTCCATGTGAATCATGCCTTTTGCAGTTTTTTTTAATTGCTTTTACTTTAAGTGTTGTGTTTTGTGCAAACAAAACACCACCAAAATGAAATGAATTAAAAAATGATGGGGTGGAAGAGATAAGAAAGTGGAAAAGTGACCGATGAGGAGTGGTGGAGAGAAGAGAAAAAAAAGAGAAAGCAAGATATGCAAAAACTGAAAAGATGTTAACATGAGGACAACCAGCAAAGAACCTGTCTCATACTTTGTATCTGCAGGGTGTTGTGTGCCAGGCTGTCATGCTATTCTTGGCAACACCCCATCATGCCAGCCTGTTACCATAACGAGGCTATAAATGTAAAGCAACTCCCACACACACTGTCCAACAGTACATGGTTAAGTGAAAACACAGTTAAAATAGCATCCTTGTTATATAAAAAAAATATAAAACAAGCACAACTATTAGATGTTTTTGTTGTCAAGATACACTTTTGGTTTAGATGCTGATTTTAACAGCTAAATTTGTAACTTGTGTCCCCTGTGTATTTGGGATTTCCATTGCCACACCATGGCCACAGTGAACACATGCAAATCATTATGTAAAAAACAAACAAACAAAAACTTTTTTTAAGATAAGCACACCAGCCATTTTGCTCTCTCTGTCTTTTAAACTTGTTTCTCTTTGGTAGTTGTTGCAAAAGTCTTCCATCTTCCAACCAGAGTTTTTCAAACCAAAAGGTAAAAGACCTCATGTAGCTTTACACAAGAATATAATGCCTGTTCACCAGTTGAGAGAGAAAATTATTTGTCTATTTGTCTCAGAGTCGGAGTAACACTGCAGCAGCAGGTAGATGATCAAATGTCTACAATGGCCTCATCTGTGCAGCTATTTATGAAGTTTATCTGCCTTAGCACTGATAGCTCAACTGAATATTTTCAACCAGAGCAGCTGGAATAGACAACAGGTCTATAAGTTGTTGGGTGTCTAGTTTGATTCAACACACTGCACTGATGTGTTGCCTTCTGGTTGTTGGACATTCATCTTTACAGTCTCTGTTCATTAACCACTACCCAGTTACTGTTGTTACACCTTTCTGCTCTAGGAGATGAGCATGGATTTTGTTGGCTGAAATGACAACTGTCGCTAGAAGGATTCATCAGCTGTAGCTGATGAATAATGCTAACGCTAAAAGCACAAACAGACTCTTTACTTGTGGGTTATGGTGTCATTACTTCATGTTTTACCACTGATATATCTGTGACATGTTTCATGTGTAACAGTAGCAAAAGAAGAGAGCTTTCATACTGACTCAGGAATGATGGTTACACAGTGAGATATCTTTATAGAGTTTGCTAACATTGGCTTACATTAGCCAAACCCTGAGTGGACTGAACTGAGAAGGCGTGTGTGTTAATGCGTACTAAATATAATGTTAAACTGCTTCTCTCAAAAGTTACACAATCTCACTTTAACGTTTTTCGTCTACTGCTCATGCTTGAGTTCAGCTCTTCCTCCAAGTTACATAGCTCTGCTCTTTATATTGTGCTGTGTGTGACTCACTTGGCCACTGCCATGAAGGCCAACTCCACATTCAGTCCAGATTTTGCACTTGTCTCCATGAAGGGCACCCCAAACTCCTGCACAGAGAAACAGAGAAACATCTGTTACTAGATATGTGCTTGTGATGCATATGTGGACTTGGCACTCGTGTATCTCTTTTCCTTATGAGGATGAAATCCCCTGATGCTGACAGAATGACGAGATTTATGGTTAATTTAGGTTTGGGTATTTAGGTTTACAGCTAGTGTTTTAAGTACCTGGAGCGGGGTTTCTGCCTTTCTGCCAAAAACTAATTTTCTCCCATCTTTGTCGTAATTTATAACAAAGAAAAAGAACACAGTATGAAGTTGATGAAAGATGCTCCCAGGTATAGTAATCTCATTCAGTGTTTGTGTTTACGTCAATATTCCTGCTGTGTGTGTCTCTAATTTGACAGATGCAGTGCTTCTGCCAATCTATTCCCTACCACTTGTGTTCGTATTTACTCTAACACGCATCTCAGAGCTTATCTGAGTGAAACGGGCTGGAAAATTAAGTTAGCAAGTCCCCATCATTTATTCCAAACAATAACATTATGTGCCTCCATGAATACATAATTACACACACTAATCAAGACATAACAGCTACATTGGGGGAGTTTAGGGTCCACATGACTGCGTGGGCAGATTACTGAATAGCATGTCTTCCATGCTTGTTACATGTGTCAAATTGCATGTGGATGTGTGCGAACCTCACCTTTGCCAGTTTCTCTCCCTCTTCTCGCTTCACCACCCTCTCATGTGTTGAGTCAGCCTAGAACACATTGGACACACAATGTCATGTTAGAAACTATGGCTCACAACCCAAGGCTGTGTCACACAGTGTCCAGAGAGTGGTTAATGCTAATGAGGATGCTGTCCATGTTTAAATCACTATCAAACTGTCTTATATGGCACAAATTTAAGAACAAGGTTTTTCTTTGCGGCTTTACCAGCTGCTATAACGTTCTTTGCACATTTTGGTTTCTACTTTAACGAGCAATGAAAAAAAATCAATACATACAAGCAGAGGATTTGGACATAAATGTCAGAAATAAGATATTATCTAAGATGTATTTTCATAAAAACACTAAATTTAGCTTAAGCTAAACTGCTTTTTGTTGACTTGGAGGCAGGAGAGCTCCACAAAAAGCTAAAAAAAATGAATACCTTCCCTCCCCTGCCTCATTCTAGTAAAAGTTGCTTTTTTATAGATTCAACAGACGTGGTGCGACTTAAGCATTAATTTGGAGATGTGTATTTGGATACCTTAGAAATTTCTGAATGTATCATTCACTCTTCCTTTAGCTATGTTTTGGTGTCCACCAACTCCTCAGAAAATTGTGTTTTGCTAATTGCTAATGTTAAATGTCCAACTTCTGGGTGGGTTTATCCAAGTTTTTTGTTAAATATGGCTTGCTGTGGCTATCTACTGCACAGGATTCAGAAATTACGGTAAACGTTCTGTCATTATGAGAGGGGTTTTAGTCTCCACCAAGTCCTGAGAAAAAAATCTGTTTTTAACCTGTTAACGCTGCTAGATGTCAGACTTCCTTCAATAACAATATTTGGTAACTTGTCTGCCTGCCGTCTGCTGCTGGGCAGGTAGTGTATATGCTTGCTAACTACTATGGCTAGAAACGAGGTTGCTATACAGTGTTAACAAGCATTGCCTGTTTACACATCCAGCAGTCACAGAGCAAGAGCATTCATTTTTAGTCGTGTTCCAGTCCAGCTAGTGTAAGAAACACTCTTTTCTGTTTCACTAACTACCAACGTCTGAGAGCTTTAGCTAGTTCTTTAAGTCTAGTTCTTTAAGTAAACACTCCACTGTGTTCAGCAGCTAGCTGTTACAACATTCTTCGCTTTCCAGCCGCATACTTAAAACATCTGCCTGCTGAGGCTTGCACTGAGGTTGGCAAGAGCGGTGAGAGTTGACCAAAACAGTAAAGCCGAAAGCTACAAGATGCTAAGCTCCATTAAGCAGAGTGTAACTGCAGAGATGTGAGATTTTTCTGTGTGTTTGTCTCTACAAGCAGCTCAGATCACATTACACAGTCATTTGATACACTGCTAACATAAAATGACAAATATTGAGTTAAGATTTAATAAAGATTGTCATTACCACTCCCAAGACATTTTGTGAAATTTGAAAATCCAGTCTGCAATACAATGGATCAAGTACATATCTTTCCCTGCTTCCAGACACATTCATAAATTCATCCTTACACTCCAGCTACGACTAAACCTCCCTCCATGATCCCTCCTTCCCTCCTTCTATGAGTCCATCTGTCCATCCATCTCCCAGTGTTGGCAACAAGGTCTCACCTTGTTGCCCAGCAGCATGACGACCACGTCCTGCTGGGCGTACTCATAGATCTCTGTCAACCATGCCTAGAGATGGAAAGAGAGCACAAAGAGTGGTGAAGGAATCCAAAACGGGAAAGGATAGAAGGGAAGGGAGAGAGCACAGAGGAGTCGGGCGTGATAGCAGCGAGGGATTGGAATAGTGGTGATAGAGGAGATAGATGGATTCACAGAGGAGAAAAGGAGAAAGACAAAAGATTAATTTAGTGTTCACTGGCTGCAATTCATCTTGTCTTCCCTCCCGATCCCCTCTTCACCCCTCTCCTCCTGCATTTTTCTCCATGTCCGTGTCTCTGAGGATCTCTGATAATCTGATACATGCACTTCCCTCAGAGAGCTCAACGTTAGTTCACTATTGCACATCATGTTTTGCTGCACACATGAAAACAGAAGCTTAGACCAAATGTTTCCATCCCACTCTAAGACAACTTTTAGTCAAACTTTCGAATTGCCTAATGACCAGTGATGTCATTGAGCAGCTAAGAAACCGATTAAAGATGATGAAAGAGAGGGAGAGAGAGAAAAATGGTTGCAGTCCTTGTAGATCTGATTAGTATTGGACAAGTCATTCTTTACTGTCAGGTAATATTTCATAATTTCATCCACACAAAGAAAAATCTAATAAATGTACTTTGCAATATTTCAGCACACTAAAAAGAAGGCCACCATGAACCACTGCAGATGTGACATTTCTGGGAGTTGGTCATGGACAGGTATTATGCTTAAAACGACACTTGTTGCACCAGAGACTGACCTGCTTATCAAAAAAAGTCATCAGTAACATTATTTATTCGCAGCCTGATCCATGCCCCAGCCAGGCTGATATTGTTAGCTGATATTAGCTTATCACAGATACTTTAATAGCTGCGATTATGTCCAACGACAACTAACAGGAAATTGAGACACATACATGGCAAAGACCTGTTTGAGTTGATTTAGAAACTGTCAACATTGCATTGCTTGTCCACCATGGAGCATTGTTCATTTTTCCTCATTAAAATTTCCTGTTCAGTTTTTATCCCTTTACAATACAAAAAACACATTGAGAGGTTTTTTGACATATGAAACGGTGTAGCTCTCCAATGTCTGGCCAATTTAAGAGAGGGGGGGTGGATTGACATCTTCAGGACATAGTATTAAACTGTGCAATTTCCATTGTGTCCAATTGTTAATCTGCTAGCCACGCTAGATAACACAATTTATGCTTACAACGCTACGCACACTACTTCCTGTCCTGCCTGCTTTTGTCCACACCACACTAGTAGAGTGTGCAGAGTCTGCGTCTTTAGGCTGCGTTCAGACCGATTTCAGTCCTGTGTGAAAAACTCAGCCCTTTCATTCATTTGAATGAAGCCAGTCTGGTGTGCAGCTGCGGCGTCAAAACAAGGGGCTTCAGCAAAACCATGCAATGTTGTCTAGAAAAAAAAGTTGAACCAGGCTCAATATTTGTGTCGTGATGAGTCTTTAAACTTAATTAATCCAAATGGACTTTATGGATTTTATTTCATTGTCTCGCAGGTACCTCCAACAATATGTGTAATGTATTTAAAGTTGACCAAATTACAAAATGAATTCTTCCAGACTAAAATTTGTGTTAAAGTGTAAAAGCGTCTAACATGGAACACTAAAAGTCTCCACCGTAATCCAAACTAATGAAATGCATTAATATTTGCATAATTTAACACAGTTAAAGATGAAAAAACAAGCCACAGTACATGTGAAAACCCCTTCTGGTTTCAACCAGACAGGATTTACTCCTTATTAATGGTATTTATTTAGCTCCAATCCCCCAGAAAGAAGTACATGTGGCTTAATAGTGTGACCATGAGTTAAATAGTAATGCAGGCTACAATGATTTACATTACAGTAGAGTACTGCATATTTCTAATTAGCCCAGATGATTATGGAAATCATTTCAGTTATGGTAATTACTGTCCCTTAACATTCTCTGAGCAGACACTGTATGTTTGTGCTTTTCTATATGTAATTAAATCTGAATCCAATCTTACCTTCAACCTGAAAAGTGTTTTTTTGCCAGCTTGAACAGTGAGAGCGTGAAGATACTAAATAATGAGCCAAAGAAGATCACAGGATTTGCATGAACTTTTCAGCAAGGCCCAATTTTTTGTTCACAGGATATCGTGAAGGACAATTAGCTTTTCTGAGATTCTGCTATTAAGCCTGGATAAGAGTGAGAGGACGATGGGGAAAGGTGTAATGAAATGGAGAGCTTATGCAATAGTGAAGTCAGTGTTTAAGAGCGGTTCAAGGTTGTGTCAAAACACCTCTCCTGGCAAAGAGAGGAGAGCAGGAAGGTTATGCTGTTATGACATAAGCGGAGAATGGAGTGACTGCACATTAAAAACTTTGTTATGGGTCTCCAGATAAATGACACTAAGTGAAAAAAGTACAGCAACAGTGAGCACATGATAGACACTGATGTGCAGGTCAGATATTTAATGGTTATATAAGATACTGCGTAGATTATCAAAATGATCAAAAACATCATATACAAAAACAAACAACGTGAACAATGAGTAGACTACTATTAACAACATGGTGACATTACAATGGTGACATTACAGTTTACAAAGTAAATGGAAGTGCAGTTTGTTAAACAGGTCTACGTCACACTATATTGTGCAAGAGAATTGTTTGTGCCACTGACCAGTAGCAAGACATCTCTCTCAAAATGGAGGAAGTCTGTAGCTTATTAGCTGCATTGCAACATTGACTTTTATCTAACAAGTTATGAGACAGAAGATGATGGACCAAATACATGTTTAAAATAAACTGTGTGAACTTATTGTCCCATTAGCAACCAAATTAAATCAAAAAGCTGCAACTAAAAAAAAACACAAGGGCTAACTCACATGGCATGTTTGCAGTTAGCTCACCAACAACAGTAGCTTACCAACTAGCCCTGCGCCAGCTCTATAGTAATGTTACAGTTCACTATGTACATGTTATTAATAGTATTTACCGTTATTTTTTTGTATATAGTGTTAATGATCATTTTGATAATCACCTCAGTTCTTAGATTAGTCGTGTTAGCTAGTCATTCCTAGTAATACTGTTGTGTTAAGGAGTAACTTTTTTTCTGTTTTTTCATACTCATTGAACCTTTTTATTCCAAAA
Source organism: Lepomis macrochirus (assembly GCA_024633595.2). NCBI lineage: Eukaryota > Metazoa > Chordata > Actinopteri > Centrarchiformes > Centrarchidae > Lepomis > Lepomis macrochirus. The sequence continues at coordinate 22,632,877 of JALXJV020000023.1, read as the reverse complement.
CAGACTCTTAAGAGCATTCATAAATTTCATTCTTCGAAGTTTCACAATTAAAGGTTCTGATATCTAAAATAGGCCCCTGATTTCATAAACTGATGCAGCAAGCAGTGATCGAATAATGTGGATGATGTCATTACTTTCATTTAGGCATTTTGTTAAGACATTTACAAAGAACTATGAATCTTAATTTGCTCCTTGTGACATTTTATATTCGCAGGAAGCCTTCCTTAAAAAAAGGATTTCTTTGATCATTTGCTGGCAAACCTGAGGGCTATCAGTGTGCAAATCTCTCCATTTTCCACAGAGCTGTAGCCTATTGTACATCTCCGCAGAGCCGCTTTCTGTGCTTACCTATTGTGAGTAAATTTGTCAACTTCTAAAACAAAAAAATAAACATCATTCAAAATCATTCTCCTGCTGCAATATTCCCACCTGATAGTCTTTTCATTATAAACAATTTTCCTTCTTAAACATATGGGTTCTATTTCAAATACTTTTGCCTAGGATTGTAGAAATAAAGTAAATATATATTTTACTGAAACGTTCCCAGCTTGGATTTTAACAGTGATGTGCTATACAAAACAAAAATAACCCCAAACATAACATAAGTAGAGATGACCAGCTGGGCAGAGAGCATTTCAAGCATCAATAAGCACATATTGATCGCTTCTGACTGGCTGGGAGCGAAGGTATATATTTCATTGCTATTGAACAAAACTGCGAGAGAAAGGTCACATCTCTCTCACACTCACAAATACTGTATAACACACACACACACACACACACACACAACACACACACACATTTCCTCCTGCCTCTCTTTTATTCCTCCGCTCTTTTTCCCTCTCTCTCGGTGCGGTAATCCCCCTCGTCTACAGGTTTACAGTATTCGGCGCTCCCTCCCTGGGGGTTTACATCACTTCATTACACAGAGATTACTGTACCAAGCCCTAACCTAGCAGCCCCACTCTCGACAACATGCGAACCTTCCAATTACTCACACAGTCTTTAAAGACATCGGCGGCCTGTGGGTGGATTACAGGGAAGTCAGAGAAGGAACGTAGCTTCTGAGCTGAAAGTGATAAAACTTCAAAGGACTTCGCCGTCAACATAAGCATTAGAGATCATACAGTAGCCTATGTGGGAGCACAGGAGGAGGACACGTGAATATGTGTTGGTTTACATGTGATAGCTTGTGACAGGCGGTCAGATTTAAACCTTTGGTAGAGCTTTCAGTTGACGCTTTGACTTTGTGTACAACCACTGAATTTTGTACAGAGGGAGACTGAATGTCCAGGCTTTGGGCTTATAAAAAGGCTACTGCAGGAACACGTGATCAGTTTTCAGGGTGCTTATTTTTAGCTGTCAGTGAAGACCCAAACAACTTCAGAATGTGACAAGAGGGCAACCTTAGCCAAGAAAAAAAAGGTTCTATAAAACCAATTATAGACAGTGTTGGCAGCGGTCACCAGAAGTCACTAGATAATGTCACATCCTCATTTGCATAGTTGCAACAGCCTTCTATGTGGGTTTCAAATTGATAAGCGAAAAAGTCTATATTGGTTGTACCAATACATCTCCAAAATGCACCATTTCTAAAGAAATACTGCCGTGAGTGTGGGTTGCACAAGTATAAAACCATTTTGTCAATATTACAGCACCTATGGCTTCTTTAAATGTTTTTGGTGGGTTAAGTTTTTTGTTTGTATTGAAAATTGGTGCAGTCACCAGACTACCAGAGTCAGAAATTTTACATATAGAGTGGCATTAGAGGGGCATATTTATCATTCCTATTCTTCTCCTATTCTAACTTTGACAACAACATAGGTGCACAGCAAATGAACACCTCCACAACACATGCAGGTTGAGTGTGTAGCAACTACAGCCATGCTACAATAGCAGCGCTGTAAGGTTGTATTTACGCACAGCAGTGCTTTGAGCTAAATGCTAATGGTGGAATGCTAACATGCTTACAATGACAATGCACACATGCTTGTGTTTAGCAGGTAGTGTTTACCACCAGAGCGCAGCTGAGGCAGATCTGAAATCTGATTATGGTGACAGATAAGCAATCAGGGGATCACATAACAGAGTTCAACCTGAGAGGGACGTGAATGTCTGTACCAAACTTTATGGCAGTCCATCCACTAGTTGTTGACATCGCAGTCTCTGGTGGCTTGAAATGTTTTTCCCTGCAGCTGCAGCTGAGTTTGTGAAGCAGAGAGCGGTTAATTATGACATGCTTGAAAACAAATGCCAGTAATTGGTGTTTATCTGCAAAAAGGCCTCACTTGATTTGAGGCACCATGCGGAGAAGGCAGTCTAAACGCATCCAAAACAATGAGACTTTATTCTGCACAGACAATAGAAATTAAAGGAATTTCAGATGTGGCACTCACAGCATTGAAAAGTTACTTTTGAAAGACTCAACAGCAACTTCCTTCTAAAAAACAATGTTCTGGTTATTCATTTATCACAGTGGACAGTTCTCACTTGTATTGTCTTTGGTCAAAAACTGGAAAAAGTGGGAGAATAATATGGTCTTTTATTTATTTGAAGTGGAGTTGATGAACCCTTTAATGAGAATAGAAAATCTTACAGTGAGGTCGTAGACTTGTACATGATCAGGTTTAAATGTCTTCAAGCTGCGTGAATTTTGTTTCTCATGAACAAATATACACTTGCTGCTCTTACTTCATGGTATTATGAAAACAGCTGTTAATCAACCATGAGTGATGTGTGTGTGTGTGTGTGTGTATAGGTGTGTGTGCTCACATGTGAGTCTGTGTGAAATGGGATCTCGGAGGGTTTCTAGGCGTTAGTTTGAGGAAGCTGTGGTCAGATTTAGGGTGGGTTGTTGGGTGGGGGAACACACACACGGAGAGAGTGACATTAAGAAAGAGATGAGAGAAAGAGATTAGTCCCGACAGGACGAGGACCAAGATCAACACAGCTCCGGCAGGTAAACAATGTTTTACATTTCATATTCACATCTTCTACACAGATATCCATATTGTGACTGTCAGTGTTCATTTTTGAAGTTTTGGGGTGTAATAATTTGACGTTTTCAAGTTACAAACTCTTTTGAGAGAATTTCTAGTTTAGTTATTTAGTTTGCATGTTTATGGACATGTGCAGTACGATGGTAGCTCAATCAAACCAACTACCTTATTTATATAGATTTAAAACAAGAGAATCTAACTTTTGAGAGAAGAAATAACACAATCGTCCTCTTCCACGTGAAAAGCTGAATTCATAAGTAATACAATTCATTACACTCTGGGGTTTTGCAGCTACAACCTTACATGGCCTGGTTTGCTAACTTATGGTGGCTAGCTATCGTTAGCAGAGTTTAGGCTATTATATGGATGTATAAATGGCATTACTGAGTCAGTTTGCCTACTCTATGACTATTTTCCATTTACGCTACTGTTACAGTAGCTTAGCATTTCAGCTAAAAACTGAACAGTAGCTGGAAATTTATATATTTGTACAACTATATAAATGTCATTATTACCTCTTCAAATTGAAACAGCTGAACTTCTGTTGATCGGCAACATCCTTTTCAAAGTTCACATTACTGACGGGCGTATCATAGCAGCAAATGTCTCTGTTGTGAAAAGACATTGTGAAACATGTGAAACTTGATTTGAGAAGTCAAGATGGGCGTCTCCTGTTCCTCTTTTCAATATTGAAACATCCCCCCCTTCCTCTCACTTTCTGTATTTCTCTTCACAGGGTTTTTAGTGCTCACTAGACCTGACAAACACTGAGTTCTCACCCCTTCAAGCAAGATGAATACATGTTCCATTGCTAGCCCAGTCCGTTCTAATTGTAGCCAAGTTAAGTGTGGCCAGATGAATAAAAATGTGTCTAATGCAAATCACGTGAGCCTCATGGCAAAGGACTGCAAGAGTAGACAAGGACCAGGACATGCCACAGCACACAGCCAGGGGCCCAGAGAGCGCCCTTCCTCAAGAGTCTCCACCTCTAGTGTAGCACCTCGCTCTCATCAGCGCCGGTGGTCAGCTGATTTTTGCAAGTGTGGGACCTCCCCTGTCATTATTGTCAAGAAGAACAAGAGGGAACCACAACCTCCTCAGCGTGGAGTCTCCCTCCTCCGACTTCACCCGACATCCCATTCTTCAGTCAAACGCTACTCCTGCCCCCCCACTGGGTTCTCTGGATCACCAGGTCCCGCATCCTCCTCTTCCTCCTCATCCTCCACTTCTTCCTGCTCCTCTCCTCCTCCTGTCCAGACGTCTGTCATAACGGGCCATGACCCTTTAGGGTGGAAGTTGCGGCCCAAGTCCAGCTCCATGTCCCCCCAGGCTCGCAATAACAGGCTGTCTTTGCAGATTTCCCTACCTGTCATTTTTCCAGACCCCAAATCCGGTTCTGCTTCTAACCCTCAATCAGACAACACTCCTAATCCAGAGCCCTCCCCTAAAACCAAACCCCCCCTCAGACCCAAACCACCCCGCCGTCACCACTCCGACTCCTCAGCCTTCCTCAGATCTCCGGCGGCCCCTCTACCTGTGGTGACACTTGACGAGCTGTGCGGTGTGCAGCTACGTCGAGTCTCCCTTTCAGATGAGTCTGACGATGTCTTCGGCGAAGGGAACGCAGAGGAGGTGAAGGTCACCACTGGGCCACGCAAAACACCACCACCCGTTCCAGAAAAAACTTCCATGGCAAGACAAATAGCGCAACTGATTGCTCATTCGCGCAAACGCTGTCGTCCTGTTATAACTAAAGCTAAAGAAAACATCTACACCAGTGTTATAAAGCCAAAGCCTAAACTTTTACACTAGACTGAGGACCACAGCAGACTGCACGCGAGAAAAACTGGTAGGTACTCATGAAAATCTCCCGATAATTAGCTGCACACTGTACCTCAAATTATGGTTAGTTAAAGGCCTAATCCAACAATTTAGCATTGCACTTAAGTAAAGTAAACTTGTGAGAGACATATATAAAATATTGAATCTTCTCCAATTAATAGATGACATAGAATAATGAATTCACATATACTGGTGCTGCACTCTAGTGGCACTGTTCTGGACCAAAATACAAATACAGCTAAGGGAATGTAGTATGAAGGCAGAACTGAACATGAAGACAGTACTTAAAGGTGATTGACAATATGTAAAGCCTGTGGTGTTGAGCATGACCATCCTCTTTGGAACAGGCTACAAATTGAATGGCTAAACATCACTGTTTGGTGGAAATATTGATTATACAAACTGATGATAAGTATTATACATATGCCACTAGGGCTGGTGATAAACTGATGGGATCAACTTAAATAATTAACATCCTTCAATGTACTTTGGTGGTGGCTTGTTCTACTTTTATTCATTATTGGTCAAGCATTAATTAACAATTGTTTTAACTTCTTTAGATGTAGCGCTAGGATTAGAGTTGCGTAGAAAAAAAAAAGAGTTTTTCTAAACAATAATTGCAGATGAATAAATAAAGATTGTCCTCCAAGGAGGGGGAGTGGAGTTGGGGAATAAAAGTAACTGGTGATGTACACATTTAAACTAAGGATGGTCACAGCTGTTACAGCAGACTTTCAGTCCGTATGTTGGGATCAAGCTCTAGAAACTCTGGATCCTACACTTCCCATAATCCAACATGATTGTATCTTTGGTCAAGACTCTCCATGCCAGCCACATGCACCAGTTTGTGATGCAAGGCTATATGTTAATGTGTCGTATCTTAGCTTAAACCCATACGATATCATCCAGGTTGCTTTCTTTAAAAAGGGCCCTCCAGGGCCATGGACGACTATAGAACCACATTTACAAACTCCGTAGTAAGCCTCATGATGAGTAAACTCATTGTCAACACTGTCTTTAAAGTTAGCAGAAAATCTAATTGTAGATGGCTGCGTGCCTTTCAACTTGATTAGCTTTTGATTGATTTCCTTTACTGTGTGCTGAGAGGAGAGGAGGGGCTTTACAGTGTCGGTCAATAGTAACAGCATTTGCTGTGTTTCAGCAGGGCTGCACCTGGATGCCAGCTGCAACAGAGATAGACCCACTCCATGCTTCCCTGGCTGAGGAGACTGAGAGGAGACCTGAGATTACTGTATGTCCTGGAGATTGGACATCATGGCCCATTCGCCTCATTTGAAGAGTTTGAGGTCTAAGATTTCTAGAGTGTAAAACACACTTTTCTAGTCTCCTGACACATTTGCATGTTGTACTATTTGCATGTTGTACCTCTCCAATGTATATTACTGTTGAATGTCTGCTGTAAATATTTGGCCACAACTTCTCTCTGTGGTGGAAACTGCGGGAATACTTGTGAAAGAAACACACCCTGTTGCAATTCTAGTTGCTACCAGATAATAAATCACATTAATTTCTTTTTCCCATTTACTGTTGTATATTTGCTTTTATGCAGTGTATGAAATTTGCCTGACGTGTTTGTTGACACTAGATTACTTATGACAGCAGATATGATTATTCTTTGTTGTAAAATGAATACATTTGAACTTATAGGCATAGTATTTGTTGCTTAATGGATTAGTTGACCAAAAGGAAATAAAGTGACACCAATAAATGATTAATCGAAGTAGGTAAAAAAATATATATATTTCAGTTAACGATTTGAATCTGGGATACCTTGTCAAATACAAATCCTATTCTTTCCTGTCAAATAAAAGCAAACCATTCTGGAAATTAATTAATGGTATTTCTACATTAGTTTTGATATTTTATTGATGATTAAACAGTTAATCAATTATCACAACTATACATTTACTGGAGCCATGTAAGTGTAGGAATTGGATTACCTTTTTCTAAATCAAATTTCAATTTCCATGGTTCTTTTGTTTTGTTTTCTCAGCTGTCCCCATGGTCTGACACTCTGCCTCTGACTTCACAAAGGTGCAAGGTGCTGACAATCTTGTTGCTTATCTCAGGTCACTGAAATAAACAACAAAAAGCTTAAAGTTTACAGACTGTCTAATCACAAAGAAACAACTGCTCATGCAAAAATCACTGGGGAAATAGCAAAAACTCTGCTATCACTCTGCATATAGAGCTGCATTGCAGCTATAGACAATACCAATACAACTTACTCACCAAAGCCAAGCAATACTCATCAGTATTCACATGGCGTGTTTTTACAGCAGAAACAGCGGTGACAAATTTTACAATTAGGATGACTGAGTGGATCCAAAAGAAAATGCTAAAATGACTAAACAACATAAATCCAGACTGTGCAAATTAGCAGCTAAAGACCAACACTTCTTCTGTTGCTTCTGCCCAGGTTTTCAGACAGTCCCTTGTATGGGTCAAGCTCCAAAAACACTGGATCATACACTTCCCGTAATCTAACATGATTGCATCCACCTGATTGTGACGCAAGGTTTTCCGTTAAGAATGTCTTCTAGCTCATTTCCCATTCTGCCCCTTAGTTGAACATGTTACAAGTCATAAGCTCACACCAAGATAACCATCAGATAAGAAAATATAATACCACTGATCTCATGAAAATGTCAGGGGAGTAAACGCTCAATATCTGTATAGTGTTTTTCTAGTCTTTGCAAACGCCGATCTTCCTATTAATGGGCAACCCGCCCCAACTCATGAGCCACAGCCGCGGCACAGTGACCCTTTAAGATTTCGGAAGCTCTTTCAGAAATTTTTATCTAAAAAAATGATATAACAGATTTTATCTCCTCTATTTTCTATGGAACTATAGTACAGTATCTTCATCCTGAAAGTTAATTCTTGCTTTTGGGATTAGTGTGAGTGACAAAATAATAATAATAATAATAATAATAATAATAATAATAATCTCAACTCAAAGTCCACTTAACAGCATCACCGTGCTGGAATGTGAGTGGACCTTGAGTTGAAATTATTTTGTCAAACATCTATGATACCATCTCTTGATTATTCTTACAAACTAAAATAAATTAAGTGGGTGTACTGTCTAACTGTGAGCACTATCTCAGGTCATTGACTCATTCCCTATAATTAGTACCAAAATACATCATCGTGATCAGTGAAATTATAATCTGTTATGATGCCCCTAAAATACATTATTACTAACCAATGTCTGGCTGCTGAAAATCTTGAAAATTTGACAGAACTGAGCACAAACATTAGCTGCTTGTTGACCATGGTTTCCTTATATGATTCTACTTTTCTGGTTGGTCAAAAATAATTCCAGCCTCATTTAAGGTTTTTCTCAGCTGTTAACTAAATGTTTACAGGAATAAAGCTTACTTAATGATTTTAATGTTTTTTTCATTTTAGAAGCAGATTCAGAATCAGCTTTATTGCCAGGTATGTGTACACATACGAGGAATTTGACTCAGGATTGTACATTGCTCACAATGTGCTTACTTAAACAATAATACAATAACAAAATCAGACACAGGCTACAGTATATTTCTTGATTAATATAACCTAATTAGACCTTGCCTGCTATATATTACCTAATAAAAATCTTATCACAGTGAAATATTTGGTAATATTTCAGCAGGATTTCGTGCAAAGAAATCTATCAGTGTACTAATAAAAGTGAAAGGTAAAAAGATGTAGACAGAGAAGCTTGGATGGAGTTATTTGTGTGAATCTGGGTTTTGTCCGTTGAGATGAGCCGCTGGGTGTCGAGCAGAGCGTAGAGAGATCTGCGCTCTAGGCAGGAAGCAATGCTGCAGGCAGATAAGCAGTGGGAAAGTTCATCATGCATACACATAAACACATACAGAGACCCCACACTGACAGACACACTCTATACCCCACCCTGTGCATGCTAATCTGAAACTGCTGCCTCTCAAATTTCCTCATTGGTTCACTTTTCACATTTTCTGTACTGTAAGTAATGTAGAAGAAACCTATGCTTTTGCATAAATCACAGTTGATTTTTTTATCATTTAACCTAAATCTCTCCCAATCTTAATTGGAAATGTAAATGTTTACACTGGACTCATCCTCTTTAAGAAACAAGAACCAGCAAAGAGGCATTATTGCGCAAAAATGTTAACATTAAGATCTAAAACTAGATAAATGTAAATATATGAAAGCACAAAAATATATTTCGTCATGTCCACTTCTTTTTAACTCAAAGACCTCTGACAAGTTTGTGATTTTGAACTCAACTCTTTGAGTTTTCAAAAGTTAAACTTTCATTAATTCATTGTATTGAGTATTTGAGACTTTTGTCAGATATGTGTGTGTTGATTGAACTCTGGAGTATGTAAGGTGAAAAGGTGAAAAAAAAGCAAGTGTGCTTCATTGAGTTTTTCCAGACTGAGTTAAAGTAGCATAATACGGTATGAGGCGGTCATGGATATTACTATTCAATTATTTGAAGGAGACTTCTAATCAGACTTTTCTAATAACAGAAAAACAGCAGATTTGGTCAATTGTTCAAAGACGCTGAACATGCAAAAAAACACTCATGTTTAGGTTATCCTGAGAAGTGTCCTATGATATTTACATTTAATAAGAGAAGTCGGATATGACTCCCAAGGATAAAAGTCACCTGTTTCTTCACTGGCGCTTTGTCTTATTAAGCTGATGATACACAGAGCAACTTTTAGAGCAATTGTGCAGGGCAACATTGTCGTCAGTGGTAATGAGTAAAGATTACTACCGTAATCCCCTTGATTTTGGAGAAGTTGGAGTCTGAGCTTAGCACGCAATGTATGCACTGTACAGGCAGAGGTGGTCAGGTTACAGTAAGTGGGATGTGCTAATCTAAGGTGCTTGCTGCTTTTCTGATGCAAAACTGAAACAAAACTGCATCGTATAAGAACGTGTTCTAAGATGGAGCTCAATTCAGTCCAGTGGAAGTTGCTCACTGGGTGTATTTGCCCAAAGTAAGTATTTTTTGGGCCCGCAGACAATGAGCACCGGAGCCCACCTCTGGCCAATTCAGTGAGAGCATGCTCGTTGGAGACTTCCTCTGGCTGAGCTTCCTGTTTGCTCCACACATAAATGAATTACATGAAATACAGTAAAGTAAAATACTGATAGGATTCCTCTAGACAGATTTTATTTGACAAAATGGATCAAATTTTGATAACAAAAAAGGGTCATTTTAGGGGGTTTGTGATGCTCAGAAATGTTTTTTTCCCCCATTGTTTTACACTTGTTCCTTTAGTCGTTATTGTGTATGACAAAGTCATGCGTCACATCATTCTGCAATTCCAAAAGTGGCCAATATACCACAATGGCATCACAGACCAGCGCTGTGCCTAGGAGCTTGCTGTACATCACAAGTGTTTTTTATTTTTATAGAAATTGCCTACTTAAAAAAATGAAAGACAGTAGATCAGAGATCGAAACTGAGTTTGAAACAGCGTCACAAACGTCCACCGCCTCGGGTCACTGTTCCGAGTGACAGAACTGCGACACACCCACTCCCTTCCCTGGAAAGTTGAGCTCACATTACGACAGTGTAACTGTGGCGGGGGCTGGATAGAGTACCAAACAGATGTGACTGATCAACAGTAAAGACAGTTTCTTAGAGACTATTATTAAAAAATTGTAAAAACGCAATTTTAGTTTCTTGCAGAACAACAGAATTTACACAAAATCCAAAGAAAAAGTTTGGTGCATGAACATCTCCACTCGCAAAAGTGATGTGCTGTTACTGGCTCATATTTTCCACATCTTAGAATGAGCCCAACCACTTCTAGGTTCACTGAGTGGAGGTGTCAGAATTGGTATAAGGAAAGAAAAAGGGGGTCTTCTTAAGGCATCTTACTGGCTTTATTTGGTGCCACCTGAGCACAAAGACACGCTTGGTGTGAATGAACCTCAGAACCTCATAAGTTTTCACACAAACGGATTAATAACTGAAACTTTAAGTGTGAAAAGGAACAAAAGTCTCAGGAGTCTAAATGAGACGGCTGGATGCACTCTGCCTCTGATGAGGAACAAGAAGAGGAAGATGAAAAGGCAGAGAGGAACAGATCTTTTCATCCTTCAGAGCGGGGAGAGAGCAGAGGAAGCAGGACAGACAGACACTTATTAGCCTGCTGCACTCTAAGAGAGTGTGTGTGTGTGTGTGTGTGTGTGTGTGTGTGTGTGTGCGTGTATGTGTGTGTCTGTGTGTGTTTGGGACAGCATCAGGTTGTGAGGTTAGTGTGTGCATCAGTGTGCTTTTGTGTTAAAGTGTACATGCTAGTGTGTGTATGAATTCTGTCCGAGTTACCGGAATGTGTGTGTTCCCACAGTGCCAGAGCTTATTATAGACTTCCAATATAGCACTCAACGTATACAACATTTCTGTGTGTGTATCATTCTCTGTTTCAGTCACACATGTTGTGAGTGCATACATGTCTATAGTCCTGTTGTTGTATACCTGTTGGTGTTGTAACTTTAAACGGTGAGCTAGAATAATGCAGAAACGGATGTCTGTCAGACTAGTTAAGTGAGTGTTACTCACGCATTTAGGGCATCAGAACATTCAAGAGCACTGGTGTGAGTGTGTTTGGACTCTTTCCAGGTCCTTCAACATTCTGCAACAAGCCAACTACAGATGGAGCCATAAAAGTTTATATCAAATCCCCTGAAAGGCTGAATAACCAGTTAGCATCCAATTACCACAAGTTGTTCACATCTTAATCTCTTGCTCCTTGTCTTGTACATATTTACGGGACACACATCGACCTTTTCAAGCTGTCTTCTCACTCCTGTCTCATAAGCTGTGGATGCACAGGGGACTGTTTTTTAGGTAATATGCCAAAAAAATGAAAAGGAAACGCCACTGTTACCATTGGAGAAGAGGGTGAAAAGCTAACTTGGATCCAGCGAGGTGCAGCCTTGACAGAAGGGAGAAAGCATGGCAAATAAACAGAGGAAGAAGCAGAAAGTAAGAGAAAGTGTGAGGGCTGGTGGGATGTAGCGGGGTGGATGGAGAAAATCAACAAATATGCTTGCTAGTTTGTGTGAGCAGAGAGGAAAGAGAGGCAGAGAAGCAGAGAGAGGAAGGAGAGAGAAGGACAAACATTATTTGATTGAGTGCTATAAAACAAGCAGAGAGCGTTTTTGCATAGTTAATTCTCTGCTCGGCAAAGAAAAGGACCTTGAAGGGCAAAGCATTGCCACTCTCTCCTGCCAATCAGCGGGGGGTTTTTGTTCACCCAAAAGCTTAATGGTGTCCCTGCAGCTCGATTAGGCAAACTGGCACTGAGACTCATCAACTTCTATGCTGTATACTAGAGAGGCTGTGCTGGAAAATGACTGCAGAACCAGAAATGTATTTTTTTGAAAGCCAGTCCCTTATTTTGTAGTAGTGTTTAGCATGTCTAATTTACTGGGCTACACCTGCCGGATGTCCAATGTGTCTGGATTTGATTTCCAACATTATAATGTTAACTTTTAGCTGGATAGTCCTCACTGTGACCAAAGGGAGGTTGCTTGCTTGATCTGCACCAATCTTACCGCTGGAGTCCTTAAGCAGTCTGTGTTTTGACAGAAATGACCAACGCAGCCAACAGTACAGATGCTATTTCTGGCTAGCTAATGTAATGACTGTGTGTGTGTGTGAAGTGTGTTTGAATGGCACTTCAGACTAAGCACAGCGCAAGCTGTTTCTCTACTGTTTAGCTAGACACTTGTTTTTCCTCTGGTCTCCAAGGACGTAGGTTTGGTTTCAGGTATATAATAAATCCAGTAAAAATTGTTATTAATAAACTGAAACACTTAAAATCATGTTCCTAGAGACCTCAGACAATATCAGTGTTGTTTTAGCATCTGTCCTATAATGCTTTATTTGTGATAATCTTGATCTTTTTTCAGAGAGCAATCAACATATTTAAAGCTAAAAATGATTACTGAACAACATACAGAGTTTACAGTATATTTTCATGACCTGAGTTGTGTCTACCTTTTTATAGCAAGAACAACACGTGGTAGATGTAAAAGGATCTAAAAAACCCCAAACCTATTTCTTCACCCTCCCAAACAATTAGCTGGCCATGTGCCAGTTGACACTGAGTGTACATCAAATTGATTTCTACTTTACTGATGCGGGAATCTTTTGAACAACAAAGCCTCCCTGCTGTGAGAAGGCTTTCAGTGATTTAATGATTTTATGATTTTTCTCTGTGGTCTCGGTGCCTGAACGTGCGGTTCAATACCAATAGAAACTGTCTGTGTGTGTGCATGCCGCTGTGCTTCTCTGTGTATATTTGCGTTTGTGTGTTTGGCATGTTAGTGAGTACAAATCTGCAACTGAGCAGTGTCTCTAGCAACCATGGCACAGGGTGCCAAAGCAGCAGCTGTAAAGCCCTGATATGAGGTTGTAAAGGATTCAAGGGGTTTAATGGCATCAGGCTCCTGAAACCTCATGACTATATTTACATGCTTGCAATGTATACAGAATGAATAACGCAACATGGGAAATGGACAGAAAAATCCAATTTTTTAAAAGATTATCCGGATGATGGTGTTAGTGTCAGACTTTTATCATCCGGTCTAAAAATCACATAAATTGCAGCACAGGCACATCTGGATACACTGGGCACACCTGGGTGGGCTGGGATATAGGACAGGAGTGAAAATCTACCCTGTGTCACCCTTTAGTCTCCAGTAATTTTCTATATTTTAGATTTGTTTTTGTAACTTAATTAGAATCAACAATTATGGGTGCCACAGTAAGAGACAATCTAAAATCCAGTCCAATTAAAAACATTGAGGAGGATGGCGGATGATAAAGGGTTGCTGCATTGATGGTAAAAACAAACAAACAAAAAATAATTTGATGCAATCATGAACCGGTTGGCATGACAACCAGTCAAGCTCAAAATTATCATCAACATGTCCCTGACCAATAAGGAACCTGAATGAAAGGACTGATTGTATAATCATGCAGGGCATTATGTTTTATTACTTACATCATAACAGTAATGATAAAGGCTTATGAGTGTGTGTGTGTGTGTGTGTCTATACTGTGCTTGAGTGTGTTTACACAATGATGTATCTCTGTCTGTTTGCAGTGTGTATGAAAGCCCTGTACCCTTGACATGTTGGCAGTGTGCTGCTCTATAGACACTAGAGTTTATGTAAGTGACGTCCCCACCGTTACTCTGCCTGCCTGCATTTAAAAAGACAGCGAGAGAGAGAGAGTGCATTACTCACAGCTTCAGGGCTTCTCAGCGACTACTGAATTATCTCTAGCAAAACTGTAGCCGTGAAAACAGGTGAAAACATGAAAGATTTCTGGGCTAAGCCCCCAGTGTTTCGACAGCCTGGAAACACCCCTGGGCAGGACTGTTAGGTAACAGCCACAATGCTCGTGCGACTCACAATGCTCACCTGCTTCTCACAGCGAATCTACTTATCCATTTTCTCATCAATTTCATCATTTATTAGAAATCCGAAAACCAGCTGCCTATTTTATGTAGTTAAGTTCCTTGTAATGACAATTATTGTGTTTTTTGTATAGATCTATCTGCAGGTACACTGTACTACAGGTCACACAGGAAGCAAACTCAAGGCTTCAAAATGGCAGTCCAGAAACCAGAGGGTGACGTCACAGAGACTTTTACACAATTTTACACGATGTCTTCTTTTACACAATGCTTTTATGTCAATTTGACAGTATTCAGTTAAAAATGATTGGGTCCATCCAAAACATGTTGTCACATAGAAGTGGCTTATTCATACATAAAAACTTTATGTTAAATTGTCATTGCATTTATGTAACAAGGTACAAGTCTGAAATGTGCTTTAATAGCCAAATGCAAATAATTACTGATTATTTTGGTTTCCTCCTTTCCTCCTTCCAGTACATTTTCAGTAATTCCGATAAATGGGGATTGTCATTGTACTTTTACAATGACAACACTGGTCTTACAAGATAAAATGTTAAAATACCCTGGACTGCTGAAATAGAAAGGCTGCAGAAGAGACGGAGGTAAATAGGGGAAAGCTGAACTGGCTGTGGCCATGGTTACAGATGGTATGGAGAGTGAAAAGAGAAGTTAAAGAGCAAAAGAAAAACATGGGAGACAGAATAAGAGAGAATGAGTAATGGAAAGCACTGGGCACAGCGTCTCCATCTCTTTATCATCCAAATGCTCACCAGCCTTCACCCGGAGGCTCTGCTGCTAATGGATTCACACTATGGGAGACCTCAGTGTGTGCTGATACAGTGTGCAGCACTAGCCTTGAATGCACATGTATGTGGTGAGAGCTGTAAGTGCTGGACAAAAAATCTTTGTACTCAACCTCCGATAAGGCATCCTCCCGCTATTAAACTACAGTGCAGTCATTGCTCGTCTCGATTTTAAACTCAACAACACTCGCTATGACCGTCTGGGCTTGTGCTTAGAAGGCTCCACACATAGTCATATAACTGCAATTACCTCCAGGTAAATACACGGGGAAGCCCTCAGATGAATGAACGAAGAGGTAATAAACTTAGATCAAATTTGGATGCATTGTCACCATCCCCCTGTCGTCACTGACAGACATACAAGTGGAGTGCACAGACAGGGGGCACAAGTCCGCTGCCCAGAGCTAAAAGGAGCACTGCCTTAAACGATATAACTTCCTGGTCAGCCTGATGTGGAAGCTCAAAATTATTAGAGATGACATCCCCTATTTAGTGAGTACGAGATATTACTTGCTGTGTTGTTGTTCGCTCTGTATCAAGGAATTTGTCATGGTATTGGATTTTTCCAGAATCACATACCCCACCTTTATGATGAAGATAATTTCCAACAGTAACTCATAATTCATTGAATTTCCAAAAATCTAACTAACTAAAAGTCTAACTTGGGATACGTATCATTATTGGGATATGATATTACCGGACCCGAATATTCAATCGTTGAGTCCACATTCAATTTTCAATGTTGAGATTCAAATATTGAGGGATCCCCCACACACACACATGCCTGACCTCCGCTCACAGCAGTGAATGTAACGCTCCACTTCACATCAAAGGAAAAAAACAAATGAAGCCCTCAGCTGTGTGGGAGCACTTTAAACTGAGTGATGACAATGGCAGTGTGACAGATTTTAGTCATTTCTCACAGGCCTTGCACAGAGCGCCATCCCTCCAAACCAACTGGGCTCACAGATCATTCGTGCCTACCAGTACTGCATTGCTGAACAAACTATGAAACAAAAATAATTAAACCTCTGGGTGTGAGGATGTCACACCTTAGAATATGTAGAGCACTCTGGTGATATTTTTGTTGGTATCATAGTGTGTTTGTTAGTCTGACGATTGCTGTATGGCATACAATGAATTTCCGGAAGAACTAATGACAGATCTATCTATCTAAAAGGCAGACCTATAACGCCGTCAGCACCATTTGTAGGTCAAATTGAGGAAAGAAGTGACAAGCAGGCTCCTGGCCAAGAAGCTGTCCAACCCGCCGTGGCCCACTGTAGCTGCTGCAATTACACCCAAGGTGGATGCAGCATGACTGCTATTGAACAGGCCCTGCAGAAAATCCAGGATGCTGATGATGATGATGCTCCTGACCATGAGGCACCATTCACCGGACAAGGGCGCGAGCAGACAAAGCCTTCTGCCTAACAGAGCCATAGGCATATTCGGTATTTGCCCAGAAGAACCGGCACGTCGCCACAGTCACAGAAAAGTGCATCAACACAAAATTAAAGTTCCTTGTAGCTTGTTACGGAGGAGAATGTATTGTGTATAATGTATTTTGTCTCATCCTCTCGTTACTAGGTTTCGGGTGTGTGGTGATTGCTGACAGAACCCACCTGTGCTCGCTCAGCTGCAGAATAAAGGAGGCGGCGCCTCCACGGATCGCTCTCTCATTCCTTTGTCGTGCCGGCCGGCGGCAGGCTGTGCTCGGAGGGGAGCACATGTGACCGTTTGTTTTCTATTAAGTTTTGCCGTTTTGCGCAGTAATGACTCCTGGGATTTTTGTTTGCTTTTGTTCTAACAAATAAACGCACAGTTTATCCGGTGTCTCCAATCCCTACTTCCATCCCTTTACATCAATGGTTACTCCCTAATATCCTACTGGGACTTAACATAGCTGCTTTAGTTTAGTTTAAAGTAAAAGGAAAAGCAATAGCAGAAAAATATATTGAAGTACTGGTCATATAATAAGAATATCATCAAAATGTTGATTTATTTCAGTAATTCCAATCAAAAAGTGAAACTTGGATATTATATTAATTCATTACACAGACTGATATATTTCAAATGTTTATTTCATTTAATTGTTTTTGAGTTTATTAGCTGATTAGAGTGTGGCACCAGGTGTCTTCAATATTGAACCTTTTCAACAATATTCTAATTTTCTGAGATACTGATTTTGGGGTTTTCATTAGTTGTCAGTTCAAAATTAAAAGGAATGAACACTTGAAATATATCAGTCTGTGTGGAATGAATGTATACATTATACAAGTTTCACTTTTTGAATGGAACTACTGAAATAAATCAACTTTTTGATGATATTCTAATTATATGACCAGCACCTGTATATAGCACTCTTTAGAGTGCCATGTGTAAAACCACAAATTGTTTATTTATTTTAGTTTTGGCACGGATTACACAAATGAGATATAACTTATAATTTTTAGTGAGCTTCATCAGAATCAGAAATACTGAGGGGAAATTGTTGTGGCACTTTCTAATCAAGGCATTTATAAAATGTTGGTGAAAGTAGAATTTTTCTTTTTACATACAAGCATCAACAAAGCATCAATCCAGCACGAGATCTACAACTGGCAATACATACCAGCAAGGGCAGCAAGAAATACTAGCAAGAGCTTAAAGCCCATATGGCATCAATGGGGTAAATACCTAGGGAAAGAAGTAAGAGTTAACAAAAAAGTGCAATCAATACAAGATAACTGTAGAAGAGAATAGAAGAAGAGCACAGAAAGTGCAGGTTAGGGGTTAGAGGTGTTACAAGAGAAAGTGTTCTTGAAAGAGATGAGTTTTCAAGAGCTCCTTGAAGTTAGAGAAGGATGCACCTGCTCTGACGGCGTGTGGTATCTTGTTCCACCATTGTGGGGTTACAGATGTGAACAGCCGGGACTGAGATTGCTTTGTGTGAAGGGCTGGCAGAGCCAGACACCGTTTGTTGGAGGAGTGCAGTGGCCAAGAAGGAACGTAAGCTTGTATTGTGGAGTTTAGGTAGATGTGTGCAGACCCAGCAGTCACTCTGTATGCAGGCATTAGTGATGTAAATTTGATTCAGGAGGCCACAGGTAGCAAGTGGAGGTCACTGAGTAATGGAGTGACATGAGTCCTTTTGGGCTGTTCAAAAACCAGACACGCTGCTGCGTTCTGAACCATTTGTAGGGGTTTCACCGCACAAGCTGGAAGACCTGCTAGGAGGGCATTGCAATAGTCGAGGAGAGAGGTAACCATGGCCTGCACCAGAAGCTGAGTGGCATACAGAGTAAGGTAGGGCATGATTTTTCCTTATTTTGTATAGAGCAAAGCGGCACGGCTGAGAGACAGCAGCAACATGGTCTGAAAAGAAAAACTGGTAATCAATCATGATACCAAGTATCTCACCACACTGGTTGGAGTGATAGTTGAAGAGTCAATTTGTAGTTTGATGCTTGGCTGCTTGGCTGGCATGACCAAGCATGACCAAGAGTTCAGTCTTATTTTACAGCATGTGGCTAAAGTGTAATGAATAAATAATAATAATAATAATGAGTACTGATTATGTTGACACATGAAATATGTATTTAAATCCCCAAAAATTACAGTATTGGGACAGAATGAACGACAGAATGAGTATTGTACATTGGTCGACCACTGACATAAGTCGAGTATCAATCTTCTCATCCAACTCTCAGCAAGAAAGCAAATAAGCATATTTTACAAAATCTTTAATCCTTTAATCCAAATAAATGTATCATATTTTACAAAATCATAATCATTGTAAGTAATATAAAATAGATAGACTCAAATAAAATATGAGTACTGACAAAATGCATCCATATGAAAAAGGGTGTGGATGATCACATATTAGGCGTGCACAATCTGCACTTTAATTGTAAATAGAAATGATTAACATTAACAACCCCGAGTTACCTTTGTATGTGTGCGTGTCTCTCGAAGGTTATAGTTCAACACTGTGCTGAACAGGTGTGCTTTCTCACCCCTCCGAAGGGATTACAGCCAATTCTGTATTTTCACCGCATACACACAGACACAGACTGTCCACCAGCCTCCCACAGAGTATGCATCTGCTCTGGAGCATAAGAGCTGTTTTTATGCTAATGCTGACAGACAAGATCTCTACAGAAAGTGGAGCAGGGCAGACGCTTTATACATGTCGAGGATATGACGACGAAAGCAGATGATCCAAGGGACATCGGAGGATCGACGGATTTGTGTCGCTCTGCAAAATTAAGAGAAAGTTCTTTTCAGGATATGGGAGATTTATTTTCTGACCCCAAAGTCTTTTTTTGAAACTTGAAGCAATACAGAGTACTACTGCTTCATAATTAAAAAAAAAATGAATCAATTGGCGCACGCCCCATGTACAAGGCTGAATCCTTTGCCTCGTGTCGGCCCCGTCTCTCTCCCTCATTTCATTGCTATCCACTATCCTATCAAAATAAAGGCCCCAAAAATATCTTTAAAAATGTTCAATTAATCAGCATACCGTGCAATCACATCTGACGCCTTTGCACATGAATCCTACAGGTAGATGCTCCATCTATAAAATCGCCTCTCATAGTTCCAGCCCCAGTTCCATTTTCAACAAAAGCTTTCTGATTTCAAATCATGGACACTCTTTCTGTCCCTGAGGTGTTTGATTGCAACCTGACAGCGTGATTGCAGATGCTCCAGTGGTACTCAGGAATAGTAATACGCAAAGACCCAGATCATTCCATACAGCAAAGCAGCGAGCTCTTACTATAAAATGCACCTATTCCTTTTGTATATTTAAAAGCAGGACATAGTGCAATTCTGTGTTCTATTTAATTCAAACACAAACGCTAAACAAAAGAAGTTTAATATTTTACTGAAAATGTATGGGTTAAATGCATTTGATCATTAGAGGTGTCACAGTGACTTCTCAGCTCATACATGTCCCTCTTTATAATTCTACTTGTGTATGACTGTGTTCATTAAGAAGGGGCACAACACCGGTTTTTCTTGTCAATTAGTTAGTAAAATGCAGCCTGTGAAAACAGTTGGATAATGTCTTCTGTGGCTCCAGAGGAGCTTTTTCAAGTCAGGAAAATAATGCTAACGATGTGATCAGGATTTTTTGGGCTTGGAGACTAGACTGTAATTAACTCTTATCATAAACCACAGCACATACTTGACCTGTTCTATTTTTTGTCGTTTCAACATTAGCACCAACACAGTCAGCATTTTAAACACTCACCTATTAGTTTCTAAGGTGGGAGGCAAAAAACCCTTAGTTAGGGCTGTTCATAAATAATAAAAGATGGAAGACAGTCTTGTGTTTTGAAAAATGGGGTTGCAATATGGCCAAGTGCAATATCCAAATCCCATGAGCTGCAAATTTTTGATAAAGGTAACATGTGTCACAACATATAATTATAAATGAAGAAGTGGTGGTGCTACAGAAATGCCTCAGGCTGCAAATCATATTCTTCAGACATAAGGGAACATGTTTGTTTGGCGCAGACCCCAGCCAAAATCATATATATTTATTCATGATGATTTATGATTTATATTTCATATTGTACAGTTGTGTTTTTTTTTATATATGTTTTACAGTGAAAATTAAGACAGACAGTGTAGGGAATGTGGAGAATACTGAGAGATGGACTAACGTATAGTTTGTTTTGGTATTTTCATGGGGTATGTAACAAAATCTATATAATATTCTCAACCTTCTCCTTTATCTCCTCTGAGTAGCAGATCAGGTTATTGGAAATTGGTGTCTACCTCAACAACTAACCATTTATCCTCTTACATCATCTTTCCCCTGTCTGTCCTCTGTTCCACCCCCATTAGATCCAAGGCTGCAAATACCTGATGGAGTGAATTAATGCAAACTATTAAAAGCATAATGATGGTAACCAGCTGCTTGGAGAGGAGCTAAGATGTGTCAGTTTCTCCCTAGTGACTGCTCTCCATTCTCTGTTAATGAAGGCAATTGCACAGCTACACACACACAACTGAGTGCACACGCACACTGAGGTCATACAGCCACCCCGCACAAGCATACGCACACGAACAAACCCACACACACACACACACACACACTCCAGATGTAAATGCATCAGGCCTGCCAGATGGCTATGGAGCCATTCCTCTCCTTGATGTGTAAGACACACGCTTTTATAATGGCCATATTTTGCTCTTAACTCGGCTCTGCGTTAATCAAAGGACAGTAATACACCTACAGGGGAGGAGGGGAGTGGCGCCAAATGAGGCAGGAGCTGGCTGGAAAATGACAGTTGGAGCTGAGTAAAGAGGAGAGACATGTTGCGACTATCAAGAGATGGGGCCATTTGGGGAAAAAGTGAGCTCTAATTTGCACCCCCATGCTCTTCAGTTTCGTCACCTCTGTGGCCATCCTTGCTCACTGTTCACTCATCATTCATCATCCCATCCCTGCAGTGAGCATAAGCAAATGGCCACCTCTGCAGATTCTTTTTGTTTTTGAGAGCTTTTGTAATCAACTGCACATTTTCAGTGGACAACAAACTTTCCATAAGCACAATCCCAACCTGTACAATTATTATCCAAATTATATTTCTGCTTTGTTTACATGTAGGGAGGGCATTCAACAATATACAGGATTAGATGTTACACTCATTTGTACCATAATCTAAGGTAGGCATTCATGCAAAATCTAGATGTCCAAAGAATTATGCCAACCCACACATTTTTCCAGAAAACATTTTTTGGGGGTTTTGAGACAAGACAAAAATGAGCAGCAGTGTTTTATACCAAAGAAATGAAGAAACGGGGGTGGCAGACAGAAAGGTCCAAATGTGGTTGTTCTTACCCGGATGTTGTCGAAGGATGCTTTGTTAGTGACATCATAGAGAAGGAGGAGAGCTGAGGAGAGAGAAGAAAGAAAAACATTACGTTTGTGCCAGGCTGCAATTAAACTCCTGATGGAAAATCATTTTCCCTTTCGCTTCAAAATCGCAGATCCGAGTGTCCACAAAAGGGCTGACGATGCGGGAATTGCATACAGCTTGATCAGGAGTGAGAAGAACACAAGGAAAAAGAACAGAATGGAAAATGGGTGCAACATGAAGGGAACATGGTTCAAGGTGGCATAATATGATGTGGTGGCATAGTCCAGAAACTGAATGGTTCCAGCCCTGTCCCCTTCTAGAGGCACGCTGTGTGGCTACAACACCTTTGGCAATGATGGTGCTGTTATGATAAGAAATAATTATGTTATTACATGAGGACATATAAAATTATGGTTTACATCATCATATGAATATGTATAAATAAAATGCTCTATAATTCAGTTTGTACACAGTAGCTCTGCTTTAATCTTGACAAGCTGCAGAGCTGCAGTCTCTATTCATTCAACTTACACTGTAAATTTCCAGCTAAACTGAGGTTTATTGTTGACCCTTCTTTCATTCTCTCTCTCTCTCGCTTGTCGTTCACCGGTCTTGTGCAGTGTTTTGCATGCATGCCGTGCTGCTTGTGTGGTTCATCAATGGTGATAAATTATCCGAAATCCCGCGAGCGGACACTTGGCGACTTGGCATAACACCAGTGAAGCTGGGGCTCCGTCTCTTCTGCCACTACACACATACACGCCTACACATGCACACTGATGACCCAGGGTTAGGGTTACAATTTTGTATTTACGCTCTTTAAAAACATTTATTGAAAGTTTTATTCTTTTTACATGTTTATTTACAGCAAACCTTCAACTGTAAGATTGTCAGTCGAATCGGGCTCCGCCCATCGTAAGACATTGTAAGACACTTGTATCCCGTTATTGTCAAAAACGTCAAACGAGTTTGATGCCAGTTCAGAACCACAGGTAGTTTACAAATTGTTAATTATTATTAACAAAGTCAGATGGAACGTCCTGTTCATGAGTCTCACAACAAAACCATTTCTTTTTTAGAACTTGGCTACTCCTTCGTAGCACATTAGAGTGTACATTAGTGAAATCAGTCAAA
>JALXJV020000023.1:20776951-20809290 GCA_024633595.2 Lepomis macrochirus | reverse complement strand
GTGTTGTACTTCAGCAAGGGCGTTCTTAAAATGCACTGTCCATCATCACGCTTACACATCCTATTTGCTGTCAAAAATAGCTTACAGGTATTGACCTGATTTGAATGAAAAAGGTGAATGAAAAAGTGAACTCAAACTGCTCTCCTACTGGCCAACTCCAAGTCCGTCTTGCTAACATTTTACCGCTGCCAGTTTTAATGTGTTTAGGCTGCTGTGCTTTGGACCAGATTAGCTAACTGAATTATTAAGTGGCTTATCTTTTGCCTTTTACACAGGACTGTTTACTTATTTAATATGTAATTTTAAAAATATATTACATATATTTTGGTGGTCAGTGCAGGTTTGGGGCAGGCACATGGGCACTCTCTCTCCACAGAGAGAGATGAGAGGGGTGAAAAGGAATTTCCTACTTGCAGTGGAGCCACACAGTGAGGCAGGTTGGACACCGTTGGCAGCATGAGGGATCAGTGATCTGTACTTTGGAGCTCAACAAAGTACCAAACACTGACCAGTTGTGGCACAGCAGCACCTGTAAGCATATGAGACTGTTAGTGAAAAGTCCAGTTTGCATTTGAATGTGCTGGGCAGTTCTATGGCACAGAACGAGATTGCCATAGAGGGTGAGGCCACTGGTTTTCTACTAAAATGGATTTGAAGCTTTTGAGAGTTTCTCACAATGGCAGATGGTGTACAGATTGAAAGGCAAATGGAAAAAAAACTTTGAAAGTGTGCATCCTCTTCACTAAAGTGAATGAGAAAACCGAATGTCACCAGGAAGTGGGTAGGGGATGCATGGCTTCAAAGGTCCTTTTGTGACGAGAGGTAAGAGAGACTCTGTGGAAATGTGGTCTTTATTTTAAGAAACAAAAGCAGCGACAAAGAAACTGGCTTGTACAAAGCTCTAAATTTCCGCCTCTGTTTTGCATTCATTATTTGAAGGTGGCACATTATAACACTGCTACTTAAACAGTAGCTTTCAGTAGCTGCTTCCTGTGTGTGTTACATGTGTGGTTTTGTATGACTGTGTGTTGTGTGTTGTGTGTGTATTTATATGTGTGTGTGTCTAAGTGGGTGGGACTCGTGTCAGCGGCCCTGCGCACTGATGTGAGCTGAGGCATAGCAGCAAAGCTGCTGATTGACTAACGAATTGCTCACTCTCGCGTAATCTGTGGTAACAAGATCAAAGACAAAACACCGCAAAGACAATCAAAGCGGTGTTGAGACAGGTGGCATTTGCTCATTAAGACTCCCAGTGTGAGTCTGTCAGAGCAATCAGACCCTTTAAACTACAGATTGCTGTTAGCATTTTGAATGAGTGTTGTGTCACGTATGGTCAGTGGCTGTTTCCAGGTATGGATTTGGGTAAATGAAACATTAGATGTTTGATTGAATTCATTTGCATATGAGTGCAGATGAACACGTGAGAAAATTAGTGAGGTTTAGTGTTCTACGTTGATGATGATGTTTGAATGATTATAGGAAACAGTTGGCAGAGAAAAGAGATCAATGCTCTTGTTTTTTCTGCTACCATTTCTCTCCATCCATCATTTATTGTTTTGGTAACTGACACACTGTTTTGGCTGTAACAGATGCATAATCATTTATTTGAGTTTGTTTGTATAGGTAACCACAGATCACACACACACACACACACACACACACACACACACACACACACACACACACACACACACACACGCACACACACACACACTCATACCATGGCAGTACTCTGTAGACAGAAAGGAAATGACCGACTGTGTCATGACTGTAACATCTGGCACAGATGAGAGCCCAGAGCATACATGGCCGTATGGTGGGGAGGGAGGGTAAAAGCACACAGCATAACTCACTGTTAATCTATGTGACCTACTCATGCTTTGTTACATCATCACAAGAGGATCATGGAAAAAATGCAGATGCACAGTTTTTAGAAGCTTCCAGAGGATTTCCATGTGAAAATGATCTGTTGAACACATGCATCCTTTTCATAAAATCAGAAGCTTTCTTTGTGCCCAAATGAGTTCCTGATATAAAGATTGCTTCTCTGCCCGCAGGAAGTAATGAGTTTAAATATAAGAGGAAAGTATAAACTGTTGTCCAAAAAGCAGCGAGTGAGTCCCATGTCTGAAAGCTTGCTGCTGAACGAATTTTCTACATTTGTTTGGTCAGACAAAATACACTTAGACCTGGAGCAGGCAATTTTCTTGAAGCTGTGACCGTCCTGCATTAACCCTTAAGTTAAAATAGACCCGGTGGTGCTGTTGGGCAGATTGTAGTGTCTATTAGAGCAGAACAGTGGCAGCGTAATAACGTTCAAACCTACCTGGACTGTCTGAGCATTCATCTCCCAAGAGTCCCAAACCAATTAACTGGGAAGTGCTCTGGTAATTGTCAGTTTTACAGCACCTTCCTCTTGGAGAGCAAAGAAAAAAAGAATGACTCTTCCCCTAATATACCATTTACCTGTTAAATAAAAATATATATCTGTTTGGACCTTAAATTAATCAGGTATCTGGCTTTTAAACACAGCTTTCACTAATGCAGCCGAAGTAAGCAGAGTTATTCTGACTTATTCTTGCTCATACAGGGCCAAGAACGCTTTTTAATAAAGAACAGATTTTGGCAACTCTTGTTGCTTGATGCCAAAAGTATGCAAGTGTCCGATTTGACACTTGAAAAAACAATTTGTAAAAGCTGCAATGAAACCAGCCTCAGCCAACCTAACAGCTCTGTTGACTTTCATCAAAATATTGTCTTCTCAGGCTTTTCCACCATACAAACTATGTAACGTTGGTAGTAGGTCCAGGGCTTAACAATAATGACTGGCTGATTGCCTGGCTGGGACAGTTTTTACCTGGATTGGCTGTTTTCCCCTGCAAAACAACAAGATCAGCACCTAGCAGTAGTGTTTAAATCATATATTTACATGTGTAGGACAGTCTGAACGCAGTCTGTAGTTGGTAAAATGTATGTGTTCCAATAAATTACCTGCAAATTCCCTGGAAGCCCAGATATCCCAGGTTTCCACCTGCTCTTAAACACAGCATACGTTTGTGGATCGGTGTGTAGCTGGAGATCGTGAAAAGAGACTCAAAACTCCACAAATGTAAACTGATCCTTAGCGTATCAGGCTATCAACAATGTGTTAATACAAAAGGATTGAATACAAACGAATGTCACAAATATTTGACATTTGTACATACAGGAAGCTTTTCCAAAGCAAAGACGATCAGATGTGTGGACATGTGTGCATTTGTAATACTGTTTAATGTGTTTTAATTGCTTGGTATCTGCGTGTGGATTGGAACATGCATTTGTGAGTATCCAAAATGTTGTCGTACATATTTGTAAATCTTATTTTTCATTTGTAGATCATGTAATACACATTTTAGACAATACATCAAGTTTGGAGAAACAAATATCATGCAAAGACACACTGATTGATTTCACTGTTCCACGTTCTGTTGTTCATTTTCACTGACTTTAGGAAATGGTTAGATTTATTGGTTACATTACAAAATGACATACACATTGCATCCAAATACAAATACTCAAATCAGTCAATGCTAATTCTGGCATTACATTACTGCTAATATAATTGAAAATCTCAGCAGAAAGCACAGAGAAGACAGAAAGAGAAAGAAAAAAAGAAAGAGAGGGGGAGGGGAGAGGTTTAGAGAATAAAAAGACCCAAAGAAGATATTAGGTTTTGAACTGCTTAACATAAAGAATGTTGAAGTTTATTGACATGCAGTCACAGTGTGTTTCCATGCCACAGTGACTGGGTGCCTCAGTCTCAAAGACCAGAATCAGGGAGCAGTGTCAGGACAAGTCTTGCTTCGGTGCCAAAAGGATGGCTTTGTTTTATTTTGTCTCGGCATGTCAGGAAATGTCACCCTATGTAAAAAGGATCCAGTTACGCTGCTGTTCTGCTGCCCCTATAACCACATCAAGCTGCAGCGCCGCACAAAAGCTCCACATTTCCTGTGATACTTCTTGAGATAACAGCTTTCTCTTGAGATGGCGTGAATGAGACTCTTTTTGATTTAATAAAACAACTTTGAACTGACTGAATGTGTATGTTGCTGTTCCTGGTATAAACTGAGTTTTAATTGTGTGCTTGACAATATTCTAATCTTTGGCTGAACCTAAGTAGGATTTAAAAAAAGGAACTTGCTTAGATGCTAAAGCCAAGTAGTAACTTTAACTTCTTCCACTTTGACAATGAATACCTTGGTACCTGAGATGCCACTTGGTGCTGATGACACCATCGCTCGCGACCTCGCGAGTCCAATCAGGGTCGGTATGAGCGTCTGTGACCTGACAGCAGGGTGATGTCATGTGATGTACAGCACAGGGATTACAGCCCATAATCTGCCTCTCATGAAAACCCAACTAGAGAAAAAAAGAGAGAGATTGTGAAAGGGGAATAAGGAATGGCGGCTGTTGAAAAAAAGAGGAGATTTCGGACGACACGGCCTCCCTTGTTTAGCCGTATGGAGGACTGCAAAAACCTGATGTGTGAGACTGAAGCGAGGGATGTTAAGTGAGTGTTCATATACTGTATGCATGTGAGCATGTGTGCAGGTCTTACATGTGCATGTTCATGCTTTGTTGTAAAAGTACATCTGAGCGTGTGCTATGCTCCTGTCTGCGTGCACCCAATCGCAGAATGAGCGAAGGATGTGGTTATGGATCGTTCTGGAGGTTTCTATTTGCAGGAGTGTGTTTATCCTCTGTTACTGTAAGAGAGTGCACAGGCTTCCACGTGTGACCACAGAGAGCCCCAAACACAGACAAAGGCATCTGAGAGGCAAAAGGAATAGAAGTCAACATTGTGTAACCTGCCTTTAGGGCCGGTCCACAAGTGGGTACATTTAAAGATCACATACAGTTTATCATATGTATTTTAAAAATGAAGGTGTGTGTTTAGTCTTAGTTGTTAGAGGCTTTGAGTTTAGAGCCACTTTATGTATCACTTCTTTCAAATCATTCCGATTGCATATGTATTTCTTCTTAGAACAAGAGGTTATGTTAGCAACTCTACAAGGCTGTACTCTGGCACAGCGGTGCTTTGAGCTAAATGCTAACTACATCAATCAAACAACTTAATATTACGCAGGTATAATGTTCACCGTCTTAGTTTGTTTTAGTTTGCATGTTAGTATGCAAAATAATTAGCACTAAACACAAAGTACAGCTGAGGCTGATGGGAATGTCGCTAGTTTTGCAGCAGCTACTTGGTCAGAAACCACAGTATTATATTGGACAATATGAAATTGTAACCTGTTGATGTCTCTAGAGGACAAGTTAAGGGAAACCACTAACATCAGG
Organism: Lepomis macrochirus; assembly: GCA_024633595.2. NCBI lineage: Eukaryota > Metazoa > Chordata > Actinopteri > Centrarchiformes > Centrarchidae > Lepomis > Lepomis macrochirus. The sequence goes on along the minus strand of JALXJV020000023.1, from coordinate 20,803,953 downwards.
TTTCATCCTCTGGCCACCATGAATATCTATATTCCTGAGCAATCCATCCAGTGGTTGTACATATGAGTAAAAAGAAAAAACAGAAATGCAAACTAAACGTGGCACTAGAGGAAAAGTTAAGAGATCACCACAGTGTATATTATATTATATTTCTAGCTCTGTCGCCTCACTGCAAGACTGCTCGGGGTTTGAAACTTGGTCGTCCCAGGCCTTTAGTGGCATGTTCTGCCGTGTCTGTGTGGGTTCTCTCCGGGGTGCTCCCGGTTTCCTTCCACCGTCCAAAGGCATGTGTAGGTTAACAGGAGGCTCTAAATTGTCCTTAAGTGTGGATGTGTGTGTAAAAGGTTGTATGTCTCTATTTGTCAACCCTCTGATAAACTGGCAGCTTGTCCAGGGTGTACCTCGCCTCTCGCCCGATGTCGGCTAGGACTGTTTTCAGCCCCTGCGCGACCCTGCACGGATAAGCGGTTGAAGATGATGGATGGATTGTGATTCATGCCAATCCATTAAATAGTCAAATAGACATTTTACTCAAAACCACAGAACCCAGTACTGGAGTAAAAGTCAGTAGATCACAAAGTCAGTAGGTTTAGTCCTGTGGGGAGCATGAATGTGTGTGCAAAATTGTTTCAAAAATAGTGTTGAGTTATTTTACTCTGGACCAAAGTGTTTGGTTTTTAGACACACTTGCTGCGAAAGGTGGCCAAAAATGAGACAACCCTGGTGAAAACGAAGCACAGGCTATGTATTGCTGATGAGTCTTATTTGATTCTTCAGCAACTGGTTTGGCTAAAGCTGGAAATGTTCTAATGCTAGACATAGTAGTAGAAATGTTTTATATTATAAAATGTATGTTAACTTCTATAATTTAAGCATCTTTTATAACCAACTTCCCCCCTGTAGTGGGGAATTACACCTTTTAAATAGAAACTGATGAAGGGCAGCAAGCTGAACAGATTTACAGTCTGCCTTGAGAATACAGTGATTTAGTTTGAATCTCTTATCTAAATTCACAATTTTGCACTGACATTAAGGAATCATACTGTGTGGAATCCACTGTAGAAGAAAGAAATACAAACATCCACACCCCCAGTAACCTCAGAAGATCAGTATGTGACGGAACAAGCCGCGATGTGTTTCACAGCTTTGTTGTACAGCATGGAAACACATGCTCAGCTCACGCAATTGCTGCACTACTACTCCCCTCTATAGCTAAGTAATCACACAGTTCATTTGTCCAGACCGCCACCTTCTACTCAGAGCCACAAGTTCACACCTGTTCTGTAGGCTGCACAGCTTCCTGGGAAATGTAGGAGATCACTATCAAAACAGTTTGCATGAAGGCTGATACACCAGAAGAGAGAATAATACCATGTAGTGAAAAAATAGATAACGAAACTGGTTTTATGTGACAAGTGTAAGTGTCCAAAAGGGGGATTTTTCCCTTACTGGTGTAGTGATTGCGTGTGTGTGTGCATGTGTGTGCCGACGCTTGGAAGAACACCCCGTCCAGTCCGTGCTGGTGAGTAGAATTCCTCCAGCTGCTGGTGTTGAAAATCTTTCAGCTGGTTCGAGCATCATGTATGATTGAAGAGATTATTGTTCGGCTAATGGCTTTATGGCAGGAGAGGGCAGCCTGTAATTTCACTGAATGATTCACAGCTGAGATCTACAGGAGCTCCTCATTGGTGGTCGCTCATTACGTCTCACCAGAGCCCCATGCAGATGTCCTATTATGTAGCAACAGCCCCTCCACTCCTGCTCGATGACTTCCCCTTGGCTCAAGCTATAACCTGACTTAAGAAACGGTAACTGAGCTGCAGCACAGAGGCATTTTTTTCACATTAAACGCCATTTTAGCAAAGTGAACAGGGGAAATAAATTTGGAAAAGGCCAAGTGTGTAGGCAGATGATAGAAGAGAAGCAGAGGTGCTATAAAACTACCAATCAAGGACTTTATTCACCTCAATAACGAGCCTTTACTAGGTAGACTTATTCATTTTGGCTGGTCCATGATACCTAACATACCTTCAAGAATTTAACATGTTCAGTATATTTCCTGTTGCCTGTATCAGCTGATATTAGCTTATATATATATATATATAGCTGTATATATATTGGTATCATGGTATATTTGCTTACTATAAGAGGAAACTATAGTACAGAAAACCCAATATGATAGCAGGTGAGAGAAAGACTACACTGCATCCAAGAGGCTTATTATTATTATTATTATTTTTTTGTGGCTGGGAATTCCAGCTCGTGAGGAGCTATTGGGTGCATGATAAAGTGACACAGAAAGCAGCAGAAATGTGCTGAGATTTTGAGTTTGGGCTTCACCTGACGAGCTCAGCGGCTATAAAATGCATAAGCCAACGGGAAACGAAATGTTAACTGTTTGTGTTGGCACTTCATGTTACAAGGTACCACTGCAAACTGCCTCATACGCTACTAGTCCGCTCACTGGCTTTCACAGAGATGGAGTGGTGTCTCGTTTAATCCCATAAAACCTCCACTGAAACAGTTAAGCAGGAAAACCACTTTTCACCCTCCAAATGCCTTCCTTTACCCATAAACCATTTAACCAGCGAATGGCAGGTTGAGCAGAAGCTTTGGCGCGCTGGTATGTGGCTTTCCCTCTGTTTGTGTCTCAGTTGTTTCCATCTCTCAGTTTCTCTCTGTCTGACTCTTAGTAGGTGGCCCGCTACACTCAGCAAGCACAGCAAGTGATAGCATCCTTATCTGTTCAGTCTGTCTCTTCATTGAGGGCATATGTCTGAGCTTAGGAAGAGAGCCTAACCTCTGAGAATCCTAGTGCCATCTTGTGGTATTGGAGCACAGCTGCACTGGTGCCCTTCCACAACACTACCACACGCTGTTCCTCCACAGGCTCCAGTGGCGCAATCGGTCAGCGCGCGGTACTTATAAGACAGTAACCAGCAGAGAGATGCCGAGGTTGTGAGTTCGAGCCTCACCTGGAGCATGGAAGTTTTAACCTGTCCTGTCAGTCACAGGAAAAGCTCTGATGTGTTCACTGAGAAGGTGGCACAGCTGGGAAAAAAAGTTAATCTGTGAGATTACTCTGCATGAATCAGACAGAACTGCTCCAACAGACAGCTGTGGTGCTTCTTACACTCGTTGATTCCACCTGTATTTTATGTTAAATTAAGGTATATTTGCCTAGCTAGCCACATTGTGAAAATGTGGCTATGTGTGTTGAACAGATAAAAAGCTGTACACTAAAGGCATATTCTTTTTTTTTGAGTCACAGCCCATCGGCTCACACAGCAGCAAATCCTGACATGAAATCACTGCTTCATTCCTGTTGTCATGTCAGAGCATCAAATATTAGTTTAGTATATATACCTGGTACATAGGACACCACTTTTTTTCCTTCCATATACCATCATTTATGGTATATGGTTTATATACCATAAATGATGACAAAGGGGAATACAACAAAATTGATGAATGGACTGAAGCATCACTCTGCCTTGTGATGCAGGTTATTTGGAGAAGATGCTGAGGGCTGCTGGCAGACTAATAGCTTTAAATATTTGAATAAAACAGTTTGTTTGTAAAGCATTTGCCTCCACACTGGATCTGCCTGAGCCCACACCACATGGAGACATTTATTACTGTTGAGTTTGAGCATATTCTGTCCAGTGTACATAATGCCAAAGCTGGTGGCTTTTGGCTTAAGGCTTTTGACAGTTGGATTTATTTCTTGCTGTCATGTGTCTGTGAACGTATGTTGACTGTGCGCAATGTCCTACAAACCCATTTCCTTTGTTTGTGTTGTCCAGCTGGCAGGCGTAGGGGGAGGTAGCGAGCATGGATGAGCCAGGCAGCAGGAGCAGCAGCCTGCAGAGGAAAAAGCCGCCTTGGCTCAAACTGGACATCCCCATAATCCAGCTGACTCCGGATGACACGCCCACACTAACCCAGGTAAAAACACAAACACAAGTCAGGATAGTGGAGCAGTATTTAGAAAAGTAGTTTAGATAGAGGAACTGCAAGATTTAACTAAAAATGTATGAGCGTGAACGTTCATTCTCAAAATTAGAAACTCCTAAACCACTTACTAGCCTTTTCTAGAGCTTTTATCAACACCTCACAGTTTTCTTAAGCAGATTACTCATTTCACATGATGACAGTTAGGTGAATTCTATACACTGAGGAAGACGGTTCAAAGCTTAACCTGTAGCTGATCACTGATAGACTTTTACAGAGATTTTACTTGTTTTACATTTTCATACACATATTACGAAGGCAGAAGGGGAATCATCTGTGTGTGTGTGTGTGTGTGTGTGTGTGTGTGTGTGTGTGTGTGTGTGTGTGTGTGTGTGTGTGTGTGTGTGTGTGTGTGTTACAGCCTGTGAAACGCCTGCGCAGTGTCAGCATGCCAGGGGAAAACTCTCAGACCTGCATTGCTGCCTTGGAAACTTCCAACAACTACCTCAGACCTCCTCTGGAGAGATTGCCCTCTTTCACACAGTCCATCAAAAGGTTGGAATCGTTCGCAAGACATTCTTATTTCTCTTCTTTCCTCTCCGCTGATTCTCCAACTGCTAAATTTCCTTAAGCATGTCATTTACTTTCTAATGCTAATAATTCTTCTCCTCTAATAAGTCTTTAACAAAACTAATTGAAGTTGCAGACTCCTTCCTGATTTAACACAAATTAATCTTGCTTCTTTTTTCTTCTTCCCTGTCCTCCCCTTCCTTTGATGTTGCCTTATCTACCATCTGCTTCTCCCCACTGCCTCCCTGTCCTCCTTTCTACGTGCTGCAATGTGTGTAAAAGTGAGAAAAGGGTGCACTTTGAGCTGGTCAACACAGTTCCCCAAAGGGCCAGAGGGGCCCCAGGAGGGTGTCAGCCCTCGCAGCGATCCTGCATCCCCAAAATACTGGCCCGGCGGCGTTCATCTATACCCAAACAGATTATCAGGTACACGAGAGGTGGAGGAGGGAAGGAGGGGGTTGCCAACTGTAGTTTGAAAGTGTTTTGTTTTAGTACTGAAGTTTGTACTTGAAACAGTATGTTGTTCTGAGTTTAATGCACCAATAATGTAACTGTTGGAAAATGTTAAATGCTTTTGGCCTAACCTGTCACAGATTCTTTAACCTGCTAATGGATTAATACCCATTAACACCCATAACTTTGGTGAACCATTTAAATTATAATATAGCTGTGCGACCCTCCCAAGTCAAGTCTAGTGTGGGAAACACTGGGGTCACTTGTAGTAACTAACCCTCAGAAAATGAAAACCTTCCCCTGATCCATCATAGAAGAAAGACCAATTTCTTCTCACAAGATTCAACTCAACATAGAAATTGACTAATGGTGCACAAGGCAGGTTGAGGAAAAGTGAATATACCAAAAACGTGCAGCTTCTTGCCCCCTTAATATGTGTATTGGCTGACTTTTGCACAAAAGGCTTATAAGCCCAATGTTATCTCTTTGTGCCACAGATGTGACGTTCTGTCCTTGACACATGACAACTGCTCATAAGCTCACACACACACACACACACACACACACACACACACACACACACACACACACACACACAGTGCATCAGCATCAGTCCAGGTGGCATAAAAGACCACATGGTTTCAGGCAGACAAAATAATACTACTCATACAGACTGATCTATGTGCCTCACACAGCATGTGGGCCACATCAAAGCGGCCCTCTCACCGCGCTAAGTTGAATGTAAATGTTTGAACACGGAGCCAAGGACAGAACCTTTAGACACTGGCTTCAAAGGAGCGTCTTAACGTCTTAACTTTATCATGCCGAGGTTTACTACCAGCCTGGTATGTGTTTGTGAGGGAGAAGTTGATTTATTGTGTTTGATGTTTCACGAGAGAATTAATGGGATTGCGAAGAAGTTTGTGTGATGCGTGTGTGTCAGTGTTGATGCATTGTTAGAGGTTAGCTGAGGAACTTCCTCAAAAGAGTGCATAAATACAGAATATGTCTTTACTATTCAAACAAAGTGTATGTCAGCGTGTGATTTGCTGCAAGCTTCTGACTTGTGACTGGGAGGTCACCCTGATGTTTGTTGATCCGCGGGATGATGGAAAAAAAAGCTCTGTAAGAGTCACATTTCATTTTAAGGAGCCATTACCAGAAATACATGGCTAATACTTTGTCATAGTCACACACTGATGGTCATAATGAAAGGTGTTTGAAATGTTCACACACTCATTTGGACTTATTTTAACTGCTGACACAAATGTATCGCACGCACATACAATGTGGGGATCAAGTTAAACCTCCCTGTGTTTGTGTATGTGTGAGTGTGTCATGTTCAGGCATGTCCCAGTGGGCTCCTTCCATCTCTCCTCCCTCCTAATGTGTATGATGTCCCTAATCTCATGTTGTTTCCATTGGCGTGCTGGAGTGTGTCAGAGGGAGCACTGGTGTTTACACACACTCCATGCAAAGCCAGGCAGAGAGAGAGAGACGGGACCTCATTGATAGAGATCACTGGGGCTCTGGGTTGGGGGGAGGTTGGGGTGTTCAGCTTGACAAGGACCAGAGCTGCTGTCTTCTTTGCCCAGTGGGTCACATCCTATTACGCAAACTCTGGAGGCGGGATGCTGGGAGGCCTGTGAGCACATTCACACAATCTCTCTCTCTCACACACACACACACACACACACACACACACACACACACACACACACACACACACACACACACACACACACACACACACACACACAGTCATATGGAAACCTGCGTTGTGTGGTGGTGACACAAAGTCAGAACATTTTTAAGATCTTCCTGCTCATCGGTGACCGAGCCCAGCTGGTGGAAGACCTCTAGGGATCTCTTTACGTCAGGGTGCTCGTTGTAGAGATCGGATTCTCGGCCGACAGAGGAGATCGGCTTTTCCCAGCTTTTTAGCCAGCTTTTCCTCTAACCTTTGATTAACCAGGAGCTCGCTGGCTGAGCAGGACAGGGATGTTACACAGAGTCTGGACATGTGGTGATCATCCTCGCTTTGCATAACAGGGAGTGTTACAAGGTACTGCTGGCCTGGATATTAGGAAATCCCCTTATGGAACACTGTATGTGTGATCTGCGGAGGATCAGTCTGAATTCAGCGGATCAGGGTTTAGTAATGGTCAGGGGGTAGGGTGAGGACAGCATGTTAGTGATGCTGGTGATGGAGGCTATACAGGTCCACAGTCCCTGCCTGGCTCAGGTATGACCCAGATACTGAAGCCCTCCTGGAGCTCTCTGGACAGGTGAGTGTGCCGTTTGTTTTTGCCCATTGGGGCAGATGCTGAACAAATGTGTTGATCTGGGTCAACTTGAGGAAGCGACTTGAGGAACACTAGTGGGTGGAAATGTTGAACATAGTCATTGTTGATGTACTTAATTTATTGTGGAGGGATTGAGGTTTTCCTAAGATTAAATTAAGATTTAGCTGAGCGTCAGCTCTTATTTTCTTTTGGGTTTTATTAAACTTTGTATGACTGCAACAATCTACATGTAATAGATGTAGGAATAATGGTGGCCCTCTCGTTTAGCTGTGGGGAAAGCAGTTTCCAGATACATACATGAATAGTTTGACATTTTTACTTATTTGCTTGCTTACCAAGATTTAGATGAGACTCATATTAGTACAATAAATATAAGGCTACTACCAGCAGTTGCATAAATTATCTTATCTCATCTTAGATAAAGACTGGAAAAGAGGAAACTATTTGCCTGGCTTTGTTCAATAAAAGAAATCTGCCTTGCATCACCTGTAAAACTCACTAGTGAAATGCTACAACTATTTGTTTTATCAATACAAAACTTAAGTGTAAAAGCTGGTAGAGCCAGCTGTTCTCAGATTTTGTGCTATGCTAAACTAACTGGCTGGCCAACAGTGGAATAAATCTTTTCATTTAACTCTCTGCACGAGTAACATGAGTGTATTTTCCAAGATGTCAAACTATCCTATTAAGTAGAAGTAGCAAAACCACAGTGTAGAGTTAAACTAAAAATAAAAGTCCTGCATTTAAAATGTTACCCTTCATGAGAAGATACATAAAATGTACTTGAAGTGTCAAGAGTAAAAATGCAGCCTAATGGCCCCTGTCATTGTTCTATTTTATATTAACCTATTTTTAATTCAAGGTTCAGCTAATAACAACTTTGTATATTGTTATCTAGTGTAATCAATAAAAATGTGTGTTTTGGGCATTTAATCCTTTGTAAGTATAAACTGCTTATCCTATGGACATGGTCATGAACTATATCTGTTAGATAAATTAAGTGAAGTAAAAACATTTGCTGAAATTGGTTAGAGTAATTAGAGAGCATATTTTAGTGTAGTACTTAAATGAAGTTAGTTTCATTCCACTACTGTGTCAAAGTGCATTACTGTGTTTTATTTAATTGATGCAGGCTGTGTCTGAAGTCCCCATTTGTGGACACGTCTCATGACAATTTAGATTTTAATTTAGATAATTATTTGGCAAAGAGACTATTCAGTGATCAGGAACATGATATTTCTGTCCTTAAATGAATAATCCTCTTACCAAACAGCAGTGAGAGTAAAAGAAATGTTGAGAATGTCCTTGCAGGTTGTTGAGCTTAATTACTCTTTAGTCTTCTCTTCAGTGAAGTAACACTGAAACACTCTCGTTGGTGGATTTATCCAATCAAATTTGCTCTATCCTCAGTCACAATATTTGTTTGTATTATACTAAACTTTGTCCCTCGGCCTCGGTTGGTGATGAAGTTGTGCTGTTCTCAATCAGTCGTGAATATTTTATTTATGGATTTGTGTGATCTGCATGCTTGTCACCGCATGTGTGCACACAGACAGTCACCAGCTTATGTAAACAAACACAAACAAATGCCATCTATCTTAATAAAGGAGGTTGATTTACAATGTGGGGGAGTGTTTGCATCATGTTTTACCATCTACAGCGGATGTAATGTTAATCTTAAACGTTATTGTTATATTTAATGAAGAGTTGTTGTTCAATAATTTTCATATTCTGACCCCCTCTCCTCGTCCTTCTCACTGTTTCTGTTTACATCTCCGGCTCAGAGAGGCCCAGTCTGACTCCCGTCTCTCTCTGCTTTCCCAAACCTGTCTTCTTTCTGAGACATTCCTCTCTGGAGGGACAACAATCAGGGCCGAGCCACCCCCTCCCTGCCCCTGCGTAGCCTTAAAAGGCTTCCCCAGCTGGCGTCTTTCTTGATGATGAGGCTTGAGTGTTTATTACTGAGTGTTCTGCTCTCCAAACAGTCCGCTCCCCCCAGTGTGGCCTCCCCCTCCTAAACACACAGCCTGGCACGCAGGCACTGTTTCATGGAAACAGGGACCTGACCTGGATCGCTACATTGAATGCACACTTTATTGAGTTTAAACAAGAAACAAACACAGCCAACTCAGGTAATCAACTGCAGGACTATCAGGCAACATAAAGGCAACATCTGCTTCTTTACTGCTGATTGAACAGAGGGCAGTGAGTCATGCAATGATCTAGACAGTGTTTTTTTATTCAGCATGCAAGGAGAGAGGAAAATGCTAGAAGGGAGCTGAATTTAAGAGGATTTGTAAGTCTGATATGTTGACATGTTGCACAAGAGTCCCTCATTTAATAAACTGACCTGCTGCAGCCTGAACATAGTTCTCACTGTGTACTGCAGCTCCAATTTTATCTAATCACTTAACCTTGATCCAGAATACTTTAAGCTGATTTGTGCTATTGAAATAAATCTAATTTGCTAGATTTTCTTTGTGTTGTAGCCAAAGATATTTCATCAGTTTCCACTTACCCTACATGCCCCAGGCAGTCTTTCTTTCCGACTGAAGTTTCTGTCTTGTTGCATTTTTGAATTATTTTTATGAACTATATTAAACTTTGCATTTTGGATTTCTATTGAACATGTAAGTTATCAAGCAAAGCAAGGGTCCACATTTAAAGACTGTAAAACCAGATGCTCTGTCTTTTTTACATGTATGGTTCTTTAAATCGGCACAAGGAAGCAATCAACAAATGAACCCATTAACCAGTCTGCTAAATCCCCAACAACCAGCTGCAATCAATCAACTAATCAGCATATTGTTCTGCTAATCAGGAGGGATGTACAGCTCAATCTGCCAAGGAATATATATTTTTTCTGAAGGCTAAAGCAGATAATATACAAATAAAATTAAATTAAAGAGACTAATTAATAGGCAGCAGTGTTATAATTTCATTTTCTTCATAGCTAACATGAAACTTTGGCTCAGTTCATTGCCATGACTTGCAGAAAAACCTACATGTTTTTTGAGAAGAAGCATTGTTGTTGCCTTTTAACAATAAAGATCATCTCTACTTACAGTTTTGTATTCTTTATATAAGTTGTGCAAAAGAGCCAGAAATTAAGAAGTATGTGCCAATCTACTGCCATTCCTGTTAGCTTCAGGTGTTTTGTGTGTAGTGCTAATTAGAAAATTCTAGCATGCTAACAAACTAAACTAAGATAAGAATACCACCCTGCGATGAACTGACGACCTGTCCAGGGTGTACCCCGCTCCGGCCCCCCCGGCGACCCTGTACGCAGGTTAAGCGGTTGATGATGGATGGATGGATGGATGGATGGATGGATGGAAGAATACCACCATTGTGAGCATGTTAGCATGCTGACATTAGCATGACTGCAGACTCTTATTCTTGTACACAAATTCAAAATTCTGATGCAAAATTACAAATATATTTATTTTAAATACAATTGCCAGAATACCACTTGATTGCTTTCTGCTGTGGACATTTCTAATTTCTCATGTAGCCTACCATTCCTAACTCAAACAAACATGTTGGAATATTCAGTTTGACTAATGCGCGTCCTCTCCCCAGGGGGCACGGCTGACTGGTTTGGGGTGAGCAAAGACACCGACAGCACCCAGCGATGGAGGAGGAAGAGCCTGCAGCACTGCAGCCATCTGTACGGGGGTCTAAAGGCGCAGGTGATGAGGGAGATGGAGCTACACAGCCAGGACAATCTCTCCCTGGCCAGCACTGAGACCCCTCCTCCCCTCTACCTCCCTCCCCACCACCCCAGTCACCACCACTATGGCATGCAGAGGGTATGCTGGCTCCTGGGGCACCTTAGAGGAATGGAGGAAGAGATGGGACAATTATTCACCATCTCTCCATCACATTTTCTCCCTCACTCTTTCACTCTCTTTCTTTATTTCACATTAGATTTCCGGGCGCTTGCTTTACCTCTTTGCTTTGTCATCTTGACTAGGGTTCAATTGATGGCATTTTTTGATAACATGAAGCAAATCTAATGCATGAAACTCATAATGCTACTACAACTCAACTACTGTAGCACTGTTAGTATTAATAGCGACAACAATGGTGTCAATACATAATACTGTTTGTAATCTGATTATAATAATTTAACAGCAATGTATTTGTGTTTACAGCTTCAACAAATTGTTTCCCAAAAGCAAACTTTTTGTACAAGGTAGTGAGCAAGCTAACACTGGGTGTGTTTTGCGTTTGCAGTCTCAAAGCTTGATGAAATATCATGTAATAAGTGACAGCTCAAAATTCGATTCTGACACATCGATATACTCTGTGGACATTTGAAATGCTTATACATACCAACAAATAAGTTTGTAAGCATAAACCTTTCCTATTTTTTAGTTTATAGCAGTCGGTTTTAATGGAATGTGTAATTTTTTAAATTTTGAGTTAGCCTTTTCTCACTTTTTATAATATGTTATAACTGTTTGTGTTACATTACCTATGATATGAGAATTTTATAAGATGGTTATTTCAAATGAAGTGTAGCCTTTGGATTGTTGCATGAAACAGCACTGGGTGATGGTATAAACTGTAAAGTGGACAAATCTCTTCTGCAATTGTGAAGCACAAGATCCCCAATTAACAATAATGTTTATGACTACATCTTGAAAATTTCCATCTCTAAAATATCAGTTCTTTATCACTAAACCCTTCTGCCTAGTCAATTTTGTCTTTAAAAAAATCATTCCTTGTACATCAATCTAACCCTAGTTTAGATGTGTGTTATGTGCGTCCCTGCTGTTCACTACTGTGTTGCTGTGTGTTTACTGTCGTATGGCTTGACAATTGAGTAGGAAAAAAAACAGCTACGGTGAACCTACACATACGTATTGGGTGTGTATGTGTGTGTGTGTGCAGATTGTTGACCCCCTGGCCCGGGGTCGTGCCTTCCGCATGGTGGAAGAGGTAGATGGCTTCAGTGTCCCGCAAACTCCCATCACGCCCGGCACCGCCTCCCTCTGCTCCTTTTCCAGCTCCCGCTCCGCCCTCAACCGACTGCCGCGGCGACGCAAACGGGAGTCTGTGGCAGTCATGAGTCTCAAAGCTGCAGCAGCGGCTAATGAAGGTGTTTGTTTATTTTTTGTTTATATGGTAGATTTTCAAAAAATGTTCAATCACCAGATTTTCTGTGCTTGGCTCAACCTGTGCTTCAAACTTTTGATCTTCCTTTTTTCATAGCTTCATAGCTAATGCCAGCCCTGTTGCTCTGAAAGTGAGAGTTCTTGTCTTTTCTGCACACAGTGAATACACATTAAGACCAGCTATAACTGTTCCTCACTTATACTACTGAATGGTTAAAGTACAAATGCATTTGTAATCCATTGTGGGCAAACAGCAGTAGATCCCTGTCTTTAATCTAAAACAGATCATGGTTTGATATTGACCTTGCATATATGTATATGATTTACCTTTTTTATTTGACTTTTTTTAATGTAAAGACTGGGAGTATAATCAGTCTGTAATTTACACATTTAGAAATACAGTTTTCATCCACATGCACACACTTGAATCTCCATTATTATATGTTTTTGTGAAGAGATTACTAGAAAAACCATTTCAATTACATTCTGATGAGTCCCTGTCTCATTTGATTGGAAGGGTTTTATTTATGAATTCACAGATTACTCTCTTGGTGGCCCACTGGCTGCAGACTCACATATATAAAGGGGATGAATGGATGTTCAGTGAGAGAATCTGCTAGTGTGTGTTGACTGGGGGAGTTTCACTAGCAGATGGTCTTTGATAACACATTGCGAATGCTTTTCTATCTGCTGGATTGTGGTCAGAAAATTCGAAAAGTGCAGAGCTAATCCACTGATACAGAGATCACTGCTGCCTCATTATCAGACACAATCATTAAGATATTACAAGCACTGTCAGGGATTCCCCCAGATAAACCGTCAGGCATAATTGCACCTCAGTCTAATATGGCTGTGGATGATAATAATGATGATGTTTGTGTGCGTGATTCTGTTTGTTAGGGCCGGACATTAGCAGACAGCACCACTGGGCGATGTCGCGAGACGGAGTTTCTTGCCTCCCAGTTTCTTTGAAGACGACACTGTGGACTTCCCAGATGAATTAGACACTTCCTTCTTTACCAGAGTGAGCAGTGGACTCCACCTTTGCTTAAAGCACTCAATGAGCTGTCATTTTTTTTATGTCCTACAGCCTGCAGGCACACAAAATGTTTTTCCGTGGGGTTTTTGTATCGAAGGCAGGTATTTTCTTGGACTGGTCAAAGTTAAGTAAACAAACTGATCAAAACAGATCCGGTCAATTGATGTGTTGATTCAAAGCACTTTCTTGTGGTCTGAGCGTACACTGCTGTATTTTTATGCCGTGTCAGGACCCTTTGGCTCCTCTTTCAGAGATGTTCAACTTTGACTTCAGTACTTATTTAGTTTTCATATCTGTAGGGCGGCCTGCAGGATGAATTGTCCACTTATGCTGATGAAGTTTTTGAGACACAATCGGAGGCTGCCCTCAAACCGCAGGACGAGAGCGAGCTCACAGGAAGTGCGCTGGATAAGAACGAACTGGAGAGGACTCACCTCATGCTGTATATTTTTCACAGTATTATTTTTACGCACACATCATCCACTGATGGGAGTTCTGTATTATTACATCATGCGCTGACTGAAACATTCTCCACCTGACACATTCATTTACAATGCCTTCTTCCACTTTCTTCTTCCTCAATCAAGGCCCTTAGAGCGAGGATGGCGGAAGGCAAAAGATGGCTGTCTGGTCCAGCCTAAGGTGCGTCTGAAACAGGAAGTGGTGAGTGTCAACCGACAAGCGGGGACAAAGGATCGTGGTTCCCGTTAAGAAGCTGTTTGCCAGAGAAAGAGGCCCTACGGGCTCGGCATGGTTGGTCGATCTCACAAACCGGACATACCGCTAAGCGCATTGACAGCTTTGTCAAAAGGCAGATTGAGGACATGGGCGATCACAGGTAAGACAGCTGATTATATTTTCCTTGGCGGATGATGGTCCTCTGATCTAAAATTAAATAGAAATGTTAAATGGTTTTGCCGGTGTCCCAGCAAATGGAGCCTGAACTTGTCCTCCCTAGGCCTTTTTTTACCTACTGGATCACATTTGTCCATTTGCTCATCACCATTCTGGCTGTCAGCATCTACGGCACTGCCCCTATGGGCTTCTCACAACATGAAACTGTTGACTCTGTAAGTATTATATAGCATTTAGTGATTAGATTGGTATATTGTTGCAGGGTTTGTGTTGAATTTCCACTGAAAATTGTATGACTGAGTAATATTAGTATCAATAGTTCTTTCTCTTTTTTTTTAAGGTGTTGCTGGAACAAGGGGTTTATGAAAATGTTAAGTTTGTGCAACAACAAAACTTCTGGTGGGGTCCAAGCTCAGTAAGTATTTTCTCTCTTCCAATTACCATCACCACAATGAATGTGCCCTAAAGCTCCAGTGTGTTAAACTGCAGTTGCCTAGATCTGTTATTCACAACCAGGACTGCATGGAAACTAGTTAGAAACAAGTAAACAGAGAAGTTTAAACAGTAGCTTAAAGTAATACATTGTTAAATTATCCAAAAGTAATGGATACATGGTTAAGCCAATTAGCTCAAAGTAACTGAAAAAAATCTGCAGATACAAACACATTTGTAACATGGGGTGGGGTAGTTTAGTTCAAAAAAGGTTGGTGTTATGCTGTAGGCTATTACATGCTAGTACATAGCTATTGCTATAGTGGGATTACTGAGAGTAGAGTGCAGTGTATGTACCCATGCCAGCTAAACTAAAGATATTGCCTCTGCATCTGATAACTATTATCTCAAGATATCATATTTGCAAACCACCGGTCTTATATCCAGGTCCTAAGCTTTGATGTCATATCCCACTGTCCTGCAGGAGGCGCTCATCCACCTGGGAGCCAAGTTTTCCCCATGCATGCGTCAAGACCAAGAGATCCACAAACTGATCCAAGAGAAGAGAGCGAGAGAGAGAGAGTCTGGCTGCTGTGTGAGGAACGATCGCTCCGGCTGCCTGCAGACTTTACAAGAGGAGTGTTCGGTCAGTGAAACCCCACTGAACCACTAATACTGCAGTTTTATAATGATAGAGAAATATTGAATATAAATGTTAAATGGAGTACCTTTAGGCAGCCTTTGTTGCACTATTAAGTTGTAGCAAACAAAATGAATACAGAATAACAGAATAATGTTAACAATAATTTCTTCCCCTCTGTCTGTCTCTTACTTGCAGAATACACTGGCAGTGTGGGTGAAGTGGCCACAGCACCCCAGTGCTCCCGACCTGAATGGTAAACCACGCCAACATGGTTCAGTCTGCCATCAGGACCCCAGGTAACATAAAAATGGTCTCTGTATGATTGTTATCCTTGTGTTTTAATGGCATACAGTCAGAGCAGCATTCCGTCATGTAAATACTTAAAAGACTAATAGCAGACGGGAATGTTCACTGTTATTTTTGATTTTGCAGAATTTGTCTGGAGCCAGCATCAGTTTCACCTCATGAGTGGCCTGATGACATCACCAAGTGGCCAGTAAGTACTGTTATATGTAAACAGTTTAAGCATTAAGCTGATGCTATTAAATTATATATAAACTATTAGATACTGCAAATACCTGCTGACTACTAGTAAAAGGCTGACTGAGAGGGACGGATGCAGTGTTTTTGTCATTTTCAGTCAGAGTCCTCAACTGATTGGTATAGTCAACATACTACATATGTTGATGTTGTTAAATTTTCAAGATGCCTGCCTTTGGTGTGAGAGACCTGGGTTCAATCCCTCACTGTGACCCATCCACCATTGTGTCCCTGAGCAAGACACTTAACCCCTAGTTGCTCCAGAAGCGTGCGATCTCTGACATGTACAGCCATTGTAAGTCACTTTGGATGAAAGTGTCAGCTAAATGAATGTGTTCAAAACAACACTGCAGCTTTGTGAATGTGCCAGAGGCAGTAACGGGAGTCTTTCTAAAAGCTGGCTACAAAGAATGTTATATGTTTTCATTTTTACATTTAGTAGTGTACAGGGTCATTACTTGAGATAATGCTCAATCTCACAATCCTTGTTAGGCATTATAAAAGTAAAAGTAAGATTCTTCTCCACATAATGGCCAGATAGCTAAATTTAATGTTTAAACTAAACATTTCCTCTGGTTATGATCTGTAGGTCTGTACAAGGTACAACTCTGGGAATCACACCAACCTCCCTCACATAGACTGCACCATCACAGGCAGGCCTTGCTGCATCGGGACCAAAGGACGGTAAGGATCAATGTCACTGAACGCCACAGGACTCTGGGAAATGGTTTGACTTGCCAAACATATAACGACTAGGGCTTACCTGGAATGTACTTTCTAGGGCTTTTACCAATAAGTTAGTATTAAAGCTGCTGCACATGTGACATTTAACTTTTACGCTGTAAAATATTTTGTGTTTTCAACACCCGTTTTTTTTAATGTCAGCACACAATAGCCTATCAAATAGAATCGATACAATCACAGGTCAGTAAAATTACGCTAAAGACCCAGTGAAATTCTGTCAGGGTGAGTGGCTCTTTAACACAGACCTTATATAAGACTCCTTTTTTTCTTAATTGATTGTTATCAGAAGAATGTTACATGGGGTCACACAGGCTGTTTTTATGTAACCAGGGTAAAAATGCAAACTGAAACTAACAAAAAATCATAAGTGAAATATTAGTCACTGTTGAGAATATGTTAATTGTTGTAGATGTGAAATCACTTCAAGAGAGTACTGTGACTTCATGCACGGCTACTTCCATGAGGAAGCTACTCTCTGCTCACAGGTAGGACAAACATTTCTGTGTTTATAACCTTTTTCCTTTTCTTTGTGTCAAATCAATGGGAATTCTCCTTCACAAACTTACAAAGGGTTAGGGTATCTGTGATGTGTACAGACATTTCAACTTAAAATTCCTGTGCTCCAGGTGAGGCTCGAACTCACAACCTCGGCATTGCTCTGCAGGTCACTGTCTTATAAGTACCGCAGCTGACCGATTAGCCACTGGAGCATGCAGTAAGCTGTGAATTAAGCTGTGAAGGACTTTGGACTGAAGTCAAAACTCTCATTTTTTCTCCACAGGGTGGCAGTGGATCTTCAGGCTGCCTGATGGCACTGTCAGCTCTGGCTGCTATTGTCCCCTGACTTTCTCTCTCTCTTCCAGGTGGCTTGCATGGATGGCGTGTGTGGTTTGCTTCCTTTTCTCAACCCGGAGATCCCAGACCAGTTCTCCCGACTCTGGCTGTCTCTCTTTCTTCATGCTGGGTGACTTAAGTCTCTTCTTGTTTTTGTCCGTCTTACAATAGACCTCAGTATTTAAAACAGCACTCAGATAGATAGTTTTATTATTAACAGAGCAGCTTCTCTGCCTAAATCACAAAACAGTGAAAACAGTAAATTGTAAGGTATAAGGTGGATTTGGGCCAATGTTAAAAATAGCTGTCATGTGTGCATCTGTAGGATCCTCCACTGCCTGGTATCAGTGCTTTTCCAGATGACCTTGTTAAGGGACATAGAGAAGCTGGCTGGCTGGCTGAGAATCTCCATCATCTACATGCTAAGCGGTGTCACAGGCAACTTGGCGTCAGCCATCTTCCTGCCCTACAGGGCGGAGGTACATGAACGACTTCTACCCTGTATGTGTTGTATAGTACACAACTTAAACCTCTTTGTCAACGACCAATTTCCTCTTCTTGTCTCAGGTGGGTCCTGCAGGCAGCCAGTTTGGCATCCTGGCCTGCCTGTTTGTGGAGCTGTTTCAGAGCTGGCAGATCCTGGAGCGACCATGGCGGGCTTTCGCCAAGCTGCTGGCCATCTCAGTCTTTTTCTTCTCCTTCGGTTTGCTTCCTTGGATCGATAACTTTGCCCACATCTGCGGTTTTGTGTCGGGGTTCTTCCTGTCCTTCGCCTTCCTGCCATACATCAGGTTGGCTGAAAAAAGGGATGTTTTTCATTCTTTGGTGGGCCGAGAGAGACAGATAGAATGTATCTGTGTCCCATCTGATTATTAGCCTATGTGATTAATGCATTGTAGCTAAACAGTACACAAGTATAGCTAGAGATAAAGGAATACTTTCAGTTCTGGGGACACGTGCATTTGCTTTATTTTTACAGGAAGACTGATGCCACTCTTATATCTATACAAGAAATAAGTAGCTAGAACCAGCACACAGTTAGCTTAGCTTAGCATTTAGACTGGAAACCACTAGCCTGGCTCTGTCCAAAGGAAAGAAAATCTGTCCACCAGCACCTCTAAAGGTATCGCTTCCCTGTTTTGGGTGGCTATTATTCCTCCTGCCTCCAGTCTTTATGCTAAGCTAACCGTAGACTGGTTGTTGCTTCGTATTTTATGAACAGTGTGAGTGATGGCAGTATTGATATTCTTATTCAGCTCTGGGCAAGTAAGCAAATAAACATATTCCATAAAAAGTCGGCATAATCACGGTTTATTTATGGTGGCCTTAGAAAAGCTCAGTGCAAAGAATGATACATTAATACTAACTCAAATTTACAGATTGTAGAATTAATCAACGCTAATACTCTAATATAATAATATAATTAAAAAAAGACAAACTGTAAAATCTGCATAGGTTATAATTGCTATGGTAGCGTAATCAGAGCAAAAATGTAATTAATCATCTGATTGAGTGAGCATGCTGCAGTCAGCAGCAGCAAAACAGCGCTGCAACGTAATCCTTGTGGGCCGGCTCAAATAGTTGTTTTAAGTGTCTTGACTACATTGTGGAAAAGATCCACACAGAGATAGATATTTTTATAAAGAGTAAGATCCTTTTTGTTTTACCAGAAACAGTCACTAGATCGCTCTCGTCAAAGCCACCAGACTCCTTTGATTAAAACTGTTATTTTACCTTGCAGAACATGAGAGTTGCTGGTCTACCACTGTATCTGTCAGTTTGTTTGTGTGACTTTGGTGTTTTAAAGAGCAAAAAATATTAAAGTCACACAATAACACAAGGGAGTCTGTTGGCTTTGATGAGAGCGACTGGTTAAACAAAAAGGATCTAACTCTTTTTTAAAAAAGGTCTATCCCTGTTGTGAACCTTTCCATAATTTTGTCAGCTACTGATGATAACAATCAGAGAATGTCAGTGGCAAAAGCAGACACTTTAGTGACCATACTTTGACGGGGCACAATTGCCTGCAAGGATCATTTTGCAGTCCTGTCTTACTGCTGCAGCATGCACGCTAAATACTGGGCCAGTTTCAAAAAATGTTGTCCTAATTAGTCACATAGACACAAAAACGTGGGAACAAAATGTTTTTGTGTCAAAAATGTGGTCCTTGCTGAAAAATACACAAGTTACCCTTTTTTTTGAAAAAGTAGGATGTTCTGCAGTGTGAACTGGTCTACACAACAACATCTACTAAGAAGAATTTTTGTGAATGTCTTTGACTTTTAACCCCATTATGAAATGAATAACTCAGGTTTTTCCTCCTCAGCTTTGGGCGTTCTGACATGTACCGGAAGAGGGTCCAGATCTGCATCTTCCTGCTGGTCTTCTTGGGTCTGTTTTCCGCCCTGGCCGTCCTCTTCTATGTCTACCCCGTGAAGTGTGACTGGTGCGAGTACCTGACCTGCATCCCAATCACAGACAAGTTCTGCGAGAAGTACGACCTGAACGCTCACCTCCTCTGAACGTCGGCCTTTGAAATGTCAGCTGGACTGTTTCTGGACTGGGGTCACGCCATTTCTAAATGTTGTATGTTGATGAAGTTGAACGTTGCATAGGGTGCTGCAGTGCAACTTGTGACTGAGCAAGACCGTTCCTCCTGGAATAATGACCAGGATTTCAGGATTTCATGTGGATGCATTTGTTTTACTGTTTTAGAAGGTAAAACAGACCCACTATGAATAAAGGCTATGCATGAAAGCCTTCAGGCATTTGATTCAAAATATTCCAACGCATGGGAACAAAGTTAACAATGTAAAGCTGAATGAAAAGTACGAAGAACTGATTTATGTGTGATTAATCTAGCTGGGCTAATCAATGAGCAGTCACACTGGAAGAGAGTTGCAAAGACAGTTGTTTCCTGCCAAATTATTTACCTGTCTTTTTTGGTAAAATGGACTAAACTGTGCCCCTTAGTGGCCAAAAGGAAAGGTACAGCGTGAGATAGCTGCCATGGATATTTTCTTTTTTTTTAAAAACTTCAGTAAAGATGTCCAAACAGTTTTGTCCATTTGCTGGATGTTCAAGAAATGGGACTTAAATGTGCCTTATTGACACACAACCACACACGCTGTCTTTTTGTGCCATGTAGCAGTTTTTGTCAGCTGTTTCTGCCGTTTTGGGTCCTGTTCCTTAACCTCTGTAGAAAACTGTATTTCACATTCTGACAAAATCATGTAAAATGTGTTTTTACTTCAGTATTTGGTGGCTGTATTGCCATTTTTTTACCACACTGGAAACCTGAGTTTCTGCCACAGCCTTTAGTGCACTTCAATCACAAATGGATTTTTTTTATATTCACCTGTGTTACATCAGTACAGAACATGCTTGTATGTTAATCTGCTCCGTTGTGAATACCTGTAATTGAAGCAAATTTGTGTTTTGTTTTTTTTTTACTTCGGTGGCGTTTTAGCTACCTGACAATAAACACTGCAAGTCTCGGTGTCATTTGTCATATCAGTTTGTTACCTGATCTCTGATTGTGTGCTGAAAAAGCTGAACTTTTCTGCTCCAGGTGAGGCTCAAACTCATAACCTCAGCATTGCTCTGCAGGTTACTGTCTTATAAATAATGCGCGCTGACCAATTGCGCCACTGGAGCCTGACATGCAATTGTCTGAAATGTTGATTTCTAACTTCCATAGTCCCAGATAAATTCATGATCAAACCCTGTCATATTAGAAAAACAGTGTTAATCCATTATTTTTTTTACACCGTAAAAACATTTTTACAATCTATAACAAAAAGACAATATACCACATAGTATCTTATCAGTAAATTATGACAAATCCAAACCAAAATAAAAGCACAAAAGTGCATTTTATGAATAACAGGAACCTCAAAGTATGCTACCATCGACATAGTGGACCACCAGCAAGCACATTGTCCAATGAGAATTAATATTTTTTTCTTGGCAATAAAACAAGGTGAAAGTTCTCCAGTATTTATAATTTACTTAAGTAAGAGTACTATAGCATAACATGGATGCAGTCAAGTAAAGCACTAGAACCTCAAACATCTTATCAGAAGCAAATAACTCCACAAGCCATAAATGGGTGTCAAACCCATGATCTTTACGAGACCTACCTCTTACCACTTGTCCACCACGTCTACCCAACATATGTTATGACAAATTCAGCATCAGGGCTTCACACACGCAGGGGCCAGTGGTTATCACTTGTCACAAAGTAAGACGGTGTGTGTTAACAGAAAAGTTCATATAGGCTACTTTTAAAGTCTTGCTTAAATGTTTAATGTTGAGCAAGTTGAATGTTGGATAGGGTGCTGCAGTGCAATTTGTGACTAAGCAAGAACATTTCTCCTGGATATGCCTTATAGACACAAACCGAGAGTTACAAATGTAACTATGGTTCTGTGAATTCTGGATGGTCAGCCAGACAGCGGTGCACTAGAACTGGATGACTTATAGCAGCAAGGTCACGAGGAATGCTCACCGTGTTAAGGAGTGGAAGCAGTTGACAGGACGGCTGCTGCCACCCCGTTGGGGACCAGCCACATTAACCCGGTAATAGCAAGCAAAGGTACATGAAGACTCCCAGCTTGCGGCAGTACAGATGTCATGCAGAGAGACCCCTCTCAGGGCTGCCCAGGATGTGGACACACTCCGAGTAGAGTGACACTTCCGGCAGGCCCTGTGACCTATAAGCGTGCAAAATCACCTCCACGATCCAATTCGAAATTCTCTGCTTTGATAGAGCGTCATCCTTTCTACAACCTCCATAGCAAACAAAAAGGTTGTCAGACTTGTGTACCTTGGCAGTGGCCTCCACATAAGCCTTTAGGGCCCGAACCGCGGACAGTAGCTGCGACAACTCGTCCGCCCCCTTCAGACGAGCCTGGTGGACTGAATGCAGCCAACTGGATGGCTTGATTTACATGTGAGGAAGGCCCCAGCTTTGGCAGGAAGCATGGATTTGGAAGGAATGTAACTCCTGACCCATCCGGGTACCAACGCAGGCACCTCGGGCTGACAGATAGGGCATGCAGTTCTCCCACTTGCTTTGCTGATATGACAGCCAGCAGAAATGCTGTCTTAGCAGACAACCACCTCAACTCTGTCTGGCCTAACGTTTCAAATGGGCAGACCCAAGGATCTCAGTACCACTTTCAAGTACCATAGTGGCACTACAGTGACACCAGATGGTCTAAGCCTCTGCGGGCCACGCTAAGGCGTCTTGCCCTAAAGGACCAACCCTCTCCATCAGAGAGTACCAGAGGGGACAATGTTTTGACAGTTCTGAGGCAAAGACATACACTTCTGCCTTGCCATAGTGGCTCCAAATCATCTCCACCACCTCTGGGTGGAGTCTCCCTGTGGTGGCCCCTGGCAGGACAGCACATCTGCCGCACTGTTTTGTGCGCCCAGGAGATGTATGGCCCTGAGGCTCAGAAAGTGGGGAAACGGCCACGTCAAGAGCTGCTGTGATACTCTCAGACCCTGCCTGGATCTGGTGCCCCCCTGATGATTGACATGATACACCACCGAGGTGCTGTCCGTCTGGATGAGAACATGCCGGCCTCTCAGTGCCGGGAGAAAATGCAGCAGTGCCAGATATATCACCCTGAGCTCGAGCACATTTATGTGCCCTAACTTCTGCCGGCCGACCCATCGGCCCTTGATGGTCCTGTGTCACCAGACCACACCCCAGCCTGACAAAGACGCATCTGTCAACCTCCCTGCGGGAGGGATCACTCCCAGAGGAATCCCCGGTCAAGTTACATTTTCACCGCCAGGGTTGCAAGGCCCGGCAAAAGGCTGGACACTCTGGCGCCCTGCCCCTGTGGTACATGGGATCCAAGTGGAGACCGTTGACCCAGATTTGAAGGGACATAAAGACAGAAGACCCAAAGGGATGACCATGGGCGCTGCTGCTTGCATGCCCAGCAGCCGGAGAAAAGGCCATATTTTAAAACTCTACCTCTCTGAAAGCAACCGAGAAGCTGCTGGATATCCTGGCCTCTCTCAGGCGAGTGCCATACCCAGGTAATTCACCCTCTGACTGGGTGTAAGACTGCTCTTTGTGAAGTTCACCATAAGGCCCAGCTGGTTCACATGGCCAAGGAGCGCATCTGCGTCCCTGACTGCCTGCTCCGCAGTTGGGGAAATGATTCGCCAATTGTCCAGGTATGGCAAGATTGTCAAGCCCGCAGCTTGCATCGGGGAAAGGGCGGCTGCCATACACCTCGTGAATATACGAGGGGCAAGCGAAAGACCAAACAGCATCACCTTGACTTGGTAAGTCTGTCCCCGAAAGGCGAACCTCAGGAACTGCCTGTGGTGTGGTGCAATAGGCACGTGAAAATAGGCATCCTGACACAAACCAGGGGCGTCACCGACTTGATGACGTCTGCTGTCCGTAACATTCGGAACGGAAGCACCTTTAAAAACTTGTTCAGCCCCCCCAGGTCGAGGATTGGGCGAAAGCCGCCATCCTTCTTCAGAATTATAAAATTCACTGAATAGAACCCCTGAGCCATGTATGCCCTTCTACAGGCTCGATGGCGTTCCTTCTCTAGAAGGGCTGCAAGTTCCTGGCTGAGGGCTAGGGATTTTGCAGGATCTCTGACCACAGACCTTCTGATCCAGCAGAAGAGTGGCGGCCTGTAGTGTGTATCCCTTGGACAGTGTCGACACCACCCAAGGGTCTGTGGTCTGCCTCTTACAGTAGCCGAGCTGCTGTAGAGCGAAGCGTCCGACGACGGTCCTGTGGTTCTCCGGGGCTGACCCCCGGCCCGTGGGGCCCTGGTGGGGCAGCCACCTGACATCTTGGCAGCCACCAAGATGTCACCTGGCAGGACATCTTGGCACCTGAAAGGCCAGCCGGCAGGAGGACGCTGGCCCTGATCATAGTGCCCAGAGTAGCGAGACGCTCTAGGGTGTCCACCTGGGTGAGCAGGTGGTTGACTATAACTGGGACTAGAGGGCACAAGAGCTCTCTGCTAGGGGCCCGCGTCAGGCCAGCAAACCGCTGCATGGCTTGCTCTGCCTGCACACTGCGCTCTAGTGCCTGCTGATCCACTGGTCCAAACATTTGACCCGGAACCACAGGAAGGGAACGGAGGGTGCGACACCCCTCTGACAGAGGGAACTGCGCCAACCAGACCTGGCGATCAACCTTCCAAGCTCCCTAGACATGAATGCAAAGGTCTGAAGGGATGCATCACTAAGAGTCTGGACCGAGGAGCCCTCTCCAGACTCTTGCAGGGTCTGAGACAGAGCCAGGATGAGATGAGAAAAGGAATTACCAATACGGCCCATGCGTGCCGCTATGTTATAACTCCTGGCGAGGAGATCAACAGTCTGCCTACACTGAGGACGAGGGCAACGTGCATCCTGTCTGAGAGCCTCATCAGGTGACACAATCAATGATGCAATGGCAGGCTCAACTGGGGCCATACGGTCCAGCCCATAGCTATCTGCATGGCAGCCAAGTTCCTGCAATCACTGGTGTGATGAGAGAGTGACTTGGGGTCTGACCAGCACCTTTGGAGCTCTTCAATATAGGGCTTAGAAGGAGGGACTGAGAAGGCAGAAGGCCTGCCTGAAAAAAGCACTCAAAGGTGCTGGCGCCACTGGAGCATCATCCAGCCCCAGGCGTGCTAAAGCCATGCGAATCACAGGTTTTAGTGAGGACCTGCCGGGTTTGCAACCACACTATCGCGTGGCAGACTAGTATCACCGCCTAGCTGATACTACTGACAGTGGCATAAACCTACGGTTCATACACGGATTGTCGGAGACGCCTGCCTTGAGGTGTTCGGAGCCCTAGGCAGGCAGGGCACTGCTCATGGCCATCCTCCATTTGGAGCGGCCATGCAGGCGCTACAGACATGCGTGCTCAACATGTCACTTAGTGAAGTTGGTGTTACAAAATACACTGTTAGGGCTAGTGCACGAAAGTAATACAGCCACAGCACAAAATGTAGCGATGTAATATCAACCCCAAGAGCGAGAGTTAACAAGATCATAGACGGATCTTGCCACGCAGCAAGAAGCGAAAACACCCTAGTTAAGCTACTGCATGAACATCAAAAATACGTTAGACATCCAAAAGTAACGTTAGCCTACTTACCTGCTTTTAGTAGTAACTAATTCTCCTACAAACCTCAACGGCAAGACCACCGCTGTCCGTCCGGGAGTGAAAAGTTTGCATAAGAAAGAAAAAACAGCCGATCGCAGCCTCTGGTGGACGTGAACACGAAGCAGCAACCCTCAGGTTACAAGGCTAAAAGCGATGAGCCGAATTGACCTGCTATGTTATTTCCTCAATGCGAGAAGATAGGAAGGAAGGAACAGATTGCGTGATGACGTGAGGTTTTATACTGGGGCGTGCGCCCTATGTCATCGCATGGTCACAGGTGACTTTGTTGGTATAATTACTCGACCTGCGCAAATGCAAGATGGAGACATCCAGTGCTACTGCACCGCCGTCTGGTCAGGAAGAATGAAATAGAACCACTCACAATGACTTTTTGTGCCATGTAGCAGTTTGGGTCAGCTGTTTCTGACATTTTGGTTCCTGTTCCTTAACCTCTGTAGAAAGCTGCATTTCACATTCTGACAAAATCAGGTAAATTAACGTTTTAGTTCAATCACAGATTGTTTATTTTCACCTTGCAACATTAGTACTGATACTTGTATGTTAATGTGCCCAATATCTGTTACTGAGGCACATTTGTGTTTGTTACTTAGTAGTGTTTTTCTGACAATAAACACAGTTGATTTTTCTTAATTATTGTTGCCTGATCACAGATTTGTGGAAGCTAAACTTCTCTGCTCCAGGTGAGGCTCGAACTCACAACCTCGGCATCACTTTGCAGGTTACTGTCTTATAAGTACCGCGCGCTGACCGATTGCGCCACTGGAGCCTGAAAGCTTCACTCTGAAATTTCCACTTCCACAGTCCAATATTCGTTTTGTGTTAATAGTGTGAATTTAATGAACTACCCTGTGGAATTAGAACAGTGTTTACCCATCATTTATTACAAATGTTGCACTCATGTGCACTCATATGATGACAAATCCAAACCAAAATAAAAGCACAAATTTTATGAATAAAAGGAACCTCAAACTATACCACCATCGAAATATTGGACTAACAGCACATTGTCCAATGAGTATTAAGATTTCAGCAATTCCTCAAGGTCAAAATATTTGTCCATTTATAATTTACTTAAGTAGTAGTACTACATCATAACATGGAAGCAGCCAAGCAAAGCACAAGAACCTCAAAACTTTAACTAAATATACTTAATATGCCACTGATGCTAACCATCACTAACGGTGAACTTTCTATAATTTAAGAAGATAAATAGCTACATAGGGATTAAGCAACAACAGGCTGAATATCTGTAGGTAGACTGTAAGATAAGCTTCGGGTGCTACAAAGACAAGTAATCTCATCATGAAACACACATAATTCATCAACAATT